>JAUPFT010000001.1:36933578-37268578 GCA_036936625.1 Parnassius smintheus behrii | reverse complement strand
ATAATAGTTCGTTTTAGTTGGGTTTAAATCCTCGAATTTGCAATGTTTGCCACAAATGTGTTTTGACATGTGAAGCTTTTCAAGTGGTACATCTGCCAGGTCTTTATTCCCTACTAATTTATGTCTATGTATGTATGTGTATGGCTTACATCTGAAAAATAATATAAATAAAATCACATTTTTATTGAACAAATAGAATGTAAGCAGTCACTTGTTGCGGGCTGCCATCCGATCGAACTATCAGAGTTAAGTAATAGACACTCTATTTATTCGTTCGTATTTGTGAACACAATCGTACACTATTAAAATCTGTCCGACGTAGATGGCTCGTCGTCAGTGATACTTAGCGTCCGTGATCGAAGTTCGGTTTGAAGAACATTACTTCAAATAAAGTTCCAAAAATGTATTCGCTTTATATCATACTACAATTACTAAAGTTGAAATCACCACATACCTTTCATCATCTAAGGGAAATATTGCTATGAATAACCTTTTCTTGTTATTTTATTTTTCGCTTCTTACACCCGCTAATTGGCAAGTTTTATGACGCATTTTAAAATTTTTAACAATTAAGAAAATAACAACTTTATCCCTTTGGCAAAATTAAAAGAAATTACAATAATTATAATTAAAATAAACCATTTACATTTAGTAACCGTTTTATTGGAAATTTAAATTTATATGATTTGACAATATCATTGATAGACATATTAGGTACGAAAATTAAAAAGTAGAGATAGCCCCCATTAAAATTTGCTCCTGTTTCGTACATATAATTTTTAATATTGAAGTTGAACCAGCCTGATACGTTGTTCTGCCATTGAAGAAATAAAAAAAAATAGCTCGTTTAAATCTGACGCTTATGCTTAGTTATTTCAGTTTCATTCGTTAAACGCATTGATTAGTCGGCATTTTGACATTTTCCTAACTATTGTTTTTTTTTGAAAATACTAATTAAAGAGCTTATTTTTGGTATTTCAGGTAAAATAATTTAATGATGTAAAGTATTTCTATCTTACTTTAAACAGTGATAGTAGAAATATACATACTGAAAACCGAAAAGTAGCTTTAAGAGTATATTTAATATTACAATACACTTTATAAGTGCTTTTATTTCAAAAAGTCCAAATACTTGATATCTATTTTATTTAGAAATTAGTTAGTTTTCAGTCTTTAAGTCAGGTCTTTGAGTACCAAGATGAACATTATCTACGGCAATTTTAATGATATACCTAACTTCATTGAATATCTACTAATGGATACTGATGGATTTATTCCAGGACATTTGCATTATTAATATTAAAAGAAAATGAAAAACAAAATTAAAAGCACTCCTGCAATGAATATAACTTGTGACTCAATTGAAGAAAGTTGTAAATATTCTTATTATGTTCCACCTAGGCGAGTCAAAATTGATTTCTAGGAAATTTTAGAATCTTGTATCACAAATGAAGTGCAATTAGAATCGGTAACCAAAAATGTTATTATTTCGTCTTCAAGAAAACCAGAAACAAATTCATTTATGTTGGTTTCCTAATACCAAATAATTGAAAATTAAAAAAGAATAATTGAAAACTTCAATGAGACTAATATTTATATATAATGTTAATATTAGTAGTAGTAACTCTTGTCATTAAGCTTGATACAAGCGCAGGAAAATACTACACTATCAAGTCAAGTCAAAGGGATAAATTAATTAATAGTGATCGTGGTCAACAATATGTAAATTCAGAGGGGAAGATTACTAAAAAGAAGTTTTTCAAACACGACCTAAGGGAAAAGGGTTATAGCAAATGCCATTCTAACATTGCGGAAGGGAGCAGATTTATTTTGCTTAAAAACTTTGGGACTTGGGTGGGTAAGCTAGAGATAAACAAAATAGAAGCCTCGGCACCAGTGGAAGTATTAATACTTTTCCGAAGCTCAATCTATATTAGCAGTTGACATAAATATAAAATTTTACGAACAGAGTTCTGTAAACACTTAACATCAGGTGAGCCGCATGCTCGTTTGCCCCCTCTTCTATAAAAAAAAAAAAAAAACACACTGTATATTTCTATATAAATACAATGTCCACCTGATCGTAAGTGGATGCTGTGACCCACAGAAATCTAAGTCTATCTTCAATTTAGAATCAAAATGCAGATGCGTTATCACCTATAAGAATTACGATGGAATGCCTCATTTCTATTTATAAGAGTCTCTGGTTTCTCAAAACCTCAGTATTAAGCTGTTATTGTACGCTGGTATTTTATGAAAGCGTGGTCCTACCCCAATCGGGTCGACTCATTAATGCTACAACCGTAATATTGTTGCGTGGCTAAGTTGACGCACGTGGAGATCTCCCCATTTTCAAATCACGTCGGGTTGTAACCACTGTGGCCGTGGTAAGAAAATGGGGAGATCTCCCGCCGGGCAAGGTGTTCTGCCCGGGGAGCGGACGACACTCCTAGCTCTGTTATCCGACACCAGATGGCGCTAGTGCCAGATGTCAACTTAGCCACGCAACAATATAGTTGCAGTGTAGCTCTACCTTGTATGTATTTGCTTCAATACGATTAAGGCAATAATTTTAAAAACGAACAAAGTGATCACCACATTTTTTGGAAGACAAAAGGACACACAATACAAATATATACAAGGTTATTTATATAGATAGACATATAAACATCCTAGAAGCTAATGAAGTCAATAGTTGATGATATAATACACAACGAACGAAGCATACCTACAGAGCCAGGGTCATGAAAGTATCCGATTCTGCACAGTAATATTTGAGTATTAAATACAAATATTTAACTTGCTTTGTGAACTATAACAATACACCAGAGCGATATCGTGAAAGGAGACGATCCGAAATTGTATGAAGCGTAGGCCTGGTTTTGTAGAAGTAGGGCAATAGTGCAGTGCTATTAATATTTTATTTTTACCAAAAACAAACACTAATGGCGAATTGATGTCGTTTTGACATTAGTTGTCAACTTTCATGAAGTAATTCATCAATTTATTGACAGATATTTGAATTCTGAAATGCTGTGTTATTCTTATCACTGATAGCCTATCAGGTAGATTTATTATGTACAATGACTAAAATGTCTCGAAACTTGGGGATTTGCTATTTTGGTCTAAAAATAAGTAACGTTCTTGTTGATATTTACATATCAATATCAATGCAATTCAGGAGCTCGGAATAAACAAAAAATATCACACTGCCTACATAATTTCATGACTTAAGTCACTTGTTAGACACGACATTTGACTTTTATTTTATAGAAGAGTGGCATACGAGCACACGGTTCACCTGATGTTAAGTGACTTCCGGTGCCCATGAACATCCGCAACACCAGGGGAATTGAAGGTGCGTTGCCGGCCCTTTGGAAAGGAGTAAGCTCTTTTCTTGAAGGTCCCCAGGTCGTATCGGCCCGGACAAATCGCCGGTGCTAAACTATTCCACAGAGAGACCGTACGCGGAAGAAAGCTCCTTGCGAAACGTACAGTGGTGGACCGCTAAGCACCCAGATGGTGTGGATGGTATCGGGAAGTTTGCCGCGTAGTGCGTTTGTGAAATTTGGCGGCTGGGATTAATCCGAACAATTCCTGTGATAGATGCGATAAATACACAGAGATATGCAACATGCCTTCGCAGCGCCATGTATAAACGTGAATCGAGCCGATCGGAAAGCACTCGATCGTCGACGATTCGAACCACTCTGCGCTGGATGTGGTCAAGTGGAGGGAGCTGGCACTGGGGAGCCCCAGCCCATAGATGGGAACAGTATTCCATGTGCGGCCGAACCTGCGCCTTGTAAAGTTGCAGGCGGTGTGCCGGCATGAAATACAGTCCCGCTCTGCTGAGCACGTCAAGCTTTTTAGAGGCCAATTTGGCTTTCTCTTCCAAGTGACCACGAAATTGCACGTCACTCGATATGTCGACACCGAGGATTCCGATACTGGCTGAGGCAGCAAGAGTGCCTTGACACTGAGAAGATACGACAAAGGGGTTCTTTTTAGCGGTTAACGCGCAAACTTGTGTCTTCTGAGGGTTAAACTGGACTAGATTTAGTCGCCTCCAATCCGTGACTTCGTTCAGCAAAGACTCGTGTTCAGACACAAGTTGGTCCCGGTATTCGGAGACGTTTTCCCGAAAAATACTGGCACGGCTGGTGTACAGAGCATCACCAGTGCACAATACAACTTACACTACTTACAATAGTAGTACAATATTACTCCCTTGAAAATTTATCGAATCTGCTGTCTGTAACTCGATAGTAAATTAAAAATAAATCTAATAGGAAAAAAATAACACCTTTATATATAATATTATATAAAACCTTTATATAGAATATAAAACCTTTATATAGAACACAAAAAAATACTACTATTAAATATCAAACATTATAAAAAAGTCTTACAAAATTCCCAAATTACAAGGTGTAAAGAGCGCATAATCTTTTTTGGCTCTCCTCTAAATTCAACTTTTTGAGTTACGATGTTATTTGATTTGCGTATCGATATATTCATATCAAAAACTATCAGCCTTAAAATAGCACGACAGACCATCATTATTTGACTTAAGAGTATAAATGCTCTTAGTTATTGAAATCATTTACCGTAGCTAACTAAACTGTTGTACTGCGTACACAAAATTAAGTGTTTAAGATAAAAACTCTTTATTAGAATAAATTGAGTATCTATCGGTTTAGTTATAAATTCACGAACTTCTCTTGCTATCTAGTTATCTATATAGTAATAGAAGATTAAGCGAACTGTGAGATATAATTCGGCAGCATTATTGGATTTTGTAATTAATGAGTACCTACTTATTTTGGTCAATCTGGATACCTGTAAAGTTAAAAAAATATTTTGTGGACTTAGATGCCAATCATCGCAATCAAATCCATGGGTAAAAAGCTGGACATGTATAATTTAGATGAAAGTTGCCTAGTGACTAACTTTACAGGGTTTGAATATAAATAATCCTATATTATTATATTTTTTTAATAAAAATCTTTCCTATTATTGACTTTGACCACTGTATGATGCGTGTTGAAAATCCTGCTAAGAAATAATAAAAAATATCTTTCTATTCTTTTAAAGTAAATAGTAAATATGACACTTTCTAAAAGTAGACTGCAGGTAGATAGTTTGCCATGAATATTCTGAAGTTAAAACAAATAAGAGTAGGTATTGAAAACGCTCCGTTACGTTACAACTTAAAACATTTATAACTTGAACTCCAAAGAATGAAAAGAGGATACCTACTGATAAATATATTGACTTATTCAAGAAGGTAATTCAGATCCATTGTGCTCCATTTTAACGATCCATATGATTGACGAAGATGATTCCGTCAAAGTATGGAAATTTCTTAAGTCTCTCTCCACAAATATTGACTCGAACCAACTTTATCAACATTTTTCTTCTTCAGTAACATAGATGATGTCACAAAAATACGAACTAAAAATCAAATTTCAGCCTTACAAAAACCTGGAAATTAATTAATTTATTTATTTATTTAAAATATTTATTGCACTTAAAATGTACAATTGGCGGACTCAATGCCTTTAGACATTCTCTACCAGTCAACCACGAGCTAAGCAGAGAACTTAAACAGGTGCCATAAAAACATGAGAATAATTTACGTGAATATAAACAAAAATATACACACCATACGTGTAAATACAAAAATAAATTTCCATAGCTACATATAACCTAAATTTTTTAAATAGTACATAATACATACATTTTAAGTATACTTACGGACAAACATATTATACAAAAACAACTTAAAATATTTATAATATCGAGTCTAGATATAAGCAGAAATATTTAAATATGAAAGTTACATAGTTACTGGAAAAAGAAAGGTAGTGATCAGTCACCATCACATAAAGGCTGCAACAGAAGTCGGTTTCCTGATATGAGGGGGTAGTTTATTCCATAGTCTTATAGCCTCAGCGGCGAAAGACTGAGACATAAATTTGGTACGGCGAAGAAAAACACATAAGGCAGTTGTACCCTTGGATGATCGCAGGTTACGATTGTGAGAAGAAACCAAATACTGAAACTTGCTTTTCAGGTATTGGGGAGTGCATGGATTATATAGGATTGAAAACAGTGTGCGAAGAATTTTGGTACATCTACGCTGATGGATAAGGAGCCAATTAAGATTAGAACGATATATAGATACGTGATCGTATGATTAAAACTACTTTTACGGATTTTATCGCGTTTATTTTTACTTTTTATTTTTAATTCCCGACGTTTCGGGCGCTTTCCAGCACCCATGGTCACGGGGAACTGAGATGACTGACGTCCCGATGTCATTGTTAAACCCGGAGTACCTTCAGACATCGGGACGTCAGTCATCTCAGTCCCCCGTGACCATGGGTGCTGGAAAGCGCCCGAAACGTCGGGAATTAAAAATAAAAAATAAAAATAAACGCGATAAAATCCGTAAAAGTAGTTTTAATCATGTGTAGTGTTCGCGTAAATATAAGAAATCATTACGTGATCGTATTTATGAAGGCCAAAAATGAAACGGATGCAATTATTTAACAAACGATTCAATTTGCACAGAAGTACTTGACTCACATCGGGGTAACACACATCAGCATAATCAATGACCGGTATAAAAGCAACCTTGCTTTTATTTTTAGAATGCTACACCGCTAAAATCTTACCTTACTTTTGACAAAGTTTTGTCTTGGGCTCTACAGGTGAGCGAGCTGAGTAGTTTTAGCATCGGTCAAATTTCTCCGTAGATTATGCAATTTCCTACCCATGACAACCCAAATTGCGCTTGTACAATCAATCCTTTTACCGATTCTCGATTACGCTGTCACGTGTTATCTCAATTTAAATGAAGAGTTACTTAATATATAATATTTTTCCTTACGTCAAGGCTTTTTATCTCACTTACCTGTACAAAATATAACAGAAACAAGAGCAGAAAACAGTAACCTTTCTGCTCTTGTGTCTGTTATATTTTGTATTTATTGAGTGTATACCTTTATCACAGGTTCCATGAGAGGTCTCATGAGATCCTGAGATCACTTCTATGTAATAAGGCCGCCAATTGTACCTTTACATAATTTATTGTCTTGGGGTCTGGATATTTTGGTGTACATTAAAGTATATTTCAATTAGGTATTTATTCATCCATTATTGAGTGCCAAGATTCATTACAATTTTGTTATAAATTAATTGAAAATTAATGTACTTATACTTTTTGATGTAATCCCATACTCAAAGCTTTCCCTTATATATAAAGTTTTAGTGTAAAATATTGTCAATCCATTAAATCTACTTTGTTTACACTAACTAACTTAAAAGTAATTGATGTAGTTAGTCACGTTTTTACGAGGATAATGAAACAATACGTGACAGAGAAAATGTAGTGTGTGCTTATCGAAATAATGTGTGTAGTTTTTCTATGTATACGTTAGTAAAACTTCCATATTATGTAATAAATATATATTAAATTTACCGTCCCGTTTGTACCGCTGGTTTAGTGCTTCGCTTATTTATTGCGTTTTAACTGTCTTTTTAATCTCGTGGTAGTATGTGTAACTGATGATGCATGTGGTCTCAGGTTTGCAACCCAGGTAGTTAAGTTTTTCTGTCAAGAAATTTTCAGTAGCAACACGGAGTTAGGAAGTTGGCAGTGTTTCATTTCTGTGACTCGGAAAGTACGTAAATCCGTTGGTCCAGCGCCTGAGCTCTCTCCGGTCGTATCGGTTTACCATTCCGTCGGATTGAGTACACACTTGAGTACTTTAATCCTGGCTTTCGGGGATGGCTGGAAATTCGGTTTGGAGGACTTAATTACCTATACATATAATAAATCTGAGGAAAAGTCGTGTCTGTAATTCTAATATTTTCTGGAAAAAACAAGTCTAGAGGACTAAATAAAGGCCATTGAAGCCAAATTAGTGGTGTGGTTATTAGAACTTTTGTCTGTCTAAAACAACTTTTCCACTGTTCTGAACAACAGATTTTAATGAAATTTCGTGTGGTCTTTTTGTACTTTAGTAGTTAGTATTTTCGTTATGTAGGTAAGGATCCGGAGCTACTTATAGGCTACTTTTTATCCGATCACGAAACTTCAAAAAGGAGGATTAAGTATTATCCTTCCCTTAGATGTTAATTTATATTTTATACGATTGATGCGTTGTATTAACATAAAATAAATATTTATAAATAAAGCTCAAAAAACTAGTTTTAACCGTTGCGTAATAAATTGAATTACGCCGACAATTTACGATATTATTGTTTTATTCACTTTTTTAAACAGTGCCATCTAACATAAAATACGAAAAATAGTGGCATTTTCTTCCAGTTACTAATAAATTAAATAATATAAATAACTTAAAGTTATATAGTTACTTAATTAAATTCTGTTACTTAATTTTTGTTGATATAAACAAATTTTATAGTAACTAAGTAATTAGTACTTAAATAGAGAACAGTGACATCTATCGAAAATCATAAAAAAAGGAAGTTTAATTTCAAATTTATAAAAAGTTTTAGTTAGGTATTAGTTTTTTTATCTATAAATAAACAGATAGAAATTGCAATTAGTACAAAACTCTTATTCTACATAAAGTTCAAATAAAATATTTTTATGTATGTATTGGTCAGATCGTAGAATTTATATCATAAATTAGTCAATCATTGAAACTGAAATGGCGGTATGTCATAAAATTTAACAGTGTTTGTTGAATAGTTCATAACATAGCTTGACCAAATCACTGAATAGAGATTGTTTGGCTATATTAACAACTTAACGCGACATTGCTATTTCTAGATGTTATTGTTATATAGTAAAATAATTTAATTACACACGGCTGGGAGCGCTGTATGCGTATATTTGATAAAAGCAGATTTTTAATAGACTCTACATCATTTGCCATGCCAAATTTATGTATTATTTTAATGATAGCGGCTTTGTTACTCGATAGAGCCACTCCAGTTGCACTTCAACTTATTGTGTCTGAGTACAATAGCGCTATTTACTTACTGCTAAATGTGTGTATAAGATGATAATAAGTACATAACTGGTCAAATTAAACACAATTCTATTAAATATGTACTTATTCTTGCAGCAACAAAAATTGTCATACCATTATAGACCGGTGGCCACTGTCTGCATGATTTATCATAATTGTCAATTTTAGCAAAATTAACAACAAAAATATGTACAGAAAACTTTGATTAAGAGAGAAGGTCTTTACTTGAATATGTTGTGAATCGAATATGTTGTGTATAAGGAATTGAAAATTAAATGCACTGTGAGATTTTATCCATAATTGATGGAATAGTTCGTAATAAAGATTATACCGTTGACACAGCCTATTTTACTTTTAATGGGACTTTTAAAACAATTTGTCACATATTTAGTTTTCATATTTTTAGACATAACTATTAAAATTTTTGTGATAGCTCGATAGCTAGATTAGTTTCATTGCTTACATCAGTAAATGAACAGGCTCTTGTGAAAAATTACCAAAAATATCAATGAAAGCAAATTTTAAACACGGGTTTATTTTTATTTTAACTATGAGTAGAACTGCATTGATAGAATCTTGAAGAAGATGCTGCTGCCTATTTCAGGTAGATTTCCACTCCTGATCATAAATTTAGTTCTTCTTACATGTTCACCGTGAATATAACTACATTACGAACTTTTGAAGTCTATTCGAACGTAAAAAAAATACTGACATGTGGTGCTCAAATATGTATTCAATGGGACTAATATAATAAAAAACCTTATTGTATCAAAACTATATCAACTCTAATAATGCATATTATATTTCCTGATTCCAGGATAATTTTCCCTTCATAAAGACACATCGGTAGATGTGTCCGATATAAAAAAGTTGTTTTTTTTTTTTATAGAATAGGGTGACAAACGAGCACACAGTCCACCTAATGGTAAGTTGTTGCTGCGGCCCATAGACATCTACATCTATCTTCCATTACAAATCAAAATGCAGATGCGTTGTCACCCGTGAGGACTGAGATGGAATGCCTCATTTCCAGTAAAAAGGGTCTCCGGTTCTCTACACTCACCATACGAAATACAGCAGCATTAAGCTACTATTTCACGCTGGTATTCTGTGAGAGCGTGGTCCTTCCCCGGTCGAGCCGACCCATTCGTGCTACAATTATACTACAAATATAATTGCAGCATGGCTCTACCACGTAATAAACTTGTTTTTTTTGTTGCTTGACTTATGGTATTTTTGCGATTTTGATGAACTAATCTAAGCGTTTCTGTAGCCCATAATATTGCCAATATTGACACAGATACCGACGTGTCTTTACAAGTAAGCTAGTTTTGCTAATTATAGTACGAAATAGTATTATCGATGTTTCCAAATTCAAGCCCACGTGGGCGAAGCTGCGGGTAAAATGTTATATAATAATATAACTTCTATAAACTGCACCAATAATAATAGCCTACCAAACTGTCACCAAAAGCTTATTTTGGCTATTCTTTCGTTTTGGGCACTGTTAGGCTTGTGCACCTGAATTTAATCACTGTGATTTATGTTTGTGATTATCGTATAAGATACAAATTCTCATTGGAGGTTACAATTTGACTCAAAATACCCTGGTAGAATGTAATAAATAATTAAGCATTTAAAATTGCGAGTTGATGAGATTCGAACTTGGATTGTTTCCATTCTACATAAAACAAGCACTGGATTGCGTAGCAGACTACTAGAAATGAGAGGTCTCCAGAAGCTATTTCTCAAGTTTTTTTGACGTACGTACGTAAGTTATCAGCATTAATATTTTTGGCAAGAGCATTGTGCTGACATATTTGTCACACCTGTTAGTTACTTTCATAAATTATCAATTGCCTGTTTGTAAATAGTCCACTTTGTATATATCCTGTTTGTAAATATTTGATGTAATGACCACATTAGTCAGTAGATTGTCTTCGCATCGCAATACCAAACACTTATGCTGAAGATTGACCACTAATAAAAGTGATAAAAATTTTAGAACCGGCTTTCTAAAAATTAACTTTTAATGAAAGTTAAGAGCTGGTTTCAAAGAACAAAAAAGAATAAAATAATTTCATATTTTGAAGTCGTTGCTAAATTATAGTGTAGTGTATTACAAGTTAGTCTTTCTAAACTCCTTGTGTGTACTTAGCATTATCACAATGTCACCTAAATACTTACACTAAACACTTCATACCCTAATTAGCCCGATTGACGTGATTATACTAAGATGGCGTACAAACAAATGAGCTATGTATAAACCAGTTTTGCAAAACACTGAAGAATTTAACCGAACGCTTTAACCGTTCTGTTGAAATCTTCATTCAGCATCAACACAATAATCATCATCATCGTCATCAATACATTTCGAAATATTGTTTAAAATAGGTTAAATAATCCTGTAACATCAGAGAGTCAGTTTATTAAATAAAAATCTTCTATTAAGAGTTCGTTCTTCATTTCGTAAATATATTTTTATCTGTTGTTTCAGGAATTGGCTACAAGAAGAGGCGGCAGCGAAGTCTACCGGTAGGAAACCATCCTTTAAAAAATGTCTTGCGAAGACATTCTTTTGGTCTTTCGTACCTGGAGGCATTTTACAATTAGCGTGTGTTAGTATTAGGTAAGTAATTTATTTTAGGAATTATTAAAAATATTTAAATAAAACTAGTTTATACTGATTATATTGCGTCTATTAACTTATTTTACATTTCCGACGTTTCGAGCACTTTACAGCACCCTTGGTCTCGCTCTGTGTCTCAACGAGTTAGCTAACTGAGGACCGTGGGAAAGACGATTGGAGCTCGGAATGTAAAAACCTATCGAAAAATTAAATCATTACATTAACAAATAAGAACGATGTCTGTATGTTTTATTTTAATTATTTTATGTTTCTTTCATTTAGTTTCTAGCGGCGTCTTAACTGTGTAATTTTAAAAATTTTATAGGGTTCTTTTAAAATAGTTAATTTGTGAAAAAATTATAAAAACATGACAGTTTTAGATATAGATTATATTGCAAACATATTTGCTCTAACGTTATTCTACAGGTAGAAAACAAAGGATTATGTTTGTATGGACTAAACGCTGCCTGAATTTTAAAATACATACCTACGAGCACAAATAATTTTAATTATGTATATTTATTTTATATTTCTGTTTTGCCCTTTAAGCGTAATCCCAAATTTATATAACGACATTGGGTCTTTGAGTCCAATTATATACTAAAAATATTATATGATTGAGTGGGGGTAGACAGGATTTCACCGAATACCTGCTGAAATAAGCAAGTGTACGTGTATGTACGACGAAAATATATCATCATCATTATTAAAATATTGTTTATTGTTCTTTGATTATTCCAAATAGGACAGCCACACCACTGCTCTTCGCGGAGTTGCTCTCTTACTGGTCTGCAAATTCTACAATAAGTAGAGAAACTGCTGCATATTACGCCGCTGGTATGATTTTGAGCAATTGGATAGCTGCCTTTTGCGGACACCATGGAAATTTTCTATGTCAGCAATTCGGAATGAAGTTAAGGGTGGCAATCAGTTCTCTTATGTTTAGAAAGGTGAGTGTTGTGATTTTGAATTTTTGTTTTAAATTGAGGTATGATTCAATGTTCTATTGCTTAATAAAATGTTATAGATAATTGAAAATATATAATTGTATTTAACTATCAAAGATTCTGTGAAATAAAATTTGTAATCAATGATAAATAATAATAATAAAAACAAAGTAGTACCAAAAGGAACATATTCGGTACCTCTTGGTACAACGTTAGAAATAATAATTAAATATACAAGACAAAATATGTGACATACAAAATAAAACCATCTATAACCTTGTGGATTTATGGACTGGTTTGATTCACTTATTTATAAATATGGAAAGGTAAATCAAACGAGTTTTATATATAGTAGTAAGTCCTGAGCGACCAGACCAACTTATCGAAATTTGGACAGTAGTTGCCTTTTATAACGTTGCCTACATTATAAAAGGCAACTACTGTCTACTACGATTTAAAAAAAAATTAAACCAAGTTCAAGAGTTAAGTTTTCGAAAATCCTTTCTTAAGTTAACAGCCTGTGTGTGGGGTGCGTGTGCGTGTGCGTGTGCGTGTGCGTGTGCGTGCGTATGCGTGTGCGTGCGTGCGTGCGTGCGTGTGTGTGTGTGTGTGTGCGCGTGCGTGCGTGCGTGCGTGTGTGTGTGTGTGTGTGTGTGTGTGTGTGTGTTACAATTTTTATCAAACTATTTATTTAACGGGGCGAATGACTTGAAACTTACTAAAGGTTGGTGTAGAGAAAAGTCCGCCACACTACCTCAAGGCGAGTTGACTGACTTTACATGCCCTCTAAATATTTTTTACTTCTCAGACATCCAGCTTCCCCAGCTATCATCACCGACAATTAAGTGATAAATCAATATTTCTAATTGCAACTAACAATTTTATTAGGTTGTTACCGTGTACTTGCGGGGTTATAATATCCACTACCCCATATCATCCCGTGGGTGTCGTAGGAACAGAGGGAGGCAAATCAGGAAATGGGCAGCAGTGTCTTAGTGACTAATATAAAAAATAAAAACTGCGATTGTTAACCCGCTTGCCAAGCGTGGCAACCATCCCCTCTATGAGACAATTTATGGGGGAGGCCTGTGTTCAGCAGTGGACTTTAACAGGCTGTAACTGCAACGATAAACTAATGGCCCATCTGGTTTATGTTTGTTTTTGACCCATTATTCTCGACCAAAATAGTTGACATTTATGCCAACAAAAAAAAAGTAAAAAACCTCGTTTTGTAATATAAATAATATGAAAGTATGTTAAACCTAACATAGATTAGCGCTACATTTAACCAAAGCAACGGTTGCAATGATAATTCACCATTAGTGTATTATTACAAAATGAATCATTAGCGCGGTAGAATCCTGCTGCAGCTATATTATGGCTTTAGCACGAATGGGTCGGTTTGACCGGGGAAGGACCATGCTCTCACATAATACCAGTGTAAAATAGCAGCTCAATGTTGCTGTGTTTCGAAACGAGGCATTTCATCTTACTCCTCAGGGATGGCAATGCGTCTACATTTTGTTTCTTAATCGATGATAGATGTAGATATCTATGGGCCACAGCATCCACTTACCATCAGATGGACTGTGTGCTCATTTGTCGCCCATATTCTATAAAAATAGCGCTAAGGAATACATTATTTTAAACATTTGGCATAAAAGAGCTCTATGGATAATTAATGGTCTATTACCAAATCGTGTATTGGTATATATATTTTTTAATTTATTTAGAGAACCACATACAAGTTTACAATATATCTTATGCTAAAGCTTATGTTCTATTACAATTTCTTACTTATTAACTCAACGACGATGGTCACACATAGAATATAAAAGATAAGATAAATATGTGAGGGACCTAATTTTGTAAAAGAAAAGTACCTTAATTTCTAAAATATTATTTTAACATATATTAGAGTTTAGAGTTTAGTGTGTTAGTGCTGTAGACCAGAGAGATGCAACATCTCTTCGCAACGCCAGTGAATCGAGCCGATCGGAAAGCACTCGGTCGTCGACGATTCGAGCCGCTCTGCGCTGGATGCGGTCAAGTGGAAGGAGCTGGTACTGGGGAGCCCCAGCCCAGAGATGGGAACAGTATTCCATGTGGGGTCGAACCTGCGCCTTGTAAAGTTGCAGGCGGTGCTGTAGACAGAGAAACCTATAGACTAATGATTAGCGTGTCCTCGAGTGAGAAAGGACGATAACGTAGTTTTAGGTTATACAATAATCTTTATGACTTTTAAACATATTTAGATAAAAATTTTAATTGTTCTAAGAAATGAACTGAACAAGATTCACCAATCTTAAGCTCACAAAACTCTTTTTTCTCACTTAAACCAACTTGTAAACTCCTTAGATCGCTACGAACTGTCAAAGTTGTTTAGCAAAGTGTAGTTTGCTAAACAAAAAAAACCGGCACGGAGAAAGGGACACACAACACCACTCTGTCTTATTTTTATGCAAGACGTATGCATAAATCTATCTTTTTCGTATGCGATTGCGTAAGAAGGCATCAATTCGTCTATAGGTTTCTTTGTCTACGGTTAGTGCGATCATGCGAGCGCGCGCGCGCATCTGTGTTTGTCCTTATGCATGTACATATACAGTCATTGATTATTTAATTTATAGTTAATATTAGTAGTTATTGTGTTTAGGACTTAAAAGAGACATTAAGTGTTTAACAGCAAGTTAACTAGCTGTTTGTTATAGGATCTGGTACTGCAAGAAAATAAATCTACTGTATTAAATTTATTTGTTTTATGTGTCTGTATATAATCAAATATAAACGAATCAAATACAGTTGCAATATTGAATGAGTTGAACAAACAACTGTAAAAATTATTTTGAATTTGATATTTTGGAACTAGGACTTCTGGAACTACCACTAACTAAAAAACTGCTACTTGACCCATTAAAGTTAAAAATACCAGGGCGACCATTGATATGAACAATGGGCAACCGAGCTTCGCTCCGCGTTAGAAGAATGATATCTATCTTGATAAACTTGGAAAGTGAAACATTATGTACCTCAATACAAAATTTCATCCAAATCGTTAAAGCATTTAACTTTCGTTACAGAAGTTTTGTGCAACATAAAATTCATTGCTATGTCATCATCATCCTAAGCCTGAACATAGGCCTCTCCCAAGGCGCGGAACTTAGTCCGATATTTGGCTTCACGCATCCAGTTGCTGCCAGTCGTCTTGCGCAGATCATGGCTCCATCAAGACAGGACAGGGGTCATCCCACACTATGTTTACCTAAACGCGGTCTCCACTCTATGACGCACCTACTCCAATGGTTTTTGCTTTTACGACAAATGTATCCAGCCCATTGCCACTTCAGCTTGCAAATACGGAAGTCTACGTCGGTGATCTTGGTTCTCCGGCGGATTGCTTCGTTATGAATCTTATCCACCAGAGAAGCTCCGAGCATAGCTCTGCCCATCGCCCGCTGGGTGACTTTGAGTTTGTGAAGTAATCGTACCGTTAGTGTCCACGTTTCGGCACCATACGTGAGTACTAGCAAGACGCACTGGTTGAAGACTTTCATCTACAAAGTTTGCGGTATGGGCGTCGAGAAGACCTGAAGAAAATATTCAGAGTGCCTTGAATAAGTCGGTGATCGCTTCCGGTATTAAATCTATTGATTCCTGAGACATCTCTGAACATGTACTTTTTGTCCGTCATGATGAATTCGATCTCATTTTTCGTCACGTTGTTGGGGCTGCACCAGATCCACTTCCTTTGGGGCTTTTTTTGAAAATAGAAATTCATTAGATGAAGCCTCTTCCTTTCGAGGAAGTTGATCAGCATTTGCCGCTGTGGTTTCTGCTTCCAAATTCGTGCGATCCCATAATCGATTCAACACCTGTATGTTTCCCAACTTTGGCGTTAAGGTCCCCTATGACGACATTAAAGTAGGCTTTAGTGGTGTTGTGTAAAGCTTTCGCTATGTCTTCATACATAACTTCAACTTCATCGTCCGAGTGTTTCGAAGTTGGTGCGTAAACGTTTACAATCTTTACGATATATTTTTCAGTATGTTTTAATTTAAAACATTTTGTTTTACGTTTCCCTCGCCGACACGATGGAAATTTCTAAATTGTTGTCACAGAGAACTCCATTCACGAGGAAGCCCACCCCACCTTGGGAAATATCATGTCCCTCGTGATAGTAGAGTAGGTGGCCTGATTCCAGGATTAGCGTGTCCTGTCCCTCTCTTCAAACTTAACTTAACCCCAGAACATGCCATCTTACATTTTTCAACTCTACTTCTAATTCTGCAATGACCTCGTCGTGCCGCAGAATTCGTCCCTTGTACATCGCCAGGTCCGGTTTGTGATGGTATACTGATTCTAAGCACCCCCTGTCCCACTGCTGCCGTGACCACTATCGCCGGGAACAGGGGCCCTGTTTTTTTGGTGCTTAACATTGGGAGGTTTTGCCCTTAATCGCCCCGCTGGGCAAGCGGGTTGGCGATCGCAGTATCAGACACGTCACACCAGTGACGCTGCTGCCCGTCACAGATCTGGATATTTATAGCCTGACCAGAAAATTGAGATGGTTATTCCGCCATCTGTCGGATGCCATAGCTTGTTCTTGTTTTCTTTTTGACTTTTCGCTCTTGGTCGCCTCGTACAACACCCACTACCCAGATTTTAACGCCGCTGCCACATTGTTATGTAGGTTTAAAGAAACTGACATTTCACTAATAACATTTAAGAAAGCATCAAACATCACACAGAATATTCTTAGGGCAACATTTAGATGGAAGATTCTTGAATGTCGATTTTTAAATTTAGAAACGTTTGTTTTAAATTGATGATTATATGATGATTTAAAGACTGCACTTAAATTATGCTAGTGAGTCACCAAATTTTTTAATCTGTCGAACAGCGAAATAAGTCTACTATTTTTTAATATAATCCTGAACTTCAATGTAATACAATGGGTATTGTGTAGATTTAAAAGGGGAAACTTAAGTTTTGGCAATAAACGTTTTGTCATGACATGCTCCAATGTATCGCACGACCGCACTACGCAATACGCAATGAATCTGTAAATGTGTGCAATTTTATATTTATTGGATTAATTTTAAGTTACAATTAAATTAAGTTTATAAGCAATGCTATATCATCCAAAGCTAGCAACTTGTAAAGTTTCTAGTTCCTTAAGATATTTAAATTTTTTAGAAATAAATTAAACATTAATTGTGAACTGTGTTTTATCTCTCGTAAAATGAAACCTGTTGCCTGGGCAATTAAAAATATTGTCTAGCCTAATTTCTTCACAACATCACATGATTACATTATAAATGTAAAAAGACGTTACATAAAGTCTCTTTGTTTACAATTATGAATCATAATGGTCAACATTCTTGTTGCTGATCATTATTTAAATTAACTCTAATACGTATTATCAACAGCGTGTTTTTTTTGTTTTTTTAACTTTAGTACAAAAAAATAAAACATAAATAGAAAATGTTTATAGCAAGAACTATGAAAATTCTTCTTGTTAGTTTATGGCATCTGTTGACGACTGAGTCCATTTAAACGTGGTGAAGCCATGCAAACGTGATAGAGCTATGCTGCAGCTATATAAGTAGTATAATTGCAGCATAAATGAGTCAGGGGAGTTCCACGCTCTTACAGAATACCAGCGTAAAATAGCACCTTAACGTTGCTGTGTTTCTTATAGTGAGTGTAGAAAACCGGAGAGCCTTTTTACATTTTATGGGGGATTCCATCTTATACCTCGAGGTGACAACGTATCTGCATTTTAAAATTTAATCGAAGATAAATATAGATTATATTCTATGATCCACTTACCATCACATGAAATTCGTGCTCGTTTGTTACCCTTATCCTATATAAAATAATAGTAATATCCTTAACCGATAAAAGGTGTAGGAGGGGTCTTCTTTCTCCAGGGCTGCTCGCTTTGACAACCGTCGGGAACAGTCGTGTCAAGTTAAATAACAACTGACAAAAATAAATAGGATTTTAACAATTACCGCATATAATTTGGGAATTTGTTATAGGTATAGGTTGTATATAAACCATTTTTTGTTTTCTTTAGATTATGCGGATGAACAATGGTTCTTTGGGAGGCACAACGGCCGGAAAAGTTGTGAACATACTGTCGAATGATCTGCATCGATTTGATTTGGCGTTCCTCTTCCTACATTATGTATGGATTATTCCACTACAATTAGCCGCGGTTTCATACCTGGGCTATATGCAAGCGGGTACTGCTGCTCTCATCGGATTGGCTGCTTTAATTATCATTGCATTGCCTGTTCAAGGTTAGTACAATTTAATAGTTTATATATATTAAATATATTTTAAAATGTCATAATACTATCTCATTGACATCAAAAGTGAAATGAAAATATCTTTAATATATATCATTCGTTCTAGTAGTCAGTAGCTAAATATTCTTCTAATCGTATGATTTTTTTTTCTATATAATTATAGTAATAAATAAGCACACAGACCATTTGATGGTAAGTGGCTGTGGCAGATTTTTACAAATTATTGATGTTCGACAAAAATGGTTAAAAATATAAATAGAGAAGAATGGGGAGACGAAAACGGATGTATTCTGAGTGACGAAGTTTTGAATTTAAAGAAATGGAAGAAATACTTTGAAAGCGTGTTTATGAGTGAAGAGTCGTCTGAATTAAATGAACTGGAAATTCCAAAGGAAGTTGAAAGGAGTATGGAGATAAGTGTAGGTGAAATAATGAAAGCAATGAAAAGCTGCAGGTAAGGCAGCTGGGTATGATAGAGTATCACTCTCATAGAGATGCTAAGGACTGGACAGGAAGTGGTGGCAGGCCTGCTGTACACCTTGTTTATTTTATGTTGGGAATTGAAGCGGCTACCGGAAGACTGGTGTAAAACAATGATAGTCCAAATATATAAAAGGAAAGGGTCACAGCAGGACTGTAAAAACTATCGTGGTATCAGCTTGCTTAGTATTGTGGGTAAACTGTATAATATGTTGGAAAAATTTTGGAACAAATTAGCAATATTTTGAAAATGGGCCACATTAGCAGTACCCTTAACCGACGAGCGTGTATGCGTAGATACTATATGGATGTAAAGGAGGCGAGGGAGGTATGTCAGGATCATGCCAAATGCAAGTCCGTAGTCTCTCCCTCCCCCTCTGGGTGACAGGCGTGAGTGTTTATGTATTAAATGTAATGTTTTAAGGATTCTTAAAAATTGATATCGCAGTCATGTTTAATACCATTTTAGTACACGTTTCCTACCGTAGTTTAGTTTTTGTTATTAACATTTAATTTATATACACTTCATAACACGCATACCAATTTTTAATTGAAGTTTCTTTCAGTGAATTTATTTTAACAATTTTTGAAGCTTATGTATGAGCCAAGTGGTTGGACCCCATTTCTTTTACCTAGCACCGGTGCAAATACTGGCTGTAAGGCATTCCACCTCAGTCCGTAGAGGTGACAACGACCGTCTTTGTTAGAAGTTAGCTGCAAGTTGCCCTGGGCTGCAGTAGCTTGCCTTGCTTGCTTGCTAATTTGTTCCAAAATTTTTCCAACATATTATACAGTTTACCCACAATACTAAGCAAGCTGATACCACGATAGTTTTTACAGTCCTGCTGTGACCCTTTCCTTTTATATATTTGGACTATCATTGTTTTACACCAGTCTTCCGGTAGCCGCTTCAATTCCCAACATAAAATAAACAAGGTGTACAGCAGGCCTGCCACCACTTCCTCTCCAGTACTTAGCATCTCGAGTGATACTCTATCATACCCAGCTGCCTTACCTGCAGCTTTTCATTGCTTTCATTATTTCACCTACACTTATCTCCATACTCCTTTCAACTTCCTTTGGAATTTCAGTTTACGCCCTTATGATTGCCTATAGAATTAGGTCAATGGGTGATACATGCTCTAACGGACTCCCAGTCGGACTAGTCCTAACACTTGGTAAGAAATCATGATGTAATAACACTAAAAGTAAATGATATAACGTTCTGCTAAATGATAATAAATGTATAAAATATTTAAACATTCAAGCTAAAAATCACATAAATATTAGTACACATATCATAGGTCGTGTGAAAACTATGTAACGGACTTATATTTGATAAATAAATGCCCTATCATAAGAATTGAAAATACCTTTATTTTGTTTAGGTGGTCTTGGAACATTTCTTGGCAAAATAAGATTTCGTACTGCAGAAAAAACAGATGCACGGGTCAAATTAATGAGCGAAGTTATTAATGGAATACAGGTGAGAAACATCAAAGCGTGATAATTCAAATTCAATATCTATTTTAATTACAGAAAGTATAGATAATTACAACACCATAGCATGATATAAAAGTACGTCGATTATATTTTAGTAGGTATTGTGCGAAAATAATACCCGGGAACTAATTAAAAGATTTCTGCGTTTAAAAACAGCGTTTTTATAGGATAAGGGCAAACGAGCTTACAGTATAACTGATGATTGCCAACTTGCCCCCCTCCGAGTGCGACAACTTTGGCGAGATCTATAGACAGACTTTACTTACGAAAACCATAGCTGAGTATATGATTAGCATAATGCGTGATTCTGAATTTATAGTTGTATCGGACTAATATTAACCTAAGATTGTATAAAAAAAATTATATTTAAAAATTGAAAACAGTCCAAATTGTATTTCATAAATAAGTTATTACTACATTTAACTAATTTTAGTTTAAGATATCAGAAAGAATCGGAACGTTTGGTCAGCCGATCAAGCACTGTCAATTCACTATTTCAAACGTGAAGCTTTTGGTTTTTTGATATATATTTTAAATGCCTGATCTTTTTATTACGACTGGGTTTGAAACTTGGACACCCGAGTCTACCTATATTACCTATCTAAATATTCGACCTACGCTTCCGGAATTTGGACCCGATAAGGACATTGTGATATAATGGAGAATAAAGAGAGATATAACTCTCTCTATATTCTCCATTATATCACCATTTACTTAAGAAATTTAATAACACTATAATTTTTGGCTAAAGTTGTTGATTTTTTGGATTTTAAGAAATTAAAAATAAGTTTGAAATTACGTAAATAGCAACTGGATTAATGCTATTTAGAACTGTAAGACGGCGTAATACTACCTATTTATTGTTATAAATAATCAGATTAACCTAAAAACATCAATTTAAAATTAATACTGCGGTTTTAGTTCATATCCTGAGTTTTTCGTAAGTCATCGATTTCGTTGACTTAGGCTTTGCTAAGGCGCACTCAACATGACTTGGAAGTTAGCTCTATAAATACCGACATCGTCTTAGCTCGAAAGCAGTCTGAGCAAAATCAAGGTACGGTCTATAGATCTCAGCCTCAGTCTCTGGCGGCCATGCTATTCCTGGCAATTGTGGCAAACATAGTTACGGCGTAGCGGAGGTGTTAAAAATCCCGGGCGTAGGATCAGTTGCCATATTCAACATCTTGACTGATTACTCTAAACGCATGCACCTTAAGAACTTAAAACAAGATACTGGAGCTGAAAGAAGGGATAGCAATTGTGTTCGGATATTATACGATTGGCTGAGGTCTGGAAAGTTGAGGAAGACTCGGTAATCATGGAATCTGGCAATGGGAAAGGCGTCCATCACTCCCAACGATACTTTAACCGTTTAAAATGGTTTAAATATTACCTTTTCCCTAATCCATCAAAGTCACGTGTTCATCACTTAATGTTTAAGAGGATAGAGTAAGTCAGCTCAAATTCTAATTTCGCCCCCACTTCCCCGTGCGTCGTATGCTATGTACCGATATGTTTGTAATCACTAATACTGTAAGTAGAAAGGTTGTTAGACACTTATTTCGTTAGGTTATTTTTATCACGGTTATTTCCCATTTTAATTTTACGTCGTACTGTTGCGTAATGTATATTCTGATCGTAAGCGACACAACTTCTCCCTTCAAAAGCCTAAGCGATACTAACGGGGCGACAGAATTCAAGCTCAAGACGCCGATAGTTTAGGTAATTTCTTTTTACAGTGAAAATAATGATATTTTAAAAAAGTAAATAACATAAGCACTGCTTTATTCAGTTCAGTTAGTATGCAAAGTTTCATGATCTTATTTAAAGTATTTTATGAATAACAGCGGTTTATTGTTTATTTTGGAGGTAACTTTGGATTTTTTTTCTATCGAGAAAATTTTACGAAATCGTGTTTTCGTCTAACATAATCACTAACATTAATCCTCAACTTTACCATATATTTATTTCAAAATTAATGCTGCAATATTTTCGGCATAACGAAGGATCTTGCTAAGCCATTTGACATTATATTTCCCCTTAAGTTCTGAATGATGAAAAAAAATTAACACAAAGGGTTATTGTATGTTTTGATATTATAAGAATGCCCTCCATCCCGAAATTTCGGCAACGGCCTTACGTGCTTTTCGAGGCAAGGGTGTAAAATACCGTTCACTTTCTGAGTCGTCCGAACTGCTACTTTCTTTATAGAAAAACCCGATAGCAAATTTTGACCCGATCAAACCCGGACATGAGGAGCAGTCATGGTAACGACCATTAGACAATCTAGGCAGTTAACGTTAAACAGTCAAAAAAATTAGAAATACCAGTTTTATTTTGTTAATTTTTCAGGTGATCAAAATGTACGCGTGGGAAATTCCGTTTCAAAAAGTAGTAGGGCAAAAACGTATGGATGAGCTGAAACAAATAAAAATTGCCTCCATGATGAGGGTTATTTTCCTTGGTTTTATGATTTTTACAGAAAGAGCGGCCCTTTTCATAACCATTCTATCGCTTGTTTTGTTTGGAAATGTAATGACTGCTAATGTTGTAAGTATACTTTGTATTTTGTTGATTTTAATTTATAATTTTAAGTTTTATTCAATAAAATAAAGTCTTGACCATCATATCTGCAATCATTAGGTGTCGATCGGGAAAATTCGATCAGTAAAATATTTTGTGTAAAATGTAAGTAATTTTTCTGGTTGGTAATCATAGGTAGCTACAGTAGTACCGGTAGTAAATTTATTTATTTGCTTAAAGTCTGTGTAGGTAGGTCATACCGCAGCGCATGTCAACCTACTGTGGTCAGCAGTGCATATATAATATACGAGTTAGTAACACGATGCAGTCTTCCTGGAGCATGTCGATTAAGGCAAAACGCAGCGAATACGGTGTTAAGAAAACTGTCGGACAGAAGTAGTATAAACTTAACCCATGTAAGGCTTAGGCAGACTTTGCTTACATAAGCTGCAAAGCGTTTGTTCGTGTGGCTGTTTTTATTAAAAATTTTTGCTGCACGATATAAATAAAGGAGAACAATATGTAGCATTTCAACATGGGTTGAAAAAAATCACACATACGCTTTCATCATATAGATGTAGCTATAAAGCAACCCAATTTAGAGTCAAAAGCAATAGAAAAATTAACTACCAGGTCCTAATGGATATTTTAAAAACTTGAAAACGAGATTGTACAAGTGATGCGTGTTGCCAGTGATAGCTTTATGGATCTGAGACGTGGTCCTTCCTTGCTGACTGTTATGAGGAAGCTCAAGGTCGCTCAGCAAACTGCAACACCAGGAGAATTACACATGCGTTGTCGGACTTTTAAAAAGGAGTAGGCTCTTTTTTGAAGGTCTCTAAGTCGTATCGGTCCGGAAAAATATCTGGTGATGGTCGATTCCACAAAGTAGTTGTGCGAGGAAGAAAACTTCTTTTAAATCGCACAGTGATGGACTGCTAGTCATGCAGATGGTATAGATGGTATCGCGAGGTTTTTTGCGATGTGCAGTGGTGAAATTGTGCGGCTGGTGTGGTGAAATTGCCCCCACGCCCCCAAATACGTAGGGCAGCCTTGAGTACCCACGTTCATGAAGAGTAGGGTAGCGAGGGGTGCTAGTACCCTCCTGTGGTAGTGTTATATTTTACTCCGCTACCACATTAAGGGGGGGGGGGGGACAGGGCCTTCGGCCACCTGCACTCACCAGACGAAATGCAGAATAAAACCTTCTACTTCACGCTGATCTCTGTGAGGTCGTGGTGCCACCCCGGTTGAGCCGGCCCATACCTGCAACCGCAAAGGCTGCGTGGATCTATCACTGTAAAATATTTATAGGAACAAAACTGTTAATAAGCTTCACTTAAACAATACACTTTGGGTTAAAGACTTAATAATGTTTTTTATGTTTAATGAAGTTGTTGTCAGACAACATTGAAGCTCGTATGCTAATTGCACTACCATTTTGTTTTATACTTATTAAAATTTACCATTGTCATAGCTTATATTTTTTTCAGATATATCCCTTACAACAATTTATGAACGCTGCTCAAATTAATATAACGTTAATTTTACCGTTAGTATTAACATTTACTGCTGAGCTAATAGTTTCGATGAAAAGAGTGGAACAATTCCTTTCCTTGGGTAAGTTTAAATTTTGACTGTTATTGTTTTGTGAATTAAAATATGAATGTAATTTGATATTTAAACGTGTATTATATTTGCCGTGTGGTAGTGGCATTGGGGAATCCTATACACCATTTCGTTCCGGGATTGTCATAAGACGGAAAATTAAAGAAAAATGCAACATAACCACCTCACTTACACCGGGTATAATATACCGATACGGGTCTACACAGGTATTTGTGTCTTAGGTACAAGACGTCTGATATTGCGATGGTAATCCGCAAAGCGTGGTGATTAACGCAAATAAAAGTAAAAATACTCTCTCGTTGTATTAATATACAACGTAAAGAGCCTATAAGTGGACATACGAACTGATGAAGAAAAATATGAAACATATTTTGAATGGAAAGTCACACACGCATTTCTCTATTTTATTAGTTTTTTTAACAGTCAGCAGATTTAAAAAAGTTTTCTATAATAATTTTAACTTTGCAGAAGACAGACTTGACTTAATTGACGATAAAGCGAGCCCTCAATCAAATTTATTTCGAAACGTGTCAGATAACTTCGAACACTTTAAAGAAGCATCCGTTAGGCCTTTATCCTACCAACCAACATCGGAATTTTCTATAAGCAATGGTTAGTAGACAATTCTTAGCGTAGTTTAAATGTTATCATGATTAAGATTTTGTAATTTCTTAACACTTATGAGGAAACGGGGTAAGTCAGAAACATAATAATATTCTATTCTAAATACACACACACGCACGCATGCACGCACTCACACACGCACGCACGAACGAACGCGCAGGTCGCACGCACGCACGAACACAGGCACGATTGCACGCACGCATGCAAGCACGCATGCACTTACGCACGCACTCAAGCACGCACGCACGCATGCACGCACGCGCGCACGCACTCACACACGAACGCTTAAATTTTTTCCAACATCCACTTTGTACATTATTTTTGTGAGATGACACTGGCTCCTAAGTTACAGGTTCGCCTACATTAGGAGCCAGGGGCTTTACATTTATTTATTAAAAGTTATTGGTGAAATAAAGCAAAATAAATACGATAAAAATCCCACAGACCGGTGATGAGGAGCAGATTTCCAGTATGAAGGTCTCAGATCTACGCTCATATACTCACCTCCAATGTAGGGAAAATTCTGTAAATCTTTGAGACTACGCATGTCCGTTAAAGTATTCAACCGTAAATTTACGCAGGATAAAGAAGACGTAACGTGACACACATTTACTAGGTGTGTAGTGGCGGCGTGAAATTATCCACTGCTAATATCCACTGCCCTGGACAGCTGAATCATAAACATCTGCGTTTGTCAACACGCCTGCTATCGTGGTAATTATGGCGAAATTCCCCGAATGAGGTAATCTACGGGGAAGACCTATTTCAGCAGTGGACGTTTGATAGTCTGTATTGAATGATAAAAATATATACTCACACTTACTTCTAAAATTAAAAATTTTATGCATCCGACTTCAATATAAATAAAATGAGAACATCATCTATACAGAATGGGTACCACATATAAGCATAAATGGAACCACGTACTTGTTATCGTCTCTGCTGACGATATACAAAAAATGAACGAAATCGGTCCAGTCACTAGGTCAAAAAGTAGCGTTTTAAATTGGAGCTAACTTGAACTCTCTGTAGAATTAGGTCACTAGGTCAATGTTTTAATAAACTTGAATACTTGAACATTAAAAAACGACTTTGCCACGCAATGCAAACTATTACAATGTGAGACTATGTTCGTCAACGGCGGGGTCTTTTGGCAGTGTCCTTCAAATACGACGGCGCACTTGCGCGCACGCCTATGTCGTAAAGATA
The DNA here is from genome assembly GCA_036936625.1 of Parnassius smintheus behrii. Taxonomy (NCBI): domain Eukaryota; kingdom Metazoa; phylum Arthropoda; class Insecta; order Lepidoptera; family Papilionidae; genus Parnassius; species Parnassius smintheus. Next base: position 37,241,703 of record JAUPFT010000001.1, on the reverse strand, counting down.
AACAAAAAAATATGTTTAGCTTTAAATACTTAGGGTATGATGTTTTTAGAATTATCGTGCTGTTGATAATTCTAAAAACACTGCGACCCAAGTATACTTAAAGATAAACTTTAAAGCTTTTTTGTTTAAGTGTGTTCCTGTTGATTTAAAGATAATAAATTTGTTTTCACACGATAAAAACCCATTTGCTATGAAGTCACTTACTAAACAGTAGTTTCGTAAGTTCAATCGTACAGAAATAAACTTTTTTAACCAATCAATAATTCGTTAATTGTTAAAAAACTAAATTACTTGTAATATTTATTACTCAACTCAACCCTACTCAAGGTCAACTCTCGCAATTCGAACTACCAGTTAAGTTTTAACAATAAATTGACTAAATTAGATCAGGATGTAGCAATGGTTTTCGAGAGATATTTTACTGATATTCCGATCTTAACCACTAAGTCACTGAATTCTTCTCCTGCCGTCGCCGAATCATTACTTAAACAAAATCTAAATGCGTGTACAAAGAATTTCACACTTCATAAAGTGTCATCAAAAGATATTCTAAAATATTTTAAGACTATTGATATTAAGAAAACCGCGATCTGGGGGGGATTTCCGTTGAAGTAATTGCGTCCATAATAGATGCAATCGCACTTCAACTATCTATTTTTTTTAATACTATTGTCAAATCTGGTGCGTTTCCAGATTTAATAAAGCATAGTAAAGTAATACCTGTATTTAAATTTGGCATTACATTGGACCCCGCTAATTTTAGAGCTATTTCTGTACTGCGAACACTTCGTAAAATTTAAAAAAATATTCTTGATCAAATATTAAATTTTTTTGATGTAAATAATTTACTTCATAAAATTCAATTCGGTTTCAAAAGGGGTCGCTCGACAACTGATGCTGGTGTTGAGCTTATAGAATATATTATCTTTAATGCATGGGAGAATTCACAGGATGCTTTGGGTATATTCTATGATCTATCCAATGCCTTCGATTGTGTTCACCATGAAACATTATTCAGGAAACTTCAACACTACGGTGTAAGAAGTGATGCTCTTAAATTAATTATTTCATATTTAAGTGACAGAAAACGAAAAGTTGTCATTATTGGTATGAGTTCTTCCGGGTCGATTGTACAAATGGGCGTGCCTCAGGGCTATATTGTCGGCCCCTTTCTGTTTCTTGTATATATTAATGACTTACCTTACATGGTAGGAGATAACCATGATATAGTATTATTTGCTTATGATACTTCATTAATTTTCAAATTAAAACGACGGGTACTAAATTACAATGGAGTAAATAATGCTATAGCTAAGTTAATCAATTGGTTTTAATGTTGATAATTTGCATTTAAATGAAACTAAAACTAAATGTATGAAATTCGTAACTCCTAATGTCAAACATGTTAATACGAATGTAATTTTAAATGTGGAAGAAGTCTCTGAGTCTTGTTGATACCGCCATTTTGGTTGGAATCACACTAGACGCAAAGCTTCAATGGCTCCCCCATATATCAAAACTAGCTAGCAGACTTAGTTCTGCAGCATATGCTGTAAAAAAGATTAGAACTCTTACCAGTGTTGAAACAGCTAGAATAGTTTACTTTAGTTATTTCCATAGCATTATGTCGTATGGTATTTTGCTATGGGGACACGCGACCGACACTGAAATTATATTTATTTTACAGAAGAGGACCATTAGAGCAATATATAATTTAAAACCAAAAGAGACACTGAGACAAAAATTTAAGGAAATCGATGTATTAACTCCGGCCTCTCAATAAATTTATGAAAATGTAATGTACGTACATAAAAATAAACGTGGTTTTGCAAAAATAAGAGGTGATATTTATTCTGTAAATACTAGGAACAGATACAAGCTAGTAGTATCAGTTACTCAACTCCACCGAGTCAGTAATTCATTCTTGGGGCGATATATACGCTTTTACAACAAAATCCCAGAAAATATACAAAGTTTGTTATACAAAAAGTTCAAAATTTTTATGAAACTAAGTATAAAAAGGGTTATTATAATATTAAGAAATTTATGGATGATAATAACCCCTGGGAAGGGTGATCGCTACCAAGCTATTTCTAATTTGTCTTGTGTTGTTAATTGTAAACATGATTGTAAGCTATTATTTGAAAAAAAAAATTAATTCCGCTGGGTTTCTTGCTGTTTCTTCCCAGGATAGAGGTATTTTTCGCGTTGGCAAATGAAAAAATTGACTTTCAATAAGTATTGTTTATAATCTACATTGAATAAAAACGTTTCTGTTTCCGTAAGTGTAAAAAAAATTGAGTACGTACTATTTTTTGAGTCGGTTAAAATATGTGGCGAAGTTTTATATACACATAGAATTTATGCAACAATGCTTTACTAAAAGTTAAATTAACAAATATATATATATATATATATATATATATATATATATATATATATATATATATATATATATATATATATATATATATATATATATATATATATATATATATATATATATATATATATATATATCCTATACTATTAAACGAGCAATTCTTGTATATATGTATATATATATATAATCGGGATCTCGGAAACGGCTCCAACGATTTTCATAAAATTTAGTGTCCAGGGAGTTTCGGGGATAATAAATCGATCTAGCTAAGATTTATTTTTAGAAAATGTCTTTTTGTCCGTGTTTTTAGGCAATTAAAAACTGCTACAATATAGTTAGAATAAGAAGGTAAATTTTGACACTTTAGTAATGATTATAAATAGCTTATTGGTATAATGGGCGGTCACAAAATCGTAAAACCCCGGTTCGAGCCCAGACCGACCGACCGACTTTTTTATTTTTTTTTCAAGTTTCTTTCTTTTTTGAGAAAATATATTTTTTTCGAGCCCTTTTTTTAGTATTTTTTAAAAACACGAAAATTTAAATAAAAATAATTGCACTCATGATTTTATATTCAAATAACCAGTTCAGTTTTTTCTGTTATGTCGCTAAGATCAAAAAATATTATTTATAATTCATCAGTATGTAATTTGTATCTAAATATAATTTCCAAAACACACGAATTAAAAAAATCGAGCGAAAAATACCGAGCAAAGCTCGGTCAACCGGGTACTATATATATATATATATATATATATATATATATATATATATATATAGAAATTTACATAGTTACACATATAGCATTTAATAAGTATTCTTATTTCAAATAAGAGCTTTCTTATTATCGTTCTTGTGAAAACATAGTATGATTAGAAAGTTCAAGAGATAACACTTAATATTTGAGTATAGACAACAATCTTTATTTAAATATTAAGTGTTTTGTTATTCATCTCGGTAATGGTCTTAATTGGTTTTCTTGGCTTGGTAATGCCGTAGTTAATTTGTGAACATCAGTTTCATAATTAATACTTTAGTAGACGGGTTATTATTTTAAAAAAAAAATTGTTGTTTTAATTCAAAGCTGTAGGACTTCGTAAATATATATTACATACATAATTTATGTAAATCTTATGAGTCCTCCAGACCGCATTTCGGTCGTGGCGGAAGGTCTGTCTCAACGGAAATGGGCTTTCTATGTAGCTGGTGCCCGAATGTATGCATGTTCTACTTTATCAGTCTTATACTCCGTTGGAACAGTAATCTGACACGACCGGAGAGATCTCATGTGTAGGACCGCTCAGCCGTAGCTTTACGTGCTTTTTGAGCCAGGGGGGGGGGGGGAAATTCGCCAATTTCCGAGCTGCTACTGAGAATTTTTTGACAGGAATACTAAATAACTAATTATCTGTGTAATAAAATATTAATCTCAAAATATTTATAAAACTAGAAATTACAGTAATACTTAATTAAAATTTTATCATAACAAAAATAATAAAAAATAATTTTTAAAGGTTCCTTACGGTCAGAGAAGAAATTTCGAAGGAGTCTCTCGCAACCAGACAGTGATATTGCGGTTGAACTGCGGGACGTTAGCGCCAGTTGGACCGACGACCCCAATTTCTTGGCACTCAAGAACATTACTGTACGCATACGCAAAGGAAAGCTTTGCGCAATCATAGGGGCCGTCGGGTCAGGCAAGGTGTAGCCACAACCTTTTCTATTTTAAATAAATAAGTCAATTTAAGTAAAATTACAACCTATATACGTCCTACTGCCGAGCACAGACTTACTCCCTATTTTGAAATAATTATGAATCAGTTATGGATGCTTCTTCTAACGAATTTAATATGTCCTAGAAATACTTTACTTTATCTATGAAGAATTTCCTCACAATGTTTTCTTTGACAGCCTAGTGCGTGATTAATGAATAAATTAATAAAACAATTGTTCTATACTTCAGGAAAATTATGTTTGAAGTGCATCCAATTAGTCAACGATAACCTACTTTTGTTGAGAACTTTTAATTAATTTTTTGTATGAAGTGTAAAACTTGTTACGTTTTCAATATTTTTTTAGTTTTTACAAGAACAATATCTCCGATATCTGATATATACAGAATGGGTCCCACATATATGCAATAAATGAAACCACAAGTAATACTAGTCCTTACAAGTGTAGAAAAATTAAATATTAAATTAAAACCTGTAAAATAAAAAAGTAAAATTTTCAAACAAAATAAATATTAAAATAAATTCAGTAAAAGTGAACACTCTGTTTAGACAACGTACCTTGACCTCTTGGAAGAGTGACAACGTTGCACGCGGGTGGCACGCCGACAAAAGACACCGCTGTCGATATGTCGCAATACCAATAGTTTGCACTGCGTGGCAACGTCGCTTTTTAATGTTCAAGGATTCATTCAAGTTCATTGAATCATTGACTTAGTGACCCAATTCTATAGAGTGTTCAAATTTGCTTAAAATTAAAACTCTACTTTTTGACCTAATTACTGTTCATTTTTTGTATATCGTCAGCAAAGACGATAACAAGTATATGGTTTCATTTATTGCATATATGTGGGACCCATTCTGTATATGTAAAGGTACTATTATTATTACAAAAGTTTTATATCACTAAGCCCAGAATGAGTTGACACATGAATTTAATTTTAATTTATTACAATATGGTTTCATTACCATAGTCTTCTGTCTCTTCAGTATCAGCCCATCAAAAGTCCACTGCTGGACGTGGGTCTCCATTAATATAGAGCGTTTGGTGTACCGTCCACGCTTCGCAGGTTTAGCGATGACATAATCAAGCCTCACCAATTAGAAACTCCTTCTTGCCTTCAATATATGTAAATTTTATAATATAATTCTCATTATCGGATGTCATGAAGACTTTTTCGGTGATTCTGAAGACCTCAATAGAACGGATTTGTGTGATAAATTTACTTTAACCACCGATAGTAGATAGGCGGTGTTATTATTTTAATCTGCTTGATACTATAATGTTTTGTTTAAACTGATACACTTTTTTTTTTCATATAGTCTTCGATGTTACAACTACTACTAAAGGAATTGCCTACAGCTGCTGGCAGCGTGTCAGTGTTTGGAAAAATCTCGTACGCTTGCCAAGAGGCGTGGCTATTCCCGAGTACAGTCAGAGAAAACATTTTGTTCGGTATGCCTTACGATAAGGAGAAATACAATCATGTACGTATTTGCATTAAAATCCTCCATAAAAGCATGGTTGTTTAATAATTAGAAATTTCTTTGAAACTAGGTTTATAAATAATACTAGTTATTGTGAAAAACGTTATCTTCATATAAAAAGCTGTTATTTTGGTCATTAAATCATGTATGACAATATACTTTTTCTGTTGATAGTGTGATAGTATAATTAGGGCATGAACGATACCCCGTAGTTGGCACACTCGAAAGAAGTATATTGTATATATACATTTTTAATAATAACTGGGTATTTTAGTTTCATTATCAAATATTTTATGCATTAGCGCAATTTGTAATCAAATAAAAGAAAAACTAATCCTTAAGCATAAAACGATGGCAAATAATATTTTACATTTATTTTCAGGTACGTAAAGTATGCGCTTTAGAGAAGGATTTCAAACAATTTCCTTATGGCGATCAAACTCTAGTGGGTGAAAGAGGTGTATCTCTCTCAGGAGGTCAACGTGCCAGAATCAATTTGGCTCGGGCCGTCTACAGAGAGGTAATTGATTTTAATTTCTGCAACAAACAAACTCTATTTACGATCCGTAGATCATTTACTGTGGAGCACTGGAGAACCTTCTAACGAGGCCAATTGCAATGAGGCATACTATCGTAGTCCTCAGGGTGAGAATGCATTTTTGCATTTTGATTCTTATGTGGGCATAAATGTAGATGCCTTTACGTATTTGTTAAAATCAGATAATATGTTGAGTTTTTAATAGTAATCTTATTATTATTGTTAAAAGAAAGCGTAAAGATATCGTTAATCTTTATGTATTTTGCCTTGATTTTTTTCTAAATTACTTTGAATCTAAAACGAATTTTTAATCTAAGCTGTTGTAAATAATGCTGGAATTATCTAACAATCAAAGAAAAAATAGCCTCATGTTAAATATTAACCGCAATATACCAAACACATTTCCTAATAATAACTTCAGTCACAATGTTGCATATGTCTCGATTAAGTTACAACGAATTAACAAAATTAAGATACAACAAATTAACTACATACATACATAAACACTCACGCCTGTCACCCACAGGGGTAGGCAGAGACTACGGACTTCCATTTGGCACGATCCTGACATACCTCTTTCGCCTCCTTTACATCCATATATCTACGCATACATGCTCGTCGGTTAAGGGTACTTCTAACGTGGCCCATTTTCAAAATATCGCCAATTTGGTCGATAAACTTTTTTCTAGGGCGGCCCTTCCCGACTCGGCCGTTCACATCTGCCATATAAATTTGCTTTGTCACTCTTTCCTCATTCATTCTTTCTACGTGACGAAAACCTTACCAAACAAATTAACTAAATACAACAAAACTTTTGGATTCATTTAGCTGTAAACAACAAAATGTCAATTCTTGAATTATGAAACCAATCAACCAAATCTGGCCTATTTTTAAATCGTCAGATAAAAGTAATCCATCAAATAATTGTAAGTTTTAATTAAAGTTACAATAAAATACAACCCAAACAGATTGTATTTTATTGTAACTTTTATTTAACGAAAAAAAAAATTGTTCAAAAGCTCTTTGCACGTGGCAATAAGGACGTAGTCCTTGCAAAGTTGTATGCAAATACGAGTTCTTTATCCTATTTAATATCTAATTTATTTATTTATTTTGAAGGCCGATATTTATCTATTGGACGATCCGCTGTCAGCCGTGGATGCAAATGTAGGGCGTCAGCTTTTCGAAGATTGCATCAATGGTTATTTACGACAACGCACAAGAATTTTAGTCACACATCAAATACATTTCCTTAAAGCAGCTGACTACATCATTGTTCTAAACGAGGTTTGTTTTTGCAATCTTTTTCCTAAGAAATTTTTGTTGTTTTTGGCTTTTTGGCTCGAGATATAGATATGGATTTTATGAGCATTTCAGGTGAAAACATATTTGCTTACATTTCATTGTTTTCAAGGGTCGCATTGAAAATATGGGAACTTTCGATGAATTGGTGGCGTCAGGCAAAGAATTATCTATGATCATGGCTTCATTACAAGAAGGAAAAGACAAAAATACAGAAAATAACACCTTGGTAAGTGTTTTAACTTGGTAATAATTTGATTTATGAATTAAACAAAAGAAAAATATTTATTCAGTTATTTACTGAATAATTATACACGAGACAGCTTTGCTTACTAATACAAAATAAACATGTAAAATAATTGGACCATGCTTTGTGGCATTCCTTGAAGGAGGATTAGGTTTAGCAGTGGACTTGTGAAAGGCTGTAATGATGATGATGATGACATAAAATAATATAATATACGAATCCACATTACTGCGGCAACTAATAGGGCATGTATGTAACTCACGTATAAACAGATAGTAGGTAGGTATTGTCAGTAATGGTTAGTTGGACCCCGTAAGTCGTGTAAGTAACCTTTATAGACTATCTGTAGAATAAGATACCAGCAAAAATGCAAATAAGAAAATCTGAAAACATTTTGAAGGCTTCAATTTAGGAACATCAATAAAATTGTTCAGAGCCAAAATTAGCAATATTGGATCACTTATAGAGTTATCTCGGTGTCTGTGTCTCTCGGTCTATTTGTCACGGGATTTTACATTGAATTATAAAAGACTATTGGACTAGAATTAATGATTTTCGGCGTAGATATAATACGCTACAGGAACAAATAAATACGTTTTTCCTAAATGCCTTTAAAACGAACGTCTACCAACACTATCACTTCTTTATTTCGGGCAGTCTTTCGAAGGGTTAAATATTTTGCAATCGGAATTGCGTTATTGACATTGTACTTTTTAAATTTATTGATAATTAGTGTTAATTTAATTTTATTTCCTAACGTTTACTTGATATTTAATCATATCATAATATTTTATATTTCATTGGTATTATAAAATACATGTGAATATTTTATTACATTCGAACATATTTTAAAATTTTATAAATTAAATCCTAATGTCTTATCTAACATTAAAATATGGATAATAATAGTTCAACATTTTTGGTCTTCTTATCAGTCAAAAATTCATGATTGTGCATAAATTTTAACACTTTCTTTTTGTTTGCTAAATTCGCAAAGGACCGATTTTTCAATAGTTAGATAAGTTAAGCATCAAATTATATTGTACTAACACTAAACTCCGTCCTCCATGGTGGCACTACTCCAGATGCGTGGAGCAGAAGTGCCGTGGACTTGTTCTTCATGAAAAGTGACAACGCCCTCTTGAAGAACTACAGACCGATGTCCTTTCTGAGCCGCGTCTACGTGCTGTTTTCGAGAGTCATTACGAATCGTCTCGCACGCAGACTCGACGACTTTCAGCCTCCCGAACAAGCCGGTTTCCGAAAAGGCTTTAGTACCGTAGACCACATACATACCCTTCGGCAAATTATACAGACGTCCGAAGAGTACAATCTGCCACTTTTCCTGGCGTATGTGGACTATGTCTCTTCAGCGGTGCCAAGTTGACTGTCGGTATATCGAAGTGCTGAAGTGTTTGTACAGTAGGGCTACGATGGCTATCCGAGTACAGAACCAGAGTACGAAACCTATCCAACTGCAGAGAGGTATAAGACAGGGTGACGTTATTTCCCCAAAACTCTTCACCGCTGCATTGGAAGACGTTTTCAAGCCACTGGACTGGAAAGGATACGGTATTAACATCAATGGCGAGTACATCACTCACCTTCGCCGACGATATAGTCCTTATGCAGAATCGCTGGACGACTTAAGTACTATGCTCAATGACCTCAATAGTACCTCCCTACGGATAGGTCCTAAGACGAACATGGACAAAACAAAGATCATTTTTAATGTCCATGTCACATGTATGCCGGTGGTTGTTGGGAGCACTAAGCTCAAAGTTGTTGGCGAGTACGTTTACCTGGGATAAATAGTCCGACTAGGTAAGTCAAACTTCGACTGAGAGGTCAATCGACGGATTCAACTCGGCTGGGCAGCGTTCGAAAATTACGACACATCTTCTCATCAGGTATACCTCAAAACCTGAAAACTAAGTTGTAGAACCAGTGCGTGTTGCCAGTGATGACATATAAAACTGAGACGTGGTCCTTCACTGCTGGCCGTATGAGGACGCTCAAAGTCACTCAGCGAGCTATAGAGAGGGCTATGCTCGGATTTCTCTGCGTGATAAACTTAGAAAAGAGGATATCTGCAGTAGAACCAGAGTGACCGACATAGCCCAACGGATTAGTAAGCTGAAGTGGTAGTGGGCCGGTCATATAGCTCAAAGAACCGACAACCGTTCTCAAGTGGCAGCCTCGTACCGGTAGGCGAAGTGTAGGGTGACCCCCCACTAGATGGAGTGACGACCTGGTAGGACATGCAGGAAGTCGATGGATGCAGGTGGTTCAGGAGCGTATTTTGTGGCATACCTTGGGGGAGGCCTATGTTCAGCAGTGGACTTGTGAAGGGCTGTAATCATGTTGATCATAATGATGAACACTAAACTCACCAACACTATTATCAGCACCATATAATAAGGGAAGGACTACATTCATGAATTGAAGACAAAATTTCATGAAATATATTGGGATTGTAGTGGTTCACCACTCCATTGTTTTTTAACATGTGGGTTGCGATCCCCAGGGACGTACACGTTGTTGTATGTGTATGTAAGGTGTTTACAGATTCGCAATAATATAATAATACAGATAACTACAAACCCAGATTTAGCACGCTTTTCAAAACATGATAACGCCCGTGGAAAAAATTCATTATTTGGCTAGCATTGTTTATTTGATGATAAAATTTTATATTTAAATTAGCCCTTTGTGGTACAATCTCTTTAAAATTTTGGTCAATGACAATACTTGAGTTATAACATGTTAATATTTGTACATATCTGTAGGTAGATCAGGTGCATACTCCCCCACAGATTACCGCATGGAGGCGATATTTGCCATAGTTGTCACGCTTGGGAAGCGGCTTTAAGCAAAATATGAATTAAATAGAAACTGCATAATAGCCAATTGAATGTAAAACGTAGCGGCTTACATACATCCCACCTGGTTTTGGGTCAGAATAAGAGTTCACTGCGCTTATATGCGACTTCATATATAAAAATTATTGCAAACTTCAAATTGTAATTGAAATTTGACTTATGTCATCATGAATAAAAGTTTGGTTACATAGGGTGCGTTTGGCAGAAAAAAGCGCTAGCAAGCGCTTGCAAGCAAAATGGCGATAGTAAGCGGTAAGCGCACTCAAATCATAAGTAGCTATTTTCCTCCAGGACACGATGTTAGTTTTAACCGGGGAACCTAACCTGATTTAAATATATGTTTGTAAAGTATTCATATTAAAAACTTACCAATCATGAATTTTTAATAACATATATATGTTTATTCATGTCATTATATTACTTAAAACTAATATTGCACAAAACAACTTATAAACTCTACTTCAAAACAAACAAATTAAATAAGCAAAATGGCGGATTGTGTCAGCGCTACTGAAGTAGCAATCGCGTCCTGGCCGAAAACTATTTCAGCGCTTGTAAGCGCTTGCTAGCGCTTTTTTCTGCCAAACGCACCCATGTTCTGTAGGGGAGCCAATTTTTCCATGTAGTGAGCCATTCCATCAGGCCTCTTGTCATTGCCCCGCAATAATCTGTTTGGCTCTAAAATTGCAAGTACATTTGCACCGGTTAGGGGCCGTCGAATTACGTCATTAATGGCGGCATGGCGAGGGTTGCTACCAGCGCTATGCCAGCACGCTAGGCCGTGATGACTGATAGTTTCGAACTATTTACCACAGCGGCTACGATGGAGCTGATTATAATAATAAAATTATAATGATAGCCGAATGGAATGCGATAACCGTTGACACATTAGCGCCATCCCATCTTGCGGCGACTACAAAATAGGCAGGCGTGGCTGCTGTTGCTGAGTTTAACAAGTAGCCTATTTATCGAATCGAAAATTTAAATTTTATCCACAACATAACTGACTAGGTTGTTGATAACATTAGGGGCTTGTAACGACTACACAATTGTATAGAACAAAGTATAAGCAAAATCGCTTCTCGTCGTCTGTGCGCTTAGATCTTTTTAACTACGCAACGGATTTTGATTAGGTTTTTATCAATAGGCAGAATACACATACACACACACACACACACACACACACACACACACACGCACGCACGCACGCACGTACGCACGCACACACGCACGCACGCACGCACGCACGCACGCACGCACGCACGCATACACGCACACACGCACACACACACACACACACACACACACACACACACACACACACACACACACACACACACATATTAGAGTTTCAATACACATATTTAAGATGCTCTATACAAGGTTAATGTTAAACATTCTTATTAAAAAAGGATTTTCATACATTAGTTGATTATTAATAAGTAGCCGTATGAAATTTTAGTGTTTGAATATAGATACTTAAGGAATATTTTTAGGCGGTGTGTGGTTCTATTTGTTAATTAAATTATTTTTATTTAATTTTCTGTATTTCAGAAAGTTGAAGAAAAAGAGAAGGCAGGTTTAAAGAAGTCTGTGTCTATCAGTGAACCCGAAGAGCTAGAACAATTTGAGGAGCAAAAGATGGCTGCTGAAGAAAGACAATCGGGAAATCTTCGCTGGGAAGTTATTTCTACATACTTTAAGTCCGGAGGCAGCTTCTTTTTAGTATCGTTCACTTTCTTAATACTCGCTATGACCTCTACATCAGCAGCTGCTGCAGATTATTGGGTCAGTTTCTGGTGAGTCAATAATAAATTACTAATACTCTGCACGTTATCTATGAGATCACAGCAATTATTAACGTAGAAGAACTGTAGTAGTTAGCTTAAATATTTTTTTCTAAAATTATTACATATCCACTTGATGGTATTTAGATAACGTGATCCAATGTTGTATGTTTTAAAATCCAAGTAAATGCTATATGCAGATGCGTGGTGTCCAGAGTTATTCCAAGAACTAACAAACCGCAACGCTTCTTGACTTTTGTATCACATTCATATTTAATTTGCAAAAATATGTCCGTATTTTTCAATATTATTCATAGATAAACTAGTAGTACGTGAGGGTAATATTGACATTCGGTTAATGTGGTCACTTTCTAATAACTCAAAAACTACAGGCTTGATTGCATAGCTGTCTTTGTGATACGATAGCTCTTCATCAGTCAATCAAATAATAAGTAATTTAGTATATTTTTCGAAGTGCTCCCAATTATTGCCAAAACTTGTTAGCTATTCTTTTTCTTAATACAATAGTTATATTATACGAATTTATGTTTTTGTCTCTGTCCTTCTCCTAGTTTTGGTTTTATAGGGCAGCAAAGCTTAAGGTATTAACAGCAATATTAACCCCACGTACCTTATTTGTCAAAGGTTAATTCAGAATTTTCTTTGTTATTTTTTCAATGTTCATCAAAATAATGATTCGCATCTTCACTTTCATATCTTAGGAATCACCATCATCATCATCATAACAGCCCTTCACAAGAATTTCACTTCAACAACAATTCGCAAAGAATTCCATAAAGCACTGTTCTGAGCTGATCTGATGGACAAATGTAAGCAACGCATTTCGCAAAATTCCTTACGAACTCTTTGATCGTCCAGGCTACGATGCTCTGAAACTACTTGCCTACATATCAGAAAAGCATCTAGTAAGAGATCCTATAAGTTTTTAGGTTCGGGAATATTTTTAAGGCCACTTTAGTTATTAATTAATCTGCTATTTCACTGGTGTTCTGTAAAAGCGTAGTGTCCATTTGAGTTGACCCATTCGTGTTGTATCCATAATACAGGTGCACCTTGGGTAGATTGCTTAAAATATCAATATCGCAATTTTATTTTGGAATTAATTGTAATGTTGCCATTTTAAAAAATTTTGTTTTAGGTCCAATCAAATGGCAAAGTATGAAGAGGAAACAGGCACTGCAAATATGGGTTAGTATTACGTATACGTTTATGAACGTAGTTGCAAACATTTCTTTTTACTTTAAACGACAAAAATATATTAATTTGTATTATGGTAGATATATCTTATGTATTATGTCGTCAGCAAATATTATGATCCGAGATTACACAAATGGCTTCGTCTGTTCGCAGATGCTCGCTGGTTTGTGAAATACAAACATATATTTTATACATGGTAGAGCCATGCTGCAGTTATATTAGTAGTATAGTTGTACCACGAATGGGTCGGCTCGGCCGGGGAAGGACCACGCTCTCACAGAATACCAGCGTGAAATAGTAGCTTAATGCTGCTGTATTTCGTATGGTGAGTGTAGAGAACCGGAGACCCTTTTTACTGGAAACGAGGCATTCCATCTTAGTCCTCACGGGTGACAACGCATCTGCATTTTGATTCGTAATCGAGGATAGATGTAGATGTCTATGGGCCACAGCAACCACTTACCATCAGGTGGACTGTGTGCTCGTTTGTCACCCTATCCTATAAAAAAAAATACAGAAAGCAAATTTTCAAAAAACTAAATGGAAACGCCATGGAGCAACACATGAGCGTCATCGACACGTGTTGCTTTATGGGAAATGCAAATTAAAACGCAATGATTCCATACTCTTTGCGCCAATACCTAACGATTCTTACAATTACGCCGTTTTCAATTTATTTTCGACCCGTGGTAGAATTTGGCCGTTATTTTATAAACTATGATTTCTATAAGTTTGTCAAAAACACAAAATCACCTATCACGATCAAGTAATTGTAATTTAACTTCTAGCGTGAAACTTGGCCACCTCAAAGCCGTGAACGTTTGTATAATGATGTTATACAAACGTCCCTTCGACATTTTACAAACCAGCGAGCAAACTGACTACTCCGTTTGTATATTGACGAATCATACAATCTGCAGAAGACGTATATAGATATATACTCTATATAAATTGAATGTTTCTTTGTTTGTTTCGCGTACGTTCCTAAACCATTTATCCGATCACAATGCCACTTTTGTGAATTGTTGTGCGCAAACTATTTTCACAAAAAAGGCATTGCAACGCATGCAGCTAGTAATAAGTAAAGACAACGTATTTAATAGTCTAAGATCCGAAGTAAGATCGACCTTCACCCATCTGTTAACCGGATGAATTCTTTTTATCTATGTTTCTAAACATATATCAATACGACTGCCTAAAAAATATGTTTACGGCTATAATGAAGTCAAATTTTTATAACTTTTTTTTCTCAAATTTCACCGAGTTGATTGCTAAATGAACTAAGTACCAACGGAAAGCATGCAACATACATAATATACAATATTTTGACGACTCCGTGGCCCAGTGGCTTAAGCAATGAGTTGCTGCACTGGGGGTCGCGGGTTCGAATCCCGCACGGAACACGTATTTGTATGGCCTACAAATATGGTTTCGGGTCTGGATGTTTGTCCTTGTGCAATTTATGTTTGTACCGTAACCGTCTTTAGGGACTGGCAACTGGCTGATTAAGCTTAATTGTGCCGTATCGGAGCGACCCTCTTTTGGGAAAAGAGGGCGCAGGAGGCGCAGGGATGCAAGACGGTGAGCAGTGGCAGAGGTGGTCCTTTTCATTCGCTAACCATCTCCACCTTTCATTTAGGCGGGGCGCGTTTCTTCATTGGCCAAAAAGATGACACATCATTCTAACCCCCCCCCCTTTCGGTGCGCGTAGAATGAAATGCACGGGTGGGAGAGGGAACTGGCTAAACAATAAACTACTAAACAAAATTTGAGAGTACCCGTTTTTTCCGCGCAACCAGTCATAGACCCAGTGGTTCAGTACCAAGAACTGGCTGCGTTTCCTCGCTGAATGGCTATAAGTTGTTGATACAATTTTTTTGAGAAACTCACTGACAAATTAACTCACGAACTTACCTCCACTAAGTAAAAGGAGGACATGACGAAAAATTCGAAGAGTCGATCGATGCAGGTGGATTGGTGTTGTGCCTTGCGGCAATCTTTGGAGGAAGCTACTGTTCAGAATTTTGGGGTTATGTTGGGCTGTTATGATGATGCTGATGATTATGAGTTAATTAAGTGGCGAAATAAGAGAGTTCATTATTCCATGGGTATCGTAAGCGACTCGGAGAAATAACCTATCGATCGTGTGACCTGCGATAGTTGGCGATATAACTATGGTTCGAATCCGCTATTTTACTACTGTATTGAACCACTTCTATTCGGTTTCGGTTCGGATCCGCCATTTGACTACTGTATTGAAGAACTCCAAACTCAAGAATTTTCAACTAATCAGTAGTGGTTTAAGTGAATATTGATAATATTAATAGTATTTATTTATTTATTTATTTATTTCACAATTTATGTAATCATAATATATAATCATAATAAAAAGTTTGTACAAAGGCTCTACTTATCTCACAATGAAATTTCTTCCAGTAGGCCAATAATTTTAGTATTGCTAGTATTAAAAATATTTTTAGTAAAATTATATTTTGTTATATTCTATTTAAATATTTAAAAAATATTATTATTACAATTATTACTTCATTATTTTCCAGAGCCGGGTTTGGACGTACAAGTGGGTCCCTTTACGACTGGACAGTATCTGATCATCCACGGTTGTCTAATTGTAGCGGCCATCATAATTACAAACTGTCGAGCTATACCTTTTGCACAACTATGTTATAACGCTTCTAAGAAACTACATGACCGAATGTTCTCAACAATGATTAAGGGCATTATGCGATTCTTCGATACTAGTTCTTCGGGTAAATGCCAATTTTGATAGTTATATAATATATAAATAATATATAATTTGATAGTTATATATATATATATATAAGGTCGATACTAAAAAAATATTTGTTTAAAATATTTTATACGATGTAAATGTAAAGTACCTTAGGCGTCGTCCTAGATGGCTGTCGATCGTACGATTAAACGATGTGATTTCATAGCACGATGAAAAAGATCGTGCGATGGTCCAACAGACTCCCAATAGATCGCACGATGCCTATCGCACGATGACACGGTTCCGCCGTACGATCTCAAAAATCTATAACTTTTTATTTATTGACATTTTGAATTGAAATTTTGTACACGTATTCCTGAATATGTATTATATAATTAAAAAATTGTCTCTTTAAAATCTTTATTTATTTAGTAAAGGTATTACAAAACTAATTTTTTCATACATAAATTAAAATAAAAACAGGTTTAAATAGTTCTCACAGGAATGCTAAAACCAATACTGATTATAATCATCACAACAGATAAGAAGTATATAACATCGTTTTTATTGTACATGTGGTTAAATATGATCACCGCAAAAAATCTCGTGAAAATATTTTCCAGATATTAAATAATACCTATAATATTTTGTGCTTACTTGTGACATAAAAAGTATTTTATTGTAAACGCAATAAAAAGTATTTTGTAGCGTATACAATCGTAATAAATAAGCAAATTACGGGAAACGTCAATTCACTTTCTCCCTGGGTCGACATTTTTCCTTCTAGCTCTAAATTTATTTCCTTGTATTATTGAGTTAGAGTAGTTAACAATTTTTTTCTGTCGCAATGACGTCCAATATTTGCTAAAATGTGAGCGCTCTAAAAGCTTATTCTAATAAAAAAAATAATATAATTTCCAGGCCGAATCCTCAATCGTTTTACAAAAGATATTGGTGCAGTCGATGAAATTCTACCAAGAACTTTGTTTGATGTTTTTCAAATCTATGGAACTATGGCAGCTATTCTTGTGCTAAATGCTATAGCATTATACTGGACATTGATACCATCAGTCGTATTGTTAACCTTATTCGTGTTTTTCATAAGGTTGTATATAAAAGCCGCTCAAGGGATTAAACGGCTTGAGAGTATTAGTAAGTGTTATTTATTAGTATTGTTCTGTAACATATTTTAAGGAAATATAATAATTAATGTTTTTTAGTATATTTTTGTATAGCAACATTTTTTTTCAAATCATTACAAGCCAGTGCTTGTTTGCCATCCAACTTGACGGTAAGTGGTAATGTAGCCGAAGATAGTAAAGAGCACTGGCTTAGTTTAACAAAAGCCTTTTGCACTCTTGTCATAAAGACACACACATGGTAGTTGGGTGGAAAACAGAGTCTGGCAATTTATTCCACTCCACTGCACATTATATACAAAGATGCAAACCGTTTGGTGCAAAGGCGTGGCATGTTGAAAACTTGAAGTAAACTTTGTAAAGGGTTAAAGCGGTGAAAGACTGAGGCATAAATTTGGTACGGAAGGAAAAATACATAAGGTAGTTCCATCAGAGGATCGCGGCATATTCTCCCTGACTTCCTAACTACCACACAATCTGATGCATTATTAATTGCTGATTGGCACACGAGGCTCTGGTGATCAATTGTCGGAGAGGGACACTCATCCAAAAATGTCAAACTTAAATCTTCCAACTGGGTTCATGAAGTGGCAAAGCTGAAATATCAGCGCAAGGCGTTAATAACCGTGGCGCTTACTAATCCACCTATTCAATGTTTTGTATAGTCTTTACGTCCAGGACCTATAAAAATATGCTAAAAAGGGAAAGGAGTTTTGTTTATCAATAATAAATTGTTATTCACAGCAAAAAGTCCTGTTTTCGGTATGGTCACGTCATCATTGAGTGGTATTGCAACTATCCGATGCTGCGATGCTCAAAAACGTCTCATTGATGATTTCGATACACATCAGGTATTATAAATTAAGCCATAGTTGGTGTATTTAAATTTATATTTTTGAATGAAAAAAGAAAAACAAAGGTTTTAATGGTATTATAATTTGGTTTTAGGATTTGCACACATCGGCGTGGAACGGCTATTTGGGTGGTGGATCCACTTTCGGATTCTATTTGGATACAATGTGCCTAGTTTATCTTTCTTCTGTCATCTTTGTCTTCTTGTATCTTGACTTTGGTAACTCTTATTTTATAAATATTGTCAAAGTATGTACTGATGTTGAGTAACAAACTCAACATCAGTACATACTTTTAAGTGGTAGAGCTACGCTGCAGCTATATTGTGGTTGCAGCACGAATGGGTCAGCTCGACCGGGGAAGGACCACGCTCTCACGGAATACCAGCGTAAAATAGCAGCTCAATACTGCTGTGTTCCGTATGGAGAGTATAGAAATCTAGAGACTCTTTGTAACTGGAAACGAGGCATTCCATTTTAGTTTTCAGGGCTAAAAACGCATCTGCGTATTGATTCTTAATCGACGAAAAAAGTAGATGTTTATGGAACACAGTATCCACTTGTCATCAGGTGGTGGACTGTGTGCTCATTTGTTACTTTTATTCTATAAAAAGTCATAGTTACAATCTAGTAATGACTTGTTTTGAAGGATGTTATTGCATTATTTAACATCATGCTTAAGTGTCATCCGAGATGAATTATAGATAAATGAATACATGAAAGTTAAAGGAACATGATGACTTAGGGGTCAACGAAATATCTGAACTAAATGCTTTGCAATTTTAAGTGCTAGTTAACATTTCCTCGACGTTAAAAGAAAACATCGTAATAAATAAATAATAAATAATTAAATTTTATTTCGTTTTATAAAAAGTACATGCCTTAAGAACTAGTAGATTGGAACCTCCATTTAAGCAAAAAATGCCTGTGTTTGGAGGGTCCGCCCTTCCATTACTACATTCATGTTACATGGCAGTATGGGTAAACATATTCTATATCACATAATATTAAAGTCATCTATATATTACTTACATTCTAAAATTAGGAGTGTGTGTGTGTGTGTGTGTGTGTGTGTGTGTGTGCGTGTGTGCGTGTGTGTGTGTGTGTGTGTGTGTGTGTGTGTGTGTGTGTGTGTGTGTGTGCATTTTATAACATTTCTGCAAACTTTTGCATTGCCCTTATTGCACATCCTTGATATTTTACAGGTGATTTGATCCCAGTGGGCAGTGTAGGGTTAGCTGTGACACAGAGCAGCGCGCTCACTGCCATGTTGCAGCACGGCGCTCGCATGCTGGTGGAGTACGTCGCACAGCTCACCAGCGTTGAACGTGTGTTGGAGTACACTCGTGTCGAAACTGAAGAGAACCTCTTTGACGGCCGTAAGCTTTGGTCTTCTTTTTATTTAAACATTGGCGAGTGAAGTCGGTACCTGTGAATATAGATGTAGAGGCAACCCAAGAAATGCCAAAACCGTGCTCTGCAAACTTTAACTTAATTCTATGAGATTTTTCGTGTCGAATATCAAATCTGCCAATAATTGTAATTACTATTAAATATATAGGTCAAATATACTTTTGTTTGTATATCATCGGCACATATACCTTAGACTGTTAATATATTAATTTTTTTACATTAACATATTATGAAATTGATCTATTACTAAATACTACTAATACTACACAACTAATACGCACCCAGCGTATTATTTTAATTGCGATGGTTTTTAATTGATTTATTTATTTAGTTCAAAATTTTTGTTTTTATTTTTTTAATTATCGAAAGTTTATTTCAAATTAGTGTTATTTATTGATAATTCAATTTTATAGTTTGTTAACGTAATGTTAACGTAAAAGAAAAAAAAATCATAAAATATCATTGCCATTCCGTGCACCTGTTACAACCTTTTTTTCCAGACGGTAAAAAATCAGCCCGTATAACAGTTAAAGCTGACTAGGCTTGAAAACCGTATTATTGCGTTGTGGCACAAATTGTCGTTCCAGCAATAGGATGTGCACGTCTAAGTCTCCGTATTGTTCTCATTCTATACTATCATCGTGTAAAAATCTACTGATAGACATGGGCTTCTCCTCTTGTATGAAGAATTTACTAAAAGCACCACGCTAGACACGTGGATTGGCGATTACTGAAACCAGACAACTCGCACTTTTGATGCAGTTCCTCTTTTTTATAGAATAAGGGTGATAAACGAGCACACAGTCCACCTGATTCTAAGTTGATGCTTTGGCCCATAGACATGTACATATATCCTGAATCAGGAATCAAAATGCAGATGCGTTGTCAGCCTTGAGCACTGAGATTGAATGCCCTATTTCCGGCAGAGTCTCCGGTTCTCTACTCTCAGCGTAGTTCTAACCTGATCAAGCCATCCCATTTGTGCTACAACCATAATATAGTTGCAGCATGGATCTTTGAGCTGTTTGAGCTTTAGGGCCTCCTAAGACAACCAAGAGATGAAATGGATTTGATGGATTCTCTTAAGCCGCCACATACCTCATTTATGATTTACAACATTATGATATAATATTTACGCATGATTGTTTCTGTTACAGCAATACCTATTCCACCGACGTGGCCTTCAGAAGGAAGAATTATATTTCAAAACGTAAACTTGCGGTACGGACCTGATGAAAATCCAGTATTGAAGAATTTAAATCTTGTAGTTGAAAGTGGCTCGAAGGTAATAACGTTTTGTATGAAAAAAATCTCAAAAAAGTTTATATAATATCCATTTTTAAACACATATTTCAGTATCATCATGTTTACAAATTCATTACTTACGATTTCAATGTCAAGGAAATAATAAATGTTTAAACTCAGGTTAGCGATGTTCATAGTACGCGGACCTGTTAACCATGTTTAATTGTGTATCGAAATATAGTATATGACAAAAATTAATACGAGGTTTAACATTTTAGAAATTTCTACATCCTGAGCTAGTTAGATAAGTACTAAAATGATTCATTCAAAATATTCATAGCATTTCTTAGTTACTACAACCATACAAGTGGTAAAATTAAAAAAATCGCAAGCGACTTCAATATAAATAAAATGAAAACATCATCAATGTCGCCGAAATCAACTAAACATGCAATATTAAGGGTAACTTAAATAACTAATAGTCAGATCGTCTTTCAAATAAAAAAGAATCATCAAAATTGGTTTGCTCAGAAAAAAGTTCTGAGGTAACATAAAAACATACAGTCAAATTGAGTACCTCCTCCTTTTTCGAAGTCGACTATAAAGAAAAGCAATTTTCTCACGTAAGTGTTAGTATTCTATCTATATATTTTCTTTCTTCCTTAATTGGCCCATAAAATTCTACAAGTGGAATTTACCCGCGCACCTTTCACACTGCTGTCCGTCGCGGGTATCGGTATTTTACATAAGATGTAAAATTTTATGATGATGTCTGGCCATGGACTTTGATAGGATGATGATAAAGAAGAACACGGTAAAAATCGTTCAAAATTCCGCATGATGACTTTGTCCTCCTTTTGACATTTCGCCGCAGTTGGTTTATAACGCGGGTTCGTGAGATAGATTTTGTATACCTGAGAACGTGTTGACGTGCTCTTATTTGCAATTCCTCCTTCATAATGATTTCTTATATTTACGCGAATACTACACGTGGGATAAAACTAATTTTACGACTTTTATTGGGTTTAATTTAATGTTTTTTAATTTCATTTTCGAACTTTTTAGTTTTAATTTTAACTTTTCCTTCCGTGACCGGGTGTGTTGAAGTGTCCAAAATTTCAAGATGAAAAAAAGCTAAAATTGAATGTAACAAAATCCGTAAAATTAGTTCTCTTCCATTCCCTTTTCATGTCAATACCTAGACAAGAAGTGAAATATTAACACCTTTTGTCATTATAGGTGGGCATCGTGGGTAGAACCGGCGCCGGCAAGTCATCCTTAATATCAGCATTGTTCAGATTTGCGTACATGGACGGAAAGATAACTATTGATGGAATTGATACTGCTTTGGTCTCTAAGCAGGTAATTATAAGGAGTCATTTCTTTAAATGGAGTTTTTAAAGGATGTGAGTGACAAACGAGTAACATAGTCCGCCTGATGTTAAATAGATGCCATGGCTTATAGACATCTTCATCTTTACTCGATTAAGAATCATTCATATCGCCATCGTATCGCTATTTGCACAGACTACAAAGCCTATAAGCAGACGAAGTTTAGTGTAATTAATTGTTTGCAACGACACTTAAGAATAAAACGGTACCAAAATTAAAATGGTCTTGGTTCGGCTGCAAAATAGGCATGCCCAATAAGAATGCGCCAGCATCTCTACTGCCAGAATCTTGTAAATTTCGCCAGCATCTAGCCCTACAGGTGCTGTGTGCCTGTCTATACTCAGAACCTTTACTTTTTTTGCAAACTCATCAAAATATATCAAAACAAGTTATAAAAGAGCTTCTCGTATCACTTATAATAATTATATAAGCAATCTGGATCACATGATCGACCTTATTATTGTTTTAGAGTGTAACTCCCGGTAAAGGCAGGCACAACCAACCCTACAAAACTTAATGCTCACCTAGAAAATTACTGAAGAGGGATTGATGTTTTTTTTTTGTTTTTTTTGGATTGAATTGATGAGATGGGACTATGAGAGTGAATAACTCTATCTATAACTCTCAAAATCTCTTTATGTATCTTATTATCACTCAATACATCTCAATATCGCTCAATCATTTATGTGGTTACATCCAAATTTTGTCAATTGTACAACTAAGTTAGTTGGTCTTCGGATAATTGAAATTGAACTTTGTTGTGGACCGTAGGAAACTGTACCCTTTTAGAAAACTACTTAGTTACGTCCATGCACCTAACATTTAAAAACTGAAGACTGTTAAAAAACTATCAATTGTTTTCACTAAATTATTTAATCCGTAATAAACAAATATTTAAAGCCAGTGTTTAACTTTTTATGTTAAAATATACGATTCGATATCGGAAGAAAATTATAAGAAAATTACATATTAAATTAATCGACAGGCCTGTTGGTCTAGTGGTTAGTGACCCTGACTGCTATGCCGGAGGTCGTGGGTTCGATTCCCACCCAGGACAAATGTTTGTGTGATGAGCACGATCATTTGTTCTGTGTCTGGGTGTAATTTATCTATTATATTTATGTATTTAGAAATATATAAGTATGTTTATCAGTTGTCTAGTACCCATAACACAAGCTCTGCTTAGCTTGGGACTAGATGGCGTTGTGTGATAGTTGTGGAATATTATTATTATTATTATTATAAGCTATAGTGATTTCATTCAAAAATTCTACTTTGCTATTTAGAGTATAAGGGTATTCTTATTTAGATTATTCTTTGTCATTTAAAGTAGTCTAAAAATAAGGGATGGCATTTATTTTATCAAAAATGCATGAAGTTAATTGACATCTAATTCATCTCCAAATGACGTAATTAAGTAGACTAAATTGAGTTAGACCAATATATATATATATATATATATATATATATATATATATATATATATATAATAAATACTTATAGTGTTGGAGCGGATATTAAACTTCCCCTCCTGCTTACGCAATGAATCCTTATCAGTCATTCTCCGAGTCGAGGCACTTTTAGCATGACTTCAATCATAGAATAACTTATGCAGAATATCTTATGCATGACACCTGCAGACAGTGTTGGGAAATAATTGGTGCGAAATTATGGTGTTGCCAAGCTAGAAAATATTGTATTTTGGTTAGAATTATTGTATTTTTTTTTGCTAAAGATTTTTTTATTTATTTAAGCTGTCTAAATCCAAATTTAATAGGTTTTTGCTACTACTTTATATTTGCATAAACTATAAATATGTTATTAAATGTTTTTTTTTAATTAAAATAATAAAACTTAGGGCACAGAATTATACAATATGAACTAAACAGGAATGGAAAATTTGAAGTCGTCTTCTTCTTCGAGTTCGAAATCTCGACGTGTAGATGTATGAAGACGGATTTGACTGCTGAGAAGTTGTTGCATACAGGACATTGGAGACAATTTGATTTGCCAATTGTTTCGTGGGTTCAAATGATATACATTCCTATACAAGACGTTTTGCGCTTTTAGAAGCGATAACTACATTATTTGGTATAAGTACGTAATGCGTTCGTTCATACATTTTAAAATTGCGTGTGTCTAGTATTGAACTTATATTGTGTAAAAATAGGAAAATATTGTATAAAAGCGTATAATAATGAGAAAGCTATGTTTTATGGTACAATTTAGTTTCGTGTAATAAATTATAGTAAGAATCCAATAATTACTGTACATTTCCCAACTACAGTGAACTTTATACCGCACAACCAAGTGGGGGGGGGGGGGGTAGTTCTCGATGTACCCTCAATTCCACCTTGCCACCACCAATATGAAGCTCGCTAGAGTGACGCAGCCTCTCGCTCATTTTTGATCGAACCGTTATTTTATAAACACGCAGATATAATTATTTGAGATTTTATGAACATTTGAGAGTAAATAGTTAAATATTATTAACAGTAATAATCTTATTTAATTCCAGGGCTTACGTTCAAAAATTTCTATCATTCCGCAAGAGCCCGTACTATTTTCAGCAACAATAAGATACAATCTTGACCCATTCAACATATACAGTGACGACGATATCTGGAGAGCTCTCGAGCAGGTGAGATATTGGTTGATTAAGACAAATATGTACTGTAACTATTATGAAAATGATCACAGATAAAAACAATTATATTTTTATTATTTTATTTATAGGTAGACATGAAAGCGGCTGTTCCCTCTTTAGACTTCAAGGTGACTGAAGGTGGCTCCAACTTTTCTGTTGGTCAAAGACAGCTCATGTGCTTAGCGCGCGCTGTGCTTCGGTCCAATAAAATATTAATAATGGACGAGGCTACAGCAAATGTTGACCCACAGTATGTATTGTGAACAGCTTTGGAATTTTTCTACTATATTTCGTGTTCATGTTCTATTTTTTTTTTCAGGACAGATAATTTCATTCAACAAACAATACGACGTCAATTTGCATCGTGCACGGTCCTGACGATAGCACATCGTTTGAACACTGTTATGGACTCTGATCGTGTCCTCGTAATGAGTGGTGGTGTTATCGCGGAATATGATCACCCCTACAAACTCCTCTCAGATCCCAACAGCAGTTTGTCCAGTATGGTGCGCGAAACCGGTGAGAAGAGCAGTCACATATTGTACCAAGTTGCCAAAGATGCTTATTTAAAAAATAATCTGAAAGAAGATTTAAGATGATGTTAGTCAAAGTGTAATATAGATGAATCCAGTTACATTTTATAAATATGATTGTTAAAACGGGGGTAGCGTCTACATTTGTTTACCAAATATTGATTACATTTTGAGCTCACATATTTTAATAGAGTATTGTTTGATGCCAATCAGATCAGAATTTTAGAACTATTAATTATGTAATATTGTTAACGATTTTAAGTTTTAATATTCCATAATAATTGTGTATAAATTTAACTAAAATCTATATAATAAAAATATGTAAGAGATTTAATAGTGTAATTCATATTAACACAAAATAAAAATTTGTGGGAACATTAGGGTTGACAGGTAATGTTGTATCGACAATAAGGATTTCTATTGCTATAGATCAAATGAATTTCAGGCCACAGAGCAGATTTTACTCTAC
Source organism: Parnassius smintheus behrii (assembly GCA_036936625.1). Classification (NCBI taxonomy): domain Eukaryota; kingdom Metazoa; phylum Arthropoda; class Insecta; order Lepidoptera; family Papilionidae; genus Parnassius; species Parnassius smintheus. The sequence goes on along the minus strand of JAUPFT010000001.1, from coordinate 37,215,708 downwards.
CTAGAGATTCGGGCTTTATACAAAATTTTCCTTTCATTATTCTTCAATGTTGATTAATCAGTACACGTTTATTGTCACTGATATTGAAGTCAAAGTAATATTTTTGTTCTATTTGATGTACACAATAAAGTAAGTGCAAGATTTTTTACATTTAACTATTGTTCAATTTATGTAGACCACCAACAGTATCTTGTTTTTACAAATACACGCGCTACAGTAAATTAAATACGTTAATAATAATCTAATTTTACTAATAATTAGTGATAAGCGAAAACAACGTTTTGAATAGTACTGGTTTGAATACGAAGCCTGTTTATTTTTAGCTCTAGAAAGATACAATAGGCCATGTAACAGCGTTGCTGGTGCTAAATTTAAGCAAGACTGTAAATTATTTTGGAATATTTAAAAGAGCAAATACTTGTATCCATGAAAGGCAAATCCAAAAAGCCAGTTGTGATTTTAGCACGCTATCTAGCATTGTGTAAAATGAATCTAAGATTCTGATATCACATATTAATATTTATTCTTCTAGATTATTACATGAAAATGATTTATAAAAGTTATATTTCTTGAATTTCCAAAAATAAAATAACTAGTTTAGTCTTAACCCAATGATTTCTTATAATTTAAACAAAATAATGTTTTTTGTCTTATAGAAAAGACGTGAGAAACGAGGGCACAGTCCACTTGATGGTAACCGGATGCCGTGTCCTATGGACGCATACTACGTAATAAGATTAATTACAATGTCAGCCGAATTACTGCCGCATTTCAATTAAATACCATTAAATAAAAAACTGTATCTCATTGGATTGTGCTATGTGTTATGTGACATCTTATTTCATGTAAATGTTTGTTATTTATGTTAAGAGAGGTATTGTGTTGATTTCAGTGAATACGATATATGAATTTATACCTAGTAATAAAGAGTAAAGAGAAGCAATTTCACTTGTGTTACTATTTCATGTCACCAGTTAAAAAGCCTCCTTCTCGGATGATAACATCGATACAGACGATATGACAACAATAATATTATTAATATCAAAGTTAAGAAGAATCCTGGAATTTTAAGTCTGTTAATAAATATTTTCCATTTGGAATCACAGCATCCCTTACAGCAAACATTATTTATCATATTTTTGATCTTTTTTCATTTTTGTATCTTTTGAAGTATTGCAGTCAGTTTATGACATACAACACAGATAACCAGATACGAGTAACTGCAGATAACTTTATACATTAAAAACAACTTAGAGTAATTACATCTTAGATAAAATATCATATGAGTATGATATTTTATCTAAGATGTAACTACTGGATGGAGTTATAGGACGGTGCCACTCTTATGTGTATCTGACCTGTGATAATGTATCTTTGCCTATTCCACGGAGAATAGCATTTACTCGTAGTAAAAGAGACATTTTTTTAAGATCGAAACTACCACACTGTTTGTGTAAATCGTGTTAATTCATAACCGACTAGTCGATCGAAACATTGCCGTAAAGTTTATAAAAACTATTACGCAATCATAAGAAATTTCAGTGCTAAGCTGAATTGGAAGTAAAAATATGCCGAGGAGTAGAAGATCCGGAATTTTTATTTAACACGTGTGTGATGTGATAATGATAAAATTAAGTTTAAAACCATTAATTGTTGTAAAACTGTATGTGATAATTACTACACAAACTAATTTAGCTTTTCCGATAATATTTTAGTAACGGTTTTCATATTGTCACAATTATGTTTTGGATTACAAAAATGATAGTAAAAAATGTGAGTGGAACGCTGTCTACCCAAGAGCTCAATAAATATTCAAGGGCTAAATAAGAAAGAAAAAATAAGAAATGCTATGGCTTTGTTCATAACATTTCGATAAATTCTGTTTCATGCGCAACGACCCATTCCACCTTAGTCCTCAGGCGTGACAACACATCTGTATTTTGATTCTTATTTGAATACGAGGATAGATGTAGATGCCTATAGGCTACAGCAACCAATTACCATCTTATGTCTTATCTTCAGATGGACTCTGTGCTCGTTTGTCACTGTTTTTCTATAAAATAGAAATAATATGTAAAACAGTTTTTATTAGCTGTTGTAAAAATGGAGGAAAATCTCAATTTGATTGCATTTTTTTAAATTTATGTTACCCATTTTCATGATTATTTTTTAGTAAATAAGTTATACTTCAGGGGTAGTTCCGTATAGTTTGGAGAAACTTTTCCTTACCTCTAAGGGTGAAAAAGAGAACAAGATTTTCATTGCAACTACTTACTTAGACGAGATTTTTATTTTTTTTGTTGTCCATTTAAAGATCAAAAATAAACTCATAAAGAAAGAGCTTAATACTTCTATACTCTATGTCTTGGTACCGATTTTTGAAGCAATTATTCTATACTCCATGTCTTGGCACCGATTTTAAAGCTATTTACACATATGTATATGAAAATTATTCTAACCTTTTAAGTTTTATGTATTTGACTTTTTTGAAAGTATGATTTTTTTCCTTAAATAAGACCTAATAATGTTAAATACATATATATATATATATATATATATATATATATATATATATATATATATATATATATATATATATATATATATACATATATACATATACTGTTTATTTCTTAAGGAAATATTAATATATTTTATATTAAAAGTCAGTTCAAAATGACTCACCCCAACGTCCCTGCAGTAATTTTCTGCCCATACAAAGACTACGAAAACCTAAAACCAATATGCAATCTTAATCATGGACTTGGGTTAAAGTTGGGTATTGGTTTTTGCGCAATTTACGTATACTGGCTGTGGCCCACACGGTAACTTCAAATCTCTAGGGTCACCGGTTTAGGTCGTTCTTTGTCTGTCTGTGTCTGTTAAGGTAGCGATCGTTCAAATTTCGTCACGTTGACCGTATAGTGTGTCATAAATTCTATAATCAACACGCCCTTTCTATAGTTTGGTAAAAGTGATAAAGTCGACAAAAATGTAATAGGACCTCTATTATATTTTTATCGTTTAGTTTTAAAATTAGACAATTTTAGTTTGTATTTTATATTTGTATTCAATTATAAATTTAAAAATCATATTAACTAGGCGATTTCCAATTAAATCTCCTTTTATTCATTTCAGTATTATTTAATATGTAACCTAGATAACATAGTCACTTCTCTAGTCGCATTCACTAATGCGTACCTACAACTGACAACTAAAAACCAAAAAGCTCCATCCAGTATGATAATTTATCCAAGAATTAAGTATATAGAAAACAACAAATAATACTACATAATATTATGCATGTTAATTACTCCTAAAAGAAGTCTTAATAAATTAAACCTCCAAGAATTACTTTAAGAATAATCCTTTAACAGAACAAAATGCGTTAAAAATACACAGTTAGGCTTCAACTAACATTAAGCCAATGCACACGTTTAAAGTATGTTTGCTGTTCTTTGGATCTGTATATTGTATTCCCAACACAGACATGAATTTTTGGCGTATTTTGTTATAAAATTAACCAGTAAAAGTGCCACAATCGGATTTTTCGCAGTAGAGCACATTTGTTTTAATTCCCACCTTATGGTTCGATATAACATTTCTGACATCGCTTTTCTGGGTATTCAACGTGTGACGTAAACAAGATGGTTATACCACCATCTATTGGAATGAGATTTTTCTGCTTTGTACCATAGTCACCTCTTAGAACATCCAAGGGTTGAAATGTAGTAATAGATTATAATATGCCACCGAAATCATATAGAAAGCGTTCACAATATATTCAAATTTTCAGACCACAGGGCACCTATTTTTAGAGTGCTGTAAATAGTATTTGGACTGTCCATAGTAGTGGATGCATGTTATGGAAGTTTTATTTTATTAACACAAATAAAAGACTACTTCCCCGACAATGGTGGTGTAGGAATATATCCGACTCCATATCGTCCCGTCAGGGTCGTAAGGGGCAACAAGCCAGAATGTGAGCAGCAGTACCTTCCTGATAACGAATAATAATAAAAATAAATTGATACTGCGGTTACAAATCCATCTCACAGTGGTGGCAACTATGGCAATATACCCCCATTGATAAAGGAATCGCCAGTCCCTAGTTCCCTGCGGCTCAGATATTCCTGGTTACAGTGGCGAAAATGGTAACGGTGGGCTGGGAGGTGCTTAGAATCCAGTAGAAGTACAGCTACCAATTTAAGCAACTTGACATGGCAACGTTTAACGCTTGCGCCTTAAAAACAGTCGTGGAGATCTATGAGCTGAAGGAAGAGATAATCAAGTTGCACTGGGATCTATCTGAAGAGGGAAAGGGAGATAGTAATCAGTATATAATAATCTTGGTTTAGGAGTAACTAAACCAAGTTACCGTGTTGGATTTAGTGTCCACAAGTCTTTTTTTATAGAAGAAAGGGCAAACAAACGTGCGGCTCACGTGATGGTAAGTGTCGACCGATCCCCACGAACAACTGCAATGCCAGGGGAATCGCAGGAGCGTTGCACCCTTTTTAAAAAAGGTAGGCTCTTTTCTTAAAGATCCCTAAGTCGTATCGGTCCGGATAAATTATTGGTGGTGCTCGATTCCCCAAAGAATTTATGCGAGGAAAAAACTTCTTGTAAATCGCACAGTGGTGGAAAAAAAAACAAACAAAGTATTCTACGTGAGCCTGAACCTGCACCTTGTAAAGTTGGAGGCGGTCTGCCGGCATAAAATACTGACCAATTGGCCTTCTGTTCCAAGTGTCCTTGAAATTGCACGTCACTCGATATGTCAACACCGAGGATTCTGATACAGACTAAGACAAATAGGGGAGTGCCTTGAAACTGAAGAGATATGACAAAAGGGTAATTTTTTTTCGATAAATACACAAACTTCTATCTTCTGGGGATTAAATTAGACTACATTTAGTCACCCCTAATTCGAGACTTTGGTCAATAAAATTTTGACTTCAGACACAAGTTTGTTCCGATACTCAGCGACGTTTTATCGAGAAATATAGGCACAGCCGGTGTATATAGTATCACCAGAGCCGTAATCCGCATAGCAATAATTGTTACCGGTTTGTTACAAATCATTGATTGCAGAAAAAACAGCGTTAGTGATAGCACGCAGGCTTGTGGAATTCCAGCCTTAATAGGCTTATATACCGTCGGAGTATAGATCGTCTATTACGACCTTGATGCCCCGATCTGCAAGAAAACTAGTGATCCAATTGCACAATTTCTCGAGAAGCTTTTAGGAAGAATGCTTTAAAAGAAGCGATTTGTGCCAAACCCGATCGAAGGCCTTCGCTATGTCCAAATTAAAGGCCAAGACCTCCCCTTTGAACTCTACTGCCCCCACCCATCTTAAAGTTAGGTAGACCAGAAGATCACCAGTTAATCGACCACGACGAAAACCAGCAGTCTATAACTTATAGTCAACAAGGTTGTGAATATTGGAAGTATGTCGACAAGGGTTGCGTACTCAAAATCGCCAAACAATTTTTGTTGAGGGTCATACAGGTTTACCAACAAATCTCGGCACATCACGATAACGAGATATATAAGTATATCTTAAGGACCATTCATTCCTCCAAAAGCCACAAGTCAGCCACAATTCCTCTACAAGCCTCCAAATTACGGTGCTGGTGAGATGAAAGATTTAAACGCAAATATGGTCACAAGAAAGGACGGTGAACCAAAAGGAATTTGGAACAGGGCGAAGCCAAGGGGTAAAAAAGTTGGCCGACTTCATGGTAATTTGGTTTTTGAGAAATATTTTACTGATATTCCGATCTCCACAACTAAGTCATTGAATTCTTCTTCCGCCGTTGCCGAATCATTATTTAAATAAAATGTAAATGCGTGTACAAAGAATTTTACATTTCATAAAGTGTCATCAAAAGATATTGTAAAATATTTTAAGACTATTGATATTAAGAAAACCGCCGATCTGTGGGGGATTTCCGTTAAAGTTAATGCGTCTATAATAGATACAATCGCATCTCAACTATCTATTATTTTTAATACTAGCATCGAATCTGGTGCGTTTGCTGTAATTTAATTTACTTCATGAAAATCAATTCGGTTTCACAAGGGGTCGCTCGACAACTGATGCTGGTTTTGAGCTGACTAAATATATTTTCAATGCATGGGAGAATTCACAGGATACTTTGGGTATATTCTGTGACCTATCCAAAGCCTTCGATTGTGTACACCATGAAACATTAATCAGGAAAGTTCAACACTACGATGTCAGAAGTAATGTTCTTAAATTAATTATTTATAATATATATATATATATATATATATATATATATATATATATATATATATATATATATATATATATATATATATATATATAATATAAAAATAATATATTTAATATTTAAGTGACGGAACGCAAAAAGTTGTCATTAATAGTGTGAGTTCTTCCGGGTCAATTGTACAAATGGGCGTGCCTCAGCTCAATTCTCGGCCCCTTTCTGTTTCTTGTATATTAATGACTTACCTTACGTGGTAGGGGATAACCATGATATAGTATTATTTGCTGATGATACTGCATTAATTTTCAAATTATAACGACGGTTATTAAATTACGACGGAGTAAATAATGCTATAGCTAAGTTAGTCAATTGGTTTAATGTTAATAATTTGCATTTAAATGGAACTAAAACTAAATGTATGAAATTCGTAACTCCTAATGTCAAACATACGAATGTAATTTTAAAATGGGATGAAGTCTCTGAGTCTTGTTGATACCACCATTTTTCTTGGAATCACACTAGATGCAAAGCTTCAATGGCTCCCCGTAAAAAAGATTAGAACTCTTACCAGTAATGAAACAGCTAGAATAGTTTACTTTAGTTATTTGCATAGTAATATGTCGTATTGTATTTTGTTATGGGGACACGCGACTGACACTGAAATTATATTTATTTTGCAGAAGAGGGCCATTAGAGCAATATGTAATTTAAAACCAAAAGAGTCACTGAGACAAAAATTTAATGAAATTGGTATATCAGTACATTATATAAATAATTATAAAAATAAAATAAAAAGCGGCCAAGAGCGTGTCGAGTCACGCTCAGTGTAGGGTTCCGTAGTTTCCCATCACAATAAGTGTTCCCACTTATGAGTTTAAAGGTGGGTATCCATTATGTTCGCGCTCCTGCAACTGCTCCCGGTAGTGGGCTGTTTCCATCCAAGTTCAAAATGATTTTCCTAGAAAGTCCTTACAAAGTTCTACTTTTCTGATTTTTTTTCATATTTTCTAAACTTATGGTTCAAAAGTTAGAGGGGCGGGGACACATTGTTTTTTACTTTTGGAGCGATTATTTCCGAAATTATTGACATTATCAAAAATGATTTTAGTAAACCCGTATTCATTTAAATATTAATTAAATTTTTTTTTATAAATACCTTTCCAACAATATATCACACGTTAGGGTTGAAATTAAAAAAAATCACTTCCCACTTTACATATAGGGGGGCTACCCTAATAAAACATTTTTTTCCAATTTTTATTTTACCACTTTGTCGGCGTGATTGATACACATATTGGTACCAAATTTCAGCTTTCTAGTGCTAACGGTCACAGAGATTAAGCGAGGACGGACAGACAGACATGGCGAAACTATAAGGATTCCTAGTTGACTACGGAACCCTAACTAGCTTTGCAAAAATAAGTGATATTCATTCTGTAAATACTAGGAACAGACACAAGCTAGTGGTACCAGTTACTCGACTCTACCGAGTCAGTAATTCATTCTTGGGGCGATGTATACGCTTTACAACAAAATCCCAGAAAATATACAAAATTTGTCATACGCAAAGTTCAAAAATTTTATTAAACTAAGTTTGTGTAAAAAGGGTTATTATAATATTAAGGAATTTAAGGATGATAATAACCCTTGGGAAGGGTGATACGCTACCAAGCTATTTCTAATTTGTCTTGTGTTGTTAATTGTAAACATGATTGTAAGCTATTATTTGAAAAAAAAAATAGTCCCAGTGGGTTCCTTGCTGGTTTTTCCCAGGACAGAGGTTTTTTTTGCGAACCAGTGGTAAATGAAAAAAGTCTCTTTCAATAAATATTGTTTATAATCTACATTGAATAAAAAGTTTCTGTTTCTGTTTCTGTTTCATGGAGGAGTGACTCTTTATGATAAACTCTTTCTTTCATAAGCCTCCCCACAGAAAGAGGACTTGATCAAACCACGACAGTTCGACAAAAATGAGATTGACTTTATTATGACAAGCAGGAGATTATTGTTCAGTGATATCTCAGTCATCACGAGGGTAAAATCTGGTAGCAATTACCGAATGGTAGGATGTACACTTAACCTTAAAGTTAAGTTAGAGAGGTCACGTCTAATGAAGTCAATTCATTGTCACCCTCGTGTTCTAATCCAAAGTTGCGCAAGACTTTCAGCCTGAATTAGAAAGTTGTTTTCAGTGTCTAGGAGATTGCAATGCAATGTCCGATATGAATAATATGCTCGTGGAAACTGTTCAAGTTATCGGAACTAAGTACTGCAAGACCCATCGCAAAAAATACAAATCTGATCTCACTCTTAAATTAATGACTGTTAGATGGGAAATGGAGTCTGTAAATGCATGCGGTGAGACTGACGCAACTTCAATAAAGCTTGTATTGAAGAAGCAATTGAGCGAAACCAAGGCTTAAAAGTATTTGTCACGGATCTGTCTGCTGGACTATCTGTTAAGTATACAGTAAGTTGAAGTCTGTGGTAAAATTGTTTGCGGAACATCTCAGATTCTGAGTGAATATACACAATTTGCTCAAGTAAGGGTGCGGCGGTAATTCACGCCGAAAGTTTCTTATATCGTGAATCCAGTCATGCATGGAGTACTACCATATATAGGCTGGTGCTTCAAAATACCACCTAACAGCGTTGAACTCAGTAGAAAGACGTGCTAATAGGCTTATAATTTAACATTTAACCGTGATTTGGTTGAAACCAATCTTGTCATCCTAGAGCATAGGCGTAGATTAGTCCCCGTAAAGTAGGTCTCGGTATTCTATAGCATACATTTCGGATTATGCGTAGGAATAATATATTTTCATTTATTCCTTTCCTTTCTAATATCTAAAAACCAGGCTGTCAGCAGCTGCTCACCCTTTTATTGTCGTTATTTTGCATATTCTGACCAAATGGTTCGCTTCGTCTTTTGTAATGCGTTTTATTTTTTTAGGAGAGGGGGCAAACGAGCATACAGCTCATCTGATGGTAAGTGATTACGACCGCCCATGAACAACTGCAACACCAGGAAATTGCACATGCGGTGCCGGCCTTTTAAAAAGAAGTAAGTTCTTTTTTGAAGTAAAGAGAAGAAAGAACTTGTACGAGAAAGAAAACTTCTTTCAAATCGTACGATGGTGGACCGCCACTCATCCAGGTGGTATGGATGGTATCGCAAGATTTGTCGCGATGTACGACGGTGAAAACGTGCGGCTGGAATTAAACCGAACAATTCCTCAGAGATTTACCCGTGGTAGATGAGATAAAATACCCAAAGAGATGGAACATCTCTTCGCAGTGCCAGTGAGTCAAGCCGATCGGAAGAGCTCGGTCGCTGACGATCGAACAGCTTTGCGATGGATGCGATCAAATGGAAGGAGCTGGCACTGGGGAGCCCCAGCCCAAAGATAGGAGCGGTATTCCATGCGACCAAACCTGCACCTTGTAAAGTTGCAGGCGGTGAGCCGGCATGAAGTACTGTCCCTCTGTGCCGAGCACGGCAAGCTTTTAAGAGGCTAATTTGGCCTTCTCTTCGCAGAGACCACGAAACTGCACGTCACTCGATATGTCTACGCCAAGGATCCCGGTACAGCCTGAGGCAACAAAGGGAGTGCCTTGAAACTGAGGAGATACGAGAAAGGGGTTCTTTTTAGTGGTAAATGCGCAAACTTGTGTCTTCTGGGGATTAAACTGGACTAAATTTAGTCACCCCCAATTCGAGACACAATTGTGTCTGTCCTGGTACTTTGCGACATTTTCCCGAGAAATATTGGCACGGCTGGTGTATAAAGCATCACTAGTGCTGTCGTCTGCCTAGTAATGAATGTTACCGGCTTGCAACATGTCATTGATATGCAGAAGAAACAGCGTTGGTGATAGCACGCAACCTTGTGGAACACTAGCGTTAATGGATTTGTAATCAGAGCATGCATCGTCTACTACAACTTTGATGCAGTAAGAAAACTAATGGTCCAATTGCACCATTTCTCGACAAGTTCATAGAAAAGAATCTTCGAAAGAAGAGTTTTGTGCCAGATCATAGCGAAAGCCTTCGCTATATCCAAACTAACGGCCAACGCCTCCCCCTTGGATGACTCTACTGCCTCCGCCTATTTATGAGTTAGGTAACCCAGAAGTTCACCAGCCGAGCGACCGTGACGGAATCCGTTCTGGCGGTAAATAATCTGTTGGTGATCTTCAAGGTACCACATGAGCTGGCTGTTAATAATGGATTCCATTATTTTAGAAAACAAGGCGGTGATGGCGGTAGGCCTATAGTTGGAAGGATAAGAGCGGTAACCATTTTTAGGGATAGGGTGCATGAAGGCTGTCTTCCACGATTATGGACTACTACTAAGGAGTAGGAGTACCGGAAAAGCCGCGTTAAAACCGATGCCAACTTCGGAACCCACGTCTTCAGCACAATAGGAGGGATGCCATTAGGCCCACTCAACTTGTTGACGTCTAGACAGTGGAGTGCTCTGCGCATCGAGCGTTGGGTAAACAGCATATTCTGAATAGACCACTCACACCACAGTATGGTCGGCAGTGTGTTCCCCCCGTCATCAAGAGTCAAGTTGGACGTAAAGAGAGAGCCCAGTAGATCATCTTTGTCCTTTTTAATATGAGCTAGTGAGTCGTCCTCCCCGTGCAGAGATGGGAGAGATGGCTGACAGAACTAAACAGAGACAAAAAGGCTATAAAGCATTTGTTTAAGAGAAAAAACTCTCTCCTTTTAGCAGCTATCTTAGAAACAGAAAACTGTCGGTAAAAATTGAAACAACTGTAAGTGAAATTGTAACTGTGACTGTTGAATTGTGATTGTAACTGTTATGGGGTCTCAAAAGGAAGTATGATGGGCCTAACTCGGTTTTAGATATACGTTAGTGAACTGTATAATATGAAACATAATAATGGGTAGAACTTTTCCTATGCAAATGACACCGCCATTGTATTTAAAGCAGATGATTATACGAATTGTGTGATGATTATATGATGATGATAAATGTAGAGGAGGCTGCCCTTGGACAGCCTTGGTGAGAGACCATCATTCACGGATTCCCAAAGGAATACGAACTAGTTTCTCGCCAATTTTGCCGATGTGCTCTGACTTTGCCTTGACAATGACATTTTTGAAGGAACTGGAGGCAGAATTATACTTCTTTTTAAGAGAGTTTGTATTTGCATCCCAAGACGTTGATGCGAGAGCTCAGGCCTGGTAGTACACTTGCTTATGACGTAATGAAATTTTTCAAGTGCAGTTCACACAGCGCTAAGTTCGCAAAGCACTCCTCTCCCTGGACATCCACAAGTCGAGTGGGCCTGACGGAATCCCCCCAATTGTGCTGAGAGTTGACATCGGTTTTAACGCGTCTTTTCCGGTACTCCTCACTTCACTCACATCTCTTCACTTCACTTCCATGTTCTCAAAAACAATAGAGTCCGTTGTAAGCACCCAGCCCACGAGGTACCTTGAGGATCACCAGCTGATTAGTGTAGCCAATACGGTTTTCGCCGTGGTCGATCAGTTGGTGATTTTCTGGTCTCCCTAACTCATAGACGGGTGGTGGCAGTAGAGTTCAAGTGGGAGGCATTGGCTGTTAGTTTGGACATTGCTAAGGCCTTCGATCGGGTTTGGCACAAAGCGCTTCTTTCGAAGCTCCCTTCCTATGGGCTTCCCGAGAAATTGTACAGTTGGATCACCAGCTTTCTTGCAGGTCGAAGTATCAAGCTCGTTGTAGACAGTGCAAGCTCCGATTACAAGCCTTTTTATATCTTTTAAAGCTTACGAGATAATCATCGAAAATTATTTATTTTATCAGTTTGCTACTTCATAAAAACTTCTGCATGTTTTTCGGGTAAAATATACGCGAGATCACTCCTGCAAATATTCTCTATTAATTTTCATTACAATCGGTTTAGCCACTCCGAAGCTCCGAGCTCAGACAAGAAGGCACACAGACCGAAAGACAGATTACATTATAAAATATAGGCGAGATCACTCCTGGAAATGCTCTCTATCAATTTTCATTTCAATCGGTTTAGCCAATCCGAAGCTCCGAGCTCAGACAGGAAGGCAGACAGATCGAACGACAGATGACATTATAAAATATAGGAGATATCACTCCTGGAAATGCTCTCTATCAATTTTCATTACAATCGGTTTAGCGTTTCCGAAGCTCCGAGCTCAGACAAGAAGGCAGACAGACAGAAAGACAGATGACATTATAAAATATAGGTGAGATCACTCCTGGAAATGCTCTCTATCAATTTTCATTACAATCGGTTTAGCCATTCCGAAGCTGCGAGCTCAGACAAGAAGGCAGACAGATAGGAAGACAGATGACATTATAAAATGTAGGCGAGATCCCTCCCGAAAATGCTCTCTATCAATTATCATTACAATCTGCTTAGCGTTTCCGAAGCTCCGAGCTCAGACAAGAAGGCAGACAGATGACATTATAAAATGTAGGCGAGATCACTCCAGGAAATGCTCTCTATCAATTTTCATTACAATCGGTTTAGCCATTCCCAAGCTCCGAGCTCAGACAAGAAGGCAGACAGATCGGAAGACAGATGACATTATAAAATGTAGGCGAGATCCCTCCCGAAAATGCTCTCTATCAATTATCATTACAATCTGTTTAGCGTTTCCGAAGCTCCGAGCTCAGACAAGAAGGCAGACGGACAGAAAGACAGATGACATTATAAAATATAGATGAGATCACTCCTGGAAATGCTCTCTATCAATTTTCATTAGAATCGGTTTAGCCATTCCGAAGCTCCGAGCTCAGACAAGAAGGCAGACAGATCGGAAGACAGATGACATTATAAAATGTAGGCGAGATCACTCCTGGAAATGCTCTCCATCAATTATCATTACAATCTGTTTAGCGTTTCCGAAGCTCCGAGCTCAGATAAGAAGGCAGACAGATCGGAAGACAGATGACATTATAAAATGTAGGCGAGATCCCTCCCGAAAATGCTCTCTATCAATTATCATTACAATCTGTTTAGCGTTTCCGAAGCTCCGAGCTCAGACAAGAAGGCAGACGGACAGAAAGACAGATGACATTATAAAATATAGATGAGATCACTCCTGGAAATGCTCTCTATCAATTTTCATTACAATCGGTTTAGCCATTCCGAAGCTCCGAGCTCAGACAAGAAGGCAGACAGATCGGAAGACAGATGACATTATAAAATGTAGGCGAGATCACTCCTGGAAATGCTCTCTATCAATTATCATTACAATCTGTTTAGCTTTTCCGAAGCTCCGAGCTCAGATAAGAAGGCAGACAGATCGGAAGACAGATGACATTATAAAATGTAGGCGAGATCCCTCCCGAAAATGCTCTCTATCAATTATCATTACAATCTGTTTAGCGTTTCCGAAGCTCCGAGTTCAGACAAGAAGGCAGATAGACAGAAAGACAGATGACATTATAAAATATAGATGAGATCACTCCTGGAAATGTTCTCTATCAATTATCATTACAATCTGTTTAGCGTTTCCGAAGCTCCGAGCTCAGACAAGAAGGCAGACAGATGACATTATAAAATGTAGGCGGGATCACTCCTGGAAATGCTCTCTATCAATTATCATTACAATCTGTTTAGCGTTTCCGAAGCTCCGAGCTCAGACAGGAAGGCAGACAGACAGAAAGACAAATTCAAATTCAAATCCAAATCATTTATTGCGAATATAGGTTGATACAGATGGTATTGTCATAGTTTATCACTTAGAGAACAAACACTTAGTACAGCTATATTCCGCCATTTGGCATGCAATATTCATTACATTTTATTAGTTTTATATTAAATTATTTAAACATGCTTTATTTATAATTGGAGTTTAAAATCAAAATTAATAGCGATATGTTAATTTAGATAATATTATATAAGTCAAGTCAATTTAGTTATACTGTCATGTATTAGTCAATTATTGAATTTCATATTTATCTTCGAGATATTCTTTCACACTGTAGTATGCCCTATTAACGAGAAATTGCTTCAATAGTATTTTAAAATTTTCTATGTTGGAACATCTCAAAATGTGTAATGGTAAATGGTTATAAATTCGAGGAGCCATAAAAAATATGCTGTTGTTAAATTGGGCTGTTTTGTTTGATGGAAAATCTATTTTTTGATTATTACGTTTACTGTTTAGGCACTCAAATAAAGAAATATGCGTAATAACAAAGACGGCTACCTCATATATATAAAGACATGGAAGTGTTAACAGTTTCAGACTAATAAAAAATGGTTTACAACTATCCGTCTGTTTTAACTTTACAATAGCCCTTACATATCTCTTTTGGGTTCTAAATATCATATCATTGTAAACTGATTTACCCCAAAAAATGACACCATACCTTAACACTGATTCTACATAACCGTGGTACGCAGTGATGACCGCAGATTGATTCACAATTGTTCCAAGTCTATGCAGTGCATAAGAGAACTGGTTTAGTTTAGTACAAAAATCTTCTGCTTGAGATTTCCATTTTAAGTTTGAATCGAGATTGAGGCCTAAAAATTTTGCATTTTAGACTACATTAATTTTTTGTCCGTTGTAGCATATATTAAGATTAATTAAATTATTTTTTATATTTCTGAATGTCATTAAATTTGTTTTATTTAGATTAATTAATAAATTATTATTTGACAACCATTGAATTATTGTATTATAATGTCTAGTGTTTGAATTATGTCAGATATCATTTTATTTTTGCTTGTGCTTTTAAACATCACTGTACTGTCGTCTGCATATAATACCATATCTTGATTTATATAATTTGGTAAATCGTTTATATAAACAAGGAATAATAATGGACCAAGAATACTGCCCTGGGGTACTCCTTGAGACAGATGACATTATAAAATATAGGTGAGATCACTCCTGGAAATGCTCTCTATCAATTTTCATTACAATTGGTTTAGCTATTCCGAAGCTCCGATCTCAGACAGAAAGGCGATCGAACGACAGATGACATTATAAAATATAGGAGAGATCACTCCTGGAAATGCTCTCTATCAATTTTCATTACAATCGGTTTAGCTATTCCGAAGCTCCAAGCTCAAACAGGAAAGCAGGCAGACAGAAAGACACATGACATTATAAAATATAGGTGAGATCACTCCTGGAAATGCTCCCTATCAATTTTCATTACAATCGGTTTAGCTATTCCGAAGCTCCGTGCTCAGACAGGAAGGCAGACGGATCGAATGACAGATGACGTTATAAAATATAGGAGAGATCACTCCTGGAAATGCTCTCTATCAATTTTCATTACAATCGGTTTAGCTATTCCGAAGCTCCGTGCTCAAACAGGAAAGCAGACAGACAGAAAGACAGATGACATTATAAAATATAGGTGAGATCACTCCTGGAAATGCTCCCTATCAATTTTCATTACAATCGGTTTAGCCATTCCGAAGCTCCGTGCTCAGACAGGAAGGCAGACAGATCGAACAACAGATGACGTTATAAAATATAGGAGAGATCACTCCTGAAAATGCTCTCTATCAATTTTCATTACAATCTGTTTAGCTATTCCGAAGCTCCGTGCTCAGACAGGAAGGCAGACAGATCGAACGACAGATGACGTTATAAAATATAGGAGAGATCACTCCTGGAAATGCTCTCTATCAATTTTCATTACAATCGGTTTAGCTATTCCGAAGCTCCGTGCTCAAACAGGAAAGCAGACAGACAGAAAGACAGATGACATTATAAAATATAGGTGAGATCACTCCTGGAAACGCTCCCTATCAATTTTCATTACAATCGGTTTAGCCATTCCGAAGCTCCGTGCTCAGACAGGAAGGCAGACAGATCGAACAACAGATGACGTTATAAAATATAGGAGAGATCACTCCTGAAAATGCTCTCTATCAATTTTCATTACAATCTGTTTAGCTATTCCGAAGCTCCGAGCTCAGATAGGAAAGCAGACAGACAGACAGAAAGACAGATGACATTATAAAAACTGGTTATTCAAGTCTAACTAGCGTGTAAATAATCTTCTACAACAAACAAAGAATAAAGAGTAGTCCCTGCATTAGCATGCGACCATCAGATTAAATATCAAAGAGACTATTAGAGAAATTACAAACAACCTAATGTGATGCGAAAAGTTGAGCCTTAGTAACTCAGGGGAAGTAGTTGTCTTAAATTTCATAGTTATAAACCCATAGTTAGAAACCCGCACTCAATCCCCATCACCAATGTTTTTTTAAATTGTTAATTATAATTTTATTATTGATGTAACACGTCCTGGGCGTATAATATCGACATGGTTAAGAAAAACGATTTTTTTTAAATAACATGATACAGCACACCCACACGCACCGATTCTTCCCTATTCTATAAATCCTCTCTATAAATAGAGGTGCCTAGCAGGCGCACGTATACGCGAATGTTACTTTACAATGATATGACATAAGAGGATTGTGAAGTGCCGATACGCGGCGCGAGTAGGTATTTTCAAAAATGCTTCCCGTTTCACATCTCTCGCTCCGTATCACCGTCGTGCGATAGAGAGAGTTGCAAATGTTGGAAGAAATTAACTACATATTTTTTTAAATATTGTTCGAGCAAAAACGTTTTTACCCCCCCCCCCCCCCCAAACTTTTACGAAATGAGACAATTTTTGCCTGTACTTAATTAAGTCTGTGCGTTTTTCTTTTTTAGTAATTGAGTTTAGTTTTACTAAAAAAAATGCTCGAGGAAGTTTTAAGTCAGAAATATAGATATTTAGATGCGCAATAACTTATATCTTACGCAATATTTTCTTAAAATATAAACGTACGGACCTAGTTTTTCATTATATATACAACATTTCCAAAAATTATGAAAATTAGAATATATTCACGAGAGGAAAAACGTTATCGCTTTTTGTATGAAAATTTACAGTTTCACAATCCTCTTAATTCCTTTATGAAACGACTAAATTTCGTTTGAAATGATGTTTGTATTAGACAAATTATTTTTCATTAGGATTCCTTAAACGTAACCAAGCAATCATGACTTCTATAGATTAAATATTTGATAAATATATATTTTAGTAATAATATTAATATTCCACAAATATATATTTATTCCATTTTCTATAAGTGTAAAAATATTCGAACATAAAATTAGGATAAACATTTTTAATATATCATATTCGTTGTTACAAAATAAACTTTTAACTAACGTAATATTCTAAAATTTCAGTTACACACTTTTATTACCATCGCATTTATCTATCTATATATTTACATAATAGAATCTTTTAATCTAATTTTCACCAAATTTACCAACCAACAACTTTACAAAACAACAACTAGCCGATTTAATAACTTTATCCTAGTATCCCGATGAACAGGATAAAATAAAATTATCAGCTTCGGATCAATGCATGTTGTTTAGGTTATTCTACAGTCTTAATATTATTTTATTATTATTCGTAAAAGCAATTTATACATAATTCTACAATCATTATACAATATATTCAGCATTCCGGTAGACAGAGAAACCTATAGACTAATGATTAGCGTGGCCTTGAGTGAGAAAGAACGATTACGTTGTTTTAGGTTATACAATAATCTTTATGACTTTTAAACATATTTAGATAAAAAATTTAATTATTCTAAGAACTGAACTGAAAAAGATTCACCAATCTGAATATCACAAAACACTTTTTTCTCACTTGAACCAACCTGTAAACTCCTTAGATCGCTACGAACTGTCAAAGTTGTTTAGCAAAGTGTAGTTTGCTAAACAAAAAAGGCGGTACGGAGAAAGGGACAAACAATCACACCGCTCTGTCTCATTTCTATGCAAGACGTATGTAGAAATCTATTTTTTTCGTGTGCGAATGCGAAAGAAGGTGTCAATTTGTCTATAGGTTTCTCCGTCTACGAGTATTCCCATAGTGTTGGCGCCATCTATAGGCTGCACTACATAAAAGTATCGGGAATGGAATATTTCCACTGTTCCTGTCATATTAAATTCTTTTTAATTGAAAACTCCTTGGTTTTAAAAATCGAATTCCATTTATTTATTTAAAAAAATATTCTCGGTCTTGTCACAAGGTTTTGTCAAACTTGTTTAGTCGTGGAGAAAATGGAATTGACTCGAGAAAATTCAAGAGCGATGAATTATTATGACTTTTGAAGAGGTTTAACACAAAAACAGTATGTTGACCGGATGATTTCTGCATTTGGCGATGAAGCCCCATCCAAAACCACAATTTATCGCTGGTTTGCTGAATTTCAACGTGGACGTGTCAAGCTCAGTGATGATCCCCGTCAAGGTCGTCCAAAAACTGCAGTCACGCTTCGGAAGATCGACATGTGACATACCGCGAAATTCAGGCAACTTTAGACATTGGAATGAGTCAAAAACAAATAATCTTGCATGAACAATTAGGTGTAAAAAAAGTTGTTTTCCCGATGGATACCGTATTTGCTCTGTGAAGAGCAAAAAGCGGCTCGCGTTACTTGGTGCGTCAGAACTCTTGAAAGATTCCATGCAGGATCCTCAAATGCTGTATACAACATCGTGTCAGGTGACGAATCATGGATATACGCGTAAGAACCCGAAACAAAAAACCAGTCACGAGTTTGGGTGTTCGAAAATGAGTTAAAGCCAACAAAAATTGTTCGTTTACGGAGTGTTGCAAAAAAAAATGGTGGCCAAGTTTGTCTTCAAAACCGGCCATGTTACTACTATTCCTCTTGAGGGACAAAGAACGGTTAATGCAGAATGATATGCTAGCATTTGTTAGCCACAGGTGGTTTCTGAACTACGTAAAGAGAACTGCAACCGCCGCATCATCCTCCATCACGACAATGCGAGTTCTCACACCGCACACAGAACAAAAGAGTTTTTAGACCAAGAAATCATAGAATTATTAGACCATCCGCCGTACAGCCCTGACCTAAGCTCTAATGATTTCTATACTTTCCCTAAAATAAAGAATAAATTGCGTGGACAGAGATTTTCATCACCTGAAGAAGCTGTGGACGCCTACAAAACGGCCATTTTGGAGACCCCAACTTCGGAATGGAATGGTTGCTTCAGTGATTGGTTCCATCGTATGGAAAAATGTATCAAATTTCGCGGAAAATACTTCGAAAAGCAATAAATACATTTTTAAATAGTAATGTTGTGTCACTTCCTTGATTCCCGAAATTTTCGGTGCCGCCTTCGTAGTTTATTTTATATAATGCATTTTTTTCTAAATTTACCCTCCTTTCAATTCATATTTCAGACGTACGTTTCCCCCTCAACCGCACGCCTAGTATATAATTATAATACCGCTGAGAGCTGTCTCACAAAACAATCAGTAATCGAAGGAGAAGAAACCGTGCCGCGTACTAATACTTAAGTATATTAAAGTAGTGAAGTTTTGTGTTCGCAAAAGAAAGGAAGAAGCGTTAGCTCGTCTACGATTTGGCAAAACCAGTCCGGAGCGTGGAAGATCTGCGACGGCGGCGGTGATAAGGTAGGCGTGCAATTCATTTTAACGAACGCTCTTTCTCTCAACCAGAATCCCTTTACAGTCCAGGATCGAAGGCCACAAGCTTTGTTATTTTAAATTCACTCTCCGCAACACATAGAATGTTTTGTTTTATTTGTTCCGCCGGTACTTGCTAAACTAAATGAAAAACAAAACCAGATATGTATAGTTGACAGCATACGTTCATAGTTTAATCTCTTTCAAAAATATACAATTTATGGGTTAATTCTATCGGATACTCCTTTTTGCCTTTAACATGTACGATAAGAAGACAAAGGTTTTCCAGACTCTTTACACATAGTAGGAATGAGTGGTACTGTCACAGAAATAGTAATAATAAGACAATAAAAATGAATTAGCGCTCGACTTCGAAAACCGATGTCACCACTTAAAGCCGTATTATAAACATACACAATGCACAATGATATCTAATGTTTCACATTACATTGCTTGGCGCGCTTGTAAAGGTCGCGTGCGTCGCGTATTACGGTAGAACAAAAGCAGCAATGGTAATTGTTAGTACAAAAAGTAATAAATGAAAGTTTATAAAGGTGTATATCATAGTAAAGTATTCATCGAGATGTAAATTAGTTAAAAGAATGATAATTAGTAAATAATCAACTTACGATTATTTACTAATTATCATTGACTAACAAGACTAGTTGACATGGCAAACTTCGTTCTGCCCCTTAAGTGACGTGATTAGTTTTACTGCGAATTGGCATCAAATATCTATTTGTTGCCTTAAAGTGATGTAGGCCGCACGCGTGCCACTAAGGCGGTGGTCTCCTATAAACGTCATCGGCCGCTTACAGCGTCACGCCGTCCGCCGGGTTACGATGTAAATCTAAAAACCGAATTAACCGATTTAAAAAAATATTTAAGGCCGTTAAGTGTTCATAATGGGTAGTAGGAAAACTGAAAATGTTAAAAATAAGAGCAAGCAAGTGAAAAAATTGCCTCAAATTAAGGAAGGACCAGGTGTTTTAGCGCGATTATTGTTTTTTTGGACTTTTCCATATTTTTACTATGGAAATCGACGGGATTTGAAAGAATACGACTTAGTACGTGCTACGTCTAAGTACAACTCAAAATTAGTGGGCGACAATTTGGAAAGGCAAGTGTTTATTTTCTTTTCATAGCGCATTCGATAGTGGACACTTTGTTCACTTTATTTTTAATAAAAGTCTTGACAGTACTAATACTCCCGGTAACCACTCCAACTAAGCTAAAATGGTGCTAGGCTTATGACAGTTGTCGAATAGTGGATTTGAACCCACAACTTTTCGGTTTTGCAGGACATGTTAAACTACTGTCGCTATATGTATTAATATGATAAGCTTGTTGCTCTGGTTAACTTTTTTAATATCTTTGACATTTTATTCGGGCAACTATGTTAACAGTTATTCACTATGCTACCAAGGTAACATCGTGTGTATATGACTGTACAAAATCAAATGTGGTTTTATACACATTCACATGCACCAACACACATTTGTTCTATAACTAACATAGCTAACTATAGCATAACTAACATAGCGTGACTCTACGACGCTGAAACAACGTTGTAGTGGCGGTGTTAGAATATCCACTATCCCAAATCATCCCGTGGGTGTCGTGAGAGGACCCCGTCGTTGCTCTGCACAAGTACATTCGTTACACATAAGTTATATAATCTCTTTAACACTGCGGTTATAAAACTGTGTGATATAACTTTTATAAGAACGATTTTATCTTTGTGTTGTTTACACTGATATTAAAATTTATTAAAAACCAAATTTCAATTGCAGCATATTAAGACATCAACCTTAAAAATCATTTATTAACTGTCGTTAGTGGTTTTAGTTACAGTTCATTGGCACTCTTATTACCTAGGTGTTCGTGAAATTCAACATAAGTTATCACCTATTAAAAAACAGTTAAAATACAATCAGCATTTCTAATCAGGCATTGTAATATGTCGAAAGCGCCTAATGAAAATAGATAATTTGAAATAATTTTAGATTTTTATAGGTGTTAATATTAAATTTAATCACACTAAAAGCCATTTTTATTTTTCCTTATATATATATATATATATATATATATATATATATATATATATATATATATATATATATAAGTTATTTGCATCAGCTACAGAATCCGCAACAACGCTGGGATCGTCCGGCGAGAAGAAAACCCGCCCGCAAGGGAAGGATGAAAAAAAGGCCGCATCCTATCATTGGGATAATCAGCCAACCTATAATTCCAAACAAAGCTGCAGCTTGCAGAATGCAACCTTGACGTTAATGGGATTAGCATCACACTCCGGACAAGAGAATGGTCCGAGGAGTCTAGAGGGGCTTCGTTAGAAACCTGATATCCGTCCAGACGCAAGGTTCGCAGAAGGTCCAACAGGGAAGGTGTATGATCTTCCACATCTGGAATCCGCGTAAGCGACGTAACAAGTTGTGTCAGACTATATGCCAAAGCAAAGTCATAAACAGATCTCTCTGCATAATCGGTTAAACGTGAACCGAGCTATTTAGCGTGGTGGGTGTTAAAATCGCCAAGGGTCACGTTCTCTGCGGATGAGATCTGCTGTAGCACGGAATCTGTAGCCGTTTGGATGTGTTCGACGAGTCGGTTTATTTCGTTATTACCGCTATGGGACCTATAGAGGCACTCTTAGTCAAGGGGATGATCATCACTTTTTACACGCAGCCATAGGATGGACAGGTTTGTGCCTTCAAGACTGCCAAGGCGTCGCAAACAGATGTCCTCTCTGACGTATACGCAAACTCCAGCCCGGGGTGCAAAGGAATATTCTAATTTGTACACCAGGTAGAAGAGATATGAAGTATCAGCCGGAGAGAACACCTGAGCCTCGGTTAAAAAGAGCAAGGCTGGCTTCGCCGTCTCCAGATTGCAATGGACAGCGTTAAGGTTGAAATGAAGTCCCCTGATGTTGCAAATATTCAAGGATAGCATGGCAGGCGACGCGTTGGTGTTGTTGCTCCGCTTGCCCTGAACAGTTTTAGTCGCGAGTAGAATTGCGCCCTCCCCCCCAGTATACGTGGGTTTGCCTGAGCACCCACGCTCAGGAAGAGTAGGATAACTTGGTCGTGGATGCTCAGCGAGGTATTCTCCATCACCAGGGGTGCTGGTACCCTCCTTGGGTAGTTCTTCACTTCATTCCGATACCATGTTAAGAGGGGGGGGGAGGGGAATTGAGCCTCCGGCTACCAGCACTCACAAAGCGAAAGGCAGGGGTAAATCTCTACGTCACGCTGGTATTCTGTGAGGTAGTGGTACTACCCTGGTTTGAGCCGGCCCATCCGTACGACCCCAAAAGTTTCCGCGTAGCTCTACCACTGTTCGACGTTATCGCTCCCGAGAGTCCAATATACTATCCTTTCGTGCCACACCAACATCTGGACGTCCTTGACGCAGCGTTATTTAAAGATATCCGGCTTACTATTAACTCGATAGAAATTTTTACTGAACCAGCCGTTCGTTTTATAACTGGGCCGGTTGGCAAGTAAGATCCCTTAGACCAAAACCATCTTAGACTGGCGTAAACTTGAGGTGAAACACAAGTCTACGAACTTCCAATTACGACGATTAAAAACGGAATCTCGGAAACGGCTCCAACGATTTTCATAAAATTTAATTTAGCTGGGAGTCCTTTTTAGAAAATGTCATTTTGTCCGTGTTTTCAGGCAATGAAAAACTACTACAATATAAGAAGGTAAATTTTGACACTAAAGCAATGATCGTAAAACCTCAAATGGATATCGGACTGTCGCGAAATCGTAGTGCCCTATCTACTAGGTTCGCGTCCTATCTACAGTCCAACTTTTCCCCTTTTTTTTCAAGTTCCCTTCTTTTTGTGAGAAAATCTATTATCTCGAGCCCTTTTTAGGGTTCTGTAGTCCACTAGGAACCCTTATAGTTTCGCCATGTCTGTCTGTCCGTCTGTCCGTCCTCGCTTAATCTCTGTGACCGTTAGCACTATAAAGCTGAAATTTGGTACCAATATGTGTATCAATCACGCCGACAAAGTGGTAAAATAAAAATTGGAAAAAATGTTTTATTAGGGTAGCCCCCCTATATGTAAAGTGGGAAGTGATTTTTTTTTAATTTCAACCCTAACGTGTAATATATTGTTGGAAAGGTATTGAAAATGAATAGGGGTTTACTAAAATCATTTTTTGATAATGTCAATAATTTTGGAAATAATCGCTCCAAAAGTAAAAAACAATGTGTCCCCCCCCCCTCTAACTTTTGAACCATAAGTTTAGAAATTATGAAAAAAATCTGAAAAGTAGAACTTTGTAAGGACTTTCTAGGAAAATTATTTTCAACTTGGATAGAAACAACAGTACCCACTACCGGGAGCAGTTGCAGGAGCGCGGAGCGCTGCTGGAGCGCGAACATAATGGATACCCACCTTTAAACTCATAAGTGGGAACACTTATTGTAACGGACGGGAAACTACGGAACCCTACCCTGAGCGTGACCCGACACGCTCTTGGCCGGTTTTTTTTAATAGTTTTTAAAAACTACTTTTACGGATTTTATCGCGTTTATTTTTACATTTTATTTTTAATTCCCGTCGTTTCGGGCGCTTTCCAGCACCCATGGTCACGGGGGACTGAGATGACTGACGTCCCGATGTCATTGTTAAACCCGGAGTACCTTCAGCTTTTTTAATTATTGTTTATGGTATGTTTATGGTATGGAGTACTCCGGGTTTAACAATGACATCGGGACGTCAGTCATCTCAGTCCCCCGTGACCATGGGTGCTGGAAAGCGCCCGAAACGTCGGGAATTAAAAATAAAATGTAAAAATAAACGCGATAAAATCCGTAAAAGTAGTTTTAATCATGTGTAGTGTTCGCGTAAATATAAGAAATCATTAAGTTTTTAAAAATATGAAAATTTTAATTATACTAATTGTACTCATGATTTCTTATTCAAAAAACCAGTTCAGTTTTTTTTCTCTTATGTCAATAAGATCCAAAAATATTATTCATAAACACACGATTTCCATAAAAAATACCGAGCAAGCTCGGTCATCTAGGTACTATAGATATATAATATAGATATCTTATAATATATATATATATATATATATATATATATATATATATATATATATATATATAGTCCATTTAGCTCGAAGAACCGATAACCGATGGGGAAGAAAGGTTCTCGAGTGGCAGCCTCGTGCCGGTAGGCGTAGTGTAGGTCGACCCCCCACTAGATGGAGCGACGACCCGGTAAGACACGCAGGATGTCGATGGATGTAGGTGGCTCAGGACCGTGCTTTTTGGTGTTACTTGGGGGAGGCCTATGTTCAGCAGTGGACTTGTGAAGGGCTGTAATGATGATTATATATATATATATATATATATATATATATATATATATATATATATATATATATAAGATCGCCGGAGGATGCCAATAGAACGATTAGCGCCCTATCGACTCACCTCTCTTCATCGGTCGAAAAATGCTCCCGTAGCGTTCATGTGTACGGCAGATGTTCGATAACCGATCAGAGCGAAGAATTCTTGGCTAAAATGTTATGACCGTTATCGCACGGAAAATAACCAATTTTGGGTACGTTCTCTACAAAACAACGAGAGTAAACAACGGATAGCCGAATTTAGAAATGACAACTGGGACAAACTCTTAGAAGGAATTGAACCATCTCACGATGCTTTCTGGAATATAACAAGAGCTCTTAAAGCAAATACATTATCTCCAATGCCGCCTCTCGTGAGGCTAGACCACCACGACCTCGCCTTAGACGATCTCGAAAAAGCCGACTGCCTAGCCGAAGGTCTGAAGTAACAGCGCACCCTATCCACCATACCAACAGATCCCGCTCTACTAGAGGTAGAAGCAAAAGTCGAATGTAGGTCTGCGTTGCAACCAGCGGGCGAACCACTCGATCCTGTGACCGTAGATGAAGTCACAGAAGCCATTAAAAACCTTAAGAATAGACCAGCCTTTGGGCCAGATGGCATCAGCAACAAGGTTATCGAATCTCTTCCGGCATCACTTATTTGACTCCACGTAGGAATTTTCAACGCACTGCTAACGAGCTGCTCCTTCCCAGATATCTGGAAAGAAGCAGTCGTAATAGGGACCCCAAAGCCGGAAAAACTGCGCAATGAACCCACTAGCTACAGACCCATCAGTCTACGCAACAGATTGGGTAAATTATACGAGCGCATTATTCTAAAGCGTTTCCGTCACTTCATTCTAGTTAACAGATCTTCTGACGAGCAGTATGGCTTTAGGGCCAAAAACCCCTGCACCCATCAAATTCACCGCCTAACAGAATATATCCTGCCTGGCTTTAATCAAACACTGACAAAGAAAAAATCTCCTAACACCGGAGCCCTTTTCTTCGATGTTGCAAAGACGTTTGAAAAGATCTGGTAGGGCGGCTCGCTTTACAAGCTGTATAAACTAAACGTGCCCGATAGGTTCGTGCACATCATACGAGCCTTCCTTGCAAATCGCACTTTCCGCCATCGAGTGGAGGGTACGCGTTCTACGAAACGAAACAAGGCTCCATCTTATCTCCACTTATCTTTACACTCTTCACTAATAATATCCCAAAAGACCCAGTGGTGAACACCGCACTATTTGCCGATGATACGGCACTCTTTGTGTCTGATTACAATAAGAATAGTCTCACTTGTAAACTCCAAAAAACTACCAATCTCTTAGGCGAATGGTTATGCCTATGGAGAATCGAAGTAAATCCCGAAAAAAGTGTAGCAATATACTTTCAACGGAGTCCAACTCAACACCACAAGACTTGTGGACCAATAGCAAAATTAAGAGTCATATCGAAGAATCGATCAAATACCTGGGCGTCACGTTCGACGCCCGCATGAGTTTCGCAACAAAGCCAAGACAGTCATTGGCCGTCTCCACCCTCTTGTTAATAGAAAGAGTAAACTGTACAAATCTGTGTTAGACCTATTATGCCTTAGGCAAGTGTAAAGGGCAAATGCGGTGGCCACCGCAGCACGATGGTACCAACGGAACTCAGATTTGCACAATGACTATCAAATTCCCTCTATCTCCAAATACTTCAAGAATTCTGGGCTAAAATGTCATGATCGCTACTTCGATAGCGTCGAAACCCACTCAAACCCTCTGCAAACGCAGCCAACTACGTACCGATACCAAACGTCGCGCCCACTTACCGTAGACCGCGAAACGTATTAATAGAACCACCACGATCGCTCGATCCAGTCGACACATACGTCGCAGGTACAACAACACACAATGACACTGAACCCACACAAAATAGGACAAGCACCAGTCAGATGTAGCTGTAAGAGCAGTATAGGCTAACAGCATAAACATCTCGAAAGTAGCTAGCCGCTCACTTAGTGCTAAGCCGAATAAAGCCGTATAGAGGCGAAATCGTCAATGGTGTGTCTTTTCTAGTGTAGTGGTGTTGGGAGTAGTGGTGGTGGGATAAGTGGTGACGGGATTAGTGCACGTAACTAAGGGAGGTGCTCTTTCAACGAGGTAAAACACATCATTTTATTTTACTGAGCGGATATGTGCGAGGTAATTCTTACCAACTTTAATATAATGAATTTGCGGAAAGTAACGCCTGATTCTATTAATTATATGTAAAATTATAATACACTTTTATAACTATTTTCATTTCAAAAAGTCCAAATCCTTGATATCCGTTATATTCTAAAATTAGTTAATTTTCAATATTTAAATAAGGTCTTTGAATACCAGGATGAACATATTAAACAGCAATTTTAATGATATACCTTCACTGAAAATCTACTAATGGATACTGATGGATTTATTCAAGGAAGTTTACATTATTAAAATTCAAAGAAAATGAAAACCAAAATTAAAAGTACGTACTCCTTAAATGAATATAACTTTTCACTCAATTGAAGAAAGCAGTAAATATTCCGATTATGTTCCCACCTAGACGAGTCAAAAGTGATTTATGAGATAGTTTAGAATCCTGTTGCAAAAATGAAGTGCAATTAGAATTGGTAATTGAAAAATGTTATTATTCCGTATCCAACATAACCAGAAACAAATTTATTTATGTTGGTTTCCTAATAATAAATAATTGAAAATTAAGAAAGAATAATTGAAAACTTCAATAAGATAAACATTTATATATTAAGTAGTGGCAACTCTTTTTTGTCATCAAGGCTGACACAACGGCAGGAAAGTACTACACTATCAAGTTTAAGGATAGGAAGTCAAAAGGATAAATTAATTGATAGTGGTCGTGATCAACAATATGTAAATTCTAAGGGGAAGATTACATAAGTCTTTCAAACATGACCTCAGGGAAAAGGAATATAGAAAATGACATTCTAACATTTAGGAAGGGAGCTGATTTATTTTGTTCGAACATTTTGGGACGTGGGTAGGTAATAAAGAAAATATAAGAAACATCTCGGCACCAGTGGAAGTATTAATATTTTTACTCTTATGTTTCTATATTTTTGTAATTAGAACGTATTTATTTGTTATATTTTGTATTTATCGAGTACATGCCCTTTCTCACAGGTTCTATGGGAGGTCTCATGAAATCCTGAGATCACTTTTAAGTGATAAGGCCGCCAATGGTTGTACCTTTAAATAATTTTTTTTGTGTACGTTAAAGTATATTTCATTCATTAATTCATCCATTATTGAGTGCCAAGATTCAATATCATTTTGTCATAAATTAATTTAAAATTAATGTACTTATACTTTTTGATGTATTTTACACTCTTTGTTTTTATGTACTTATACGTCCGTTTGAGTATATTCCACACACAAAGTTTTTCCTTATAATTAAAGTTTTAGTGTAAAATATGGTCAATCCATTAAATTAAATTGTGAATATTTCACTCAAGTCTACTTTGTTTGCACAAACTAATATTTAAATAATTGATATAAATAGTCACGATTTTACGAGAATAATGAAACAATACGTGACAGAGAAAATGTAATGTGTGCTTATCGATATTATGTGTGTAGTTTTTCTATGTGCATATATTAGTAAAACTTCCATATTATACCGTCTCGTTTGTCTAGTGCTTGGCTTAATTATACCTCTTTAAATGTCTCCAATCTTGTAGTAGCATGCGTAACTGCTGATGCTTGTGTTCTCGGGTTCGCATCCCAGGTGGTTGGGTTTTCTGTCAAGAAATTATCTTTAGCAGCACAGAGTCAGGAAGTTGGCAGTGTTTCATTCCTGTGCCTCGGAAAGTACGTAAAGCCGTTGGTCCAGCGTGTGACCTCTCTCCAGTCGTATCGGTTTGCCATTCCATTGGACTATGAGAGTGATGGAATAGAGAGTGCACTTGTGCTTGCGCATACACGTGGGTACTATAATCCTGTCCTTCGAGGATGGCTAGTTTCCGTTGAGGCTAGCCGCCGTGACCGAAATTCGGTTGGCAGAAGATTATTATTATTAATTTAACACTAATAACAATAGCCTACCAACTGTCACCAAAAGCTTTTCGTGGCTGTTCTTTGGTTTTGGGCACTGTTAGGCTTGTGCACCTGGATTTAATCACTGTAATTAACGTTTGGATTATCGTATAAGAAATAAATTCTCATTGGAGGTTACAATTTTACTCAAAATACCCTGGTAGAATGTAATAAATAATTAAGTATTTAAAATTGCGAGTTGATGAGATTCGAACTTGGATTGCTTTCGTTCTATATAAAACGAGCACTGGATTGAGTAGCAGACTACTAGAAATGAGAGATCTCTTGAGGCTGTTTCTCAAGTTTTTTTGACGTACATACGTAAGTTATCAGCATTATAATATTTTTGGCAAGAGCATTGTGCTGACATATTTGGCACACCTGTAAGTTACTTTCATAAATTATTAATTGCCAATTTGTAAATAGTCCACTACGTATATATTCTGTTTGTAAATATTTAATGTAATGATCACATTAGTCAGTAGATTGCAGACACTTGTGCTGAAGGTTGACCACTAATAATGGTGAAAACACTCTTAAATCCGGCTTTCTAAAAATTAAATAGAACAAAAAATAGTAAAATAATTTCTTGTTCTGAAGTCGTTGCTAAATTATAGTGTAGTTAGTATTTTAACAAGTTAGTCTTTTAACCCTTTTGAGTGGACTAAGTAATATAATAATGTCACCTAAATACACTAAACACTTCATCCCTAATTAGCCTGATTGACCCGATTATACTTAGATGGCGTACAAATAAATGAGCTATGTATAAACCAGTTTTGCAAAAGCACTGAAGAATTAAACAGAACGACTAAATTATTCAGCATCATCACAACTGTCATCATCATCGTCATCAACACATATCGAAATATTGTTTAAAATAGGTTAAAGAATCCTGTAACATCAGAGTTCATTAAATAAAAATCTTCTTTATAGAGACTTCCTTCGTATCGTAAATATATTTTATCAACTGTTTCAGAAATTGGCTACAAGAAGAGGCGGCAGCGAAGTCTACCGGTAGGAAACCATCCTTTAAAAAATGTCTTGTGAAGACATTCTTTTGGTCTTTCGTACCTGGAGGCATTTTACAATTAGCGTGTGTTAGTATTAGGTAAGTAATTTATTACAGGAATTATTAAAAATATTTAAATAAAACAGTTTTTTTACAGATTATATCGACTTATTTTATATTTCCGACGTTTCGAGCACTTTACAGCACCCGCTCTCGCTCTGTGTCTCAACAAGCTAGCTAACTGAGGACCGTGGGAATGACAACTGGAGCACGAAATGTTAAAACTTATGGAAAAATGAAATCATTAGCTACATTAACAATATAAGAAGGATTGCAGCTATGTCCGTATTTTGTATTATAATTATTTTATGTTACTTTCGTTTCGTTTCTGGCGGCATCTTCATTGTGTTATTTTAGAAATTAAAGAGGGTTCTTTATATAATAATTAGTTAATGAAAAAATACATAATCATGAACATTATTTTATAGGTAGAAAATAAAGAACTACGTTTGTATGGACTTGACGCTGCCCAAATACTAATATGCGTACCTATGAGCACAAAGAATTTGAATTATGTACCTATATTTACTTTTTATTTTATTTTCTTGTCCTTTAAGCATAATCTAATATTTAGTAAACGACATTGCGTCTTTGAGTCCGATTATAGTTCAAAAAATTGCATGATTGAGTGGGGGTAGACAGGATTTCACCGAATACTAAAATAAGCAAGTGTAAGTGTATATGCAACTAAAATATATCATCATTATTATTAAAATATCGCTTAATGTTTTTTGGTTATTCTAAATAGGACTGTTGCTCTAGTTGCTCTCTTACTGGTCTGCTAGTTCTACAATAAGTAGAGAAACTGCTGCATATTACGCCGGTGGTATGATTTTGAGCAATTGGATAGCTGCCTTTTGCGGACACCATGGAAATTTTCTATGTCAGCAATTCGGAATGAAGTTAAGGGTGGCCATCAGTTCTCTTATGTTTAGAAAGGTGAGTGTTGTGATTTTGAATTTGTATTTTGAATTGAGGTATGATTCATTGTTCTATTGCTTAATAATAATAATAATATTCCACAACTATCACACAACGCCATCTAGTCCCAAGCTAAGCAGAGCTTGTGTTATGGGTACTAGACAACTGATAAACATACTTATATATTTCTAAATACATAAATATTATAGATAAATTACACCCAGACACAGAACAAATGATCGTGCTCATCACACAAACATTTGTCCTGGGTGAAAATCGAACCCACGACCTCCGGCATAGCAGTCAGGGTCACTAACCACTAGACCAACAGGCCTGTCCTCAATTGTATTTAAATATCATATTATATATTATATTTAGTTTATTATTATATAGTATATTTTCAATTATCTATAAAATTTTATAGATAATTGAAAATATATAATTGTATTTAAATATCAAACATTTTGTGAATTCTAATTTGTAATCAATGGTAAGTCTTAAAAATACATTACTAAAAATAATGTTGCGCGGCTAAGTTGACATCTCATCTCATGGCACTAGCGCCATCTAGTGTCGGGTAACAGAGCGAGGAGAGAGCTTTCCAGAAAATGACATGTCTAATTTTTTAACCGACAGCGCCATCTAGTATCAAATTGAAGAACTAAACTTACTAGAAGCTCTACACTCGATCTTTCTGCGCTTGGTCGGTTGGCGCGCGTATTTACTCGAATATTCTGAAATATTCTGGATGTTGTCGTGGAAGAGCCCTATATAAAGGCGCTGCAATACGCGATCGGGGAAGTATTCAAATTGGCGAGACAAGCGAAGCTTCGGAGCGGAATAAAGTGAATCAGTTTGATTAATTATTAGTGTTTTTTAACTTTAATTAGTGTAAAGTGAATGAAGGTGTTAATTTAGGTAATTCTATCGGCAATTTTACTGTCACGAACCTCAAGCTCGTAACAATAATTAAAATATAAAACACAAAATATGTGGCATCAAAAATAAAACCATCTAAAGCCTTATGGATTTACGGACTGGTTTGATTCACTTATCTATAAATATGGATAGGTGCGTGTGCGTGTGCGTGTCCGTGTTCGTGTCCGTGTTCGTGTGCGTGTGCGTGTGCGTGTGCGTGTGCGTATGCGTATGTGTGTGCGTGTGCGTGTGCGTGTGCGTGTGCGCGTGCGCGCGCGTGTGCGTGTGCGAGTGCGTGCACGTGCGCATGCGTGTGCGTGTGCTTGAGGTAATCGAAGATATGGACGGTCTCGAGTTCCTTTGGAAGTCCTCGAACAACCACGCGATGGTTATAAATAAATAAAATAAAATCTCTTTATTTCGGACAAACGTCCATAATTGTTAGTAGGTACAAGGAAGTTATAGCTATGTTAGTAATAATTAAGTGCACGAATAATTAGTTTAAGTACAAACCAGGCCTACCCGAGGCACTAGGTTTATGCACATGCATATTCACCCAGTGTCCCATAATAGGACTATCTGGTTTGCCACTAATAGCCCTCAGTATGGTGTTGCAGCTACCACGCATTCTGCGCATGAGCGCGGCTACACGTTTGCGCAACACCGTTTCGAAGCTATCAGAGCGCGCTTGCGCATACATGCCCGATGCGCTGCAAAATCGCGGCAGACCCAGTTATGCTCTTCTGGCAGGGCGTAAGTGTAGAAGGAGATTTCCTGGACGCGTAGGTGACTAGTCACGTTGCGGAATTCCTCGGTCGAGTTGACGTGCGTTCTGATGCCCTGACCGGCGTTTTGCACATTTGAGTAATATATATTTTTCACGTTCAATCAATTCAGGACAGGTTGTTCAACTCAGTCTTATCTTGGATTACAATAGATAGCCGCGGCTTTTCCCTACGTTCAGCAGAGGACCCATTTACTGCGGGCTTAGCCGCAGGCTTGGAGGGGTCGAGCGCGCGCCGTAGGGGCTAACTTTTTAGCCGGAGTGACGGTGGGAGACTGGTGGACCCAGTTAATCTCGCCTTTTTTGGTGTTGCGCACTTGCGCTTTTTGCCTTGGACGAGGGTGAAGCCCTTGTCTTCGGGTTTGAGCGGGACACGCGATCACCGGGTGGAGAAGGGCCGTCGGTCGACATCGCGGAGGGCGCGGGGGACGTAGCTTTGTTCACCGACGTGAACATACGAAGTCGGTGTAATCGGGGCGGAGAATAGAGAAAGGAGGTTTTCCTCATGGCAAATCGGAGTGTCCTTGCGTTGCGTAAGGAACGCTGTCCAAATGTCAAGGAAGGCTCTACGCAGGAAATCTGCCAGTTTGTCGTTTAAAAACGACGTCATCTATTGTAAAGTTTGCTAGTTTCTTCAGAGATTTGAATTCTTAAAAAATAAATTAAACATTAATTTAGAACTGCGTTTTATCTTTCATAAAATGAAACCTGTTGCGTAAGCACTTAAAATATTGTCTAGCCTAATTTCTTCGCAACATCGCATGATTACATTATCAATGTAAAGAAATTTTACAT
Source organism: Parnassius smintheus behrii (assembly GCA_036936625.1). NCBI lineage: Eukaryota > Metazoa > Arthropoda > Insecta > Lepidoptera > Papilionidae > Parnassius > Parnassius smintheus. The sequence goes on along the minus strand of JAUPFT010000001.1, from coordinate 37,181,957 downwards.
AAAGTCTTTTCGTTTACAATTACGAATCACAATCGTCAAAAATCTTGTTGCTGATAATTATTTAAACTAAAACTCTGATACTTATTATCAACAGCGTGTTTTTTTATTTTAACTTTAGTACAAACAAATAGAACAGAAATATAAAAGTTTATAGCAAGAACAATAAAAACTCTTCTTATTAGTGTATGGCTACTGTCAACGGCTGAAACCATTTAAACGTGGTAGAGCCATGCTGCAGCTATATTGGTAGCATAGTTGTAGCATAAATGGGGTAGCTCGACCGGGGCAGGACCATCCTCTCACAGAATATCAGGGTAAAATAGCAGCTAAACGTTGCCGTGTTTTGTATAGTGAGTGTAGAGAACCGGGGACTCTTTTTAACGGAAAGGAGGCATTCTATCTTAGTCCTTAGGGTGACAACGCATCTGCATTTTGAATTTTAGTTGAGGATAAATGTAGATCTCTATTGGCCCCAGCATCCACTTACCATCAGGTGACTGTGTGCTTGTTTGTCACCTTTATTCTATAAAAAATAACAATAATACCATCAACCGATAAAAGATGCTGGTAAGTAATAGAGGTTTTCTTTCTCCAGGGCTGCTCGCTTTGAAAACCTCCTGGAGTAGTCGCGTCAAGATAAATAACAACTGACCAAAATTTTAGCAATTACCGCATAAAATCTGTGAATTTGTTATATGTATAGATTGTATATAAACTATTTATTTATTTATTTTAGATTATGCGGATGAACAATAGTTCTTTGGGAGAGATAACGGCAGGAAAAATTGTGAATATACTGTCAAATGATCTGCATCGATTTGATTTAGCGTTCGTCTTCCTACATTATATATGGATTATTCCACTACAATTAGCCGCGGTTTCATACCTAGGCTATATGCAAGCGGGTACTGCTGCTCTCATCGGATTGGCTGCTTTAATTATCATTGCATTGCCCGTTCAAGGTGAGTACGATTAAATAGTATAAATTAACCTCATTTTAAAGTTTTAAAATATTATCTCGATGACATTAAAAGTGAAATGACAATATCTTTAATATTTTTAATATTGAAATTCATTCGTTCTACTGATTCATTATAGTATACCGAAAGTCCACTGCTAAGCGGGGTCATATTCCGTAGATTGCCTCATATACAATACCTGGATATTTGCTTGCTTGACAGGCGGATTGGTGACTGAAGTTTTGTTGTTCTGAGTTGTTTTCAGCTTGTCAGGCAGATGCTGCCGCCCATCTCTTTTTCAGTTGCCTTCTGTCGCTAGGATGATATACGGCAGTGGATTATCTTAAGCTACCCGTACACGGCGCGACTATATCACTTTCTATATTAATATTTAATCAGCTGTTAAGAAATGACAAGGAATGGCACCCCGTTTCGTAACGAAACGGGGTGCCATTGCTATGGGATATATGCGAAAAATAAAACATACATTTTAGGTTAATGTAAATATCTCGTTTTCTCGTTCACGTCGTTGTCGTTCTTATGAAGGAGTTATATTATCAAATAATATTTGTCGGCGTAAGATATTTGATCATTTATTATTATATGCTAATAGCTTTTCGTCTCAGCTTAGCTTAGGTAACTTTTGGATCTCGACAACAGCGCCACCTACAGGGTCTATTTATGAATCTACATCATCCAGGGATCTACACACACACACACACACACACACACACGCACACGCGCACGCGCACGGACACGCACACGCACACGCGCTCGCACGCGCGCACGCACGCACGCACGCACGCACGCACGCACGCAGCAACGCACGCACGCACGCACGCACGCACGCACGCACGCACGTACGCACGCACGCACGCACGCACGCACGCACGCACGCACGCACGCACGCACGCACGCACGCACGCACGCACGCACGCACGCACGCACGCGCACACACACACACACACACACACACACAAAAATTTCTTCAAAATCTGTCGAGCCATTTTGAGTATTAGTCAGACTAATGTACAGCAATTTCTTTTTGTGTATACAGATGTGCACGTTGATATATTATGTAAATGTATTATTTAGAGTAGAATAGATTTTTTTATTCAATATAGATTACAAGTAATTCTTATTGAAAGTCAATATTTTACGTTACCACTGGTTCGAAAAAAAACCTCTGTCCTGGGAAGAACCGACAAGAAACCCAGCGCGACTTTTTCTTAAAATAAATTTTAAAATGTCAACGGTCACAAAATATTTACAAAATTTATTTTAGAAACAGCTTGGAAGCGACCACTTCATTCCCAGGGGTTATTATCAACCATGTATTCATTTGTATCATAATAACCCTTTTTACACAGTTTTTGTTTAATTAAATATTTAAACTTGGTAATAGAGAGACCTCGTATATTTTCTGGGACTTTGTTGTAATAGCGTTTGCCCCAAGAATGAATTACTGACTCTGTGGAGTCACGAAACTAGTAGCACCAGCTTGTATTTGTTTCTAGTGTTTACAGAGTGTATGCCACTTTTTTATATGACAACTTCTCAGTATTGATTTTGATTTAAATATTTCATGAATTATAAGAATACCTATATCCTACGATTGTCATAATATGATTAGGCATAGATTTAGAATTAACTGACGTTAGAATAGATTGCAATACAAAAGAGAAAGAGCTAAGTGTACGCATATGTTAGAGCGAGAAAGATAGGCTAGACCATTCACGTACACGCTATCGGCATGTATCAGCCTGGCGTCATTAATGAACAAAACGCTTGTTCTTTGCTATTGAAGTAATACGTAAGTATACGTACTAGAACAGCTATTTCAAACAAAAAATGTGCACTACTCTGTGTTCGCGCGGTTTGTTTTCTTATATAGAATAAACATAGGTAGAATGATCAGTAGGTAATAAAAGATTGTACTGTTAAATAGGTAAATTATATCAAAAACTTAAAATTTTGTCATTTATTTTGTATATTATATTTGCTTATTTAATATAATATTATATCACAATTACATTTTAATGATATTTTTATCTTAATATTTTAAAGGGTATCTATCTCAAACATAATTTGTGATAAAAACATACTAAATGTATGTTTAACAAAACTTGTTATTATAACATTTAAATTACAAATATATTTATTTAAATTAGAATAAGAGCCGTTCATAATTACTGGGCACGCGAGAGTTAAAAATTGACGAATTTATTCCACTTTGACTTTGATGTGGAAACCTAAAAATAAAATATAAGAATAATTAGCAGATTTAAATATAAAAATTTGGCCTAATTGTGATAACTCATATATGTTTCTACAAAAAAATGTGTATAATAATATATTCGTCCCATATTTAAGTACCCACAGAAATGTCGTATCTGAACAAATTAATTTCATAATCTATATTACGTGACTCAAGATGTCGTCTTAGGAATAATTTGTTTTATTACTAATTTATAATACTTTTTTTATTGATTAATTATCTAATTAACCGATGAAAAGTAATTCCTTGGTTTTTACTGACATTTCTTGAATTATTCGTGCAATATCTAAGTACGCACGACGGCATATTTTTATCACGAGATTTTTTTTTAAATCAACACAACACGTGTCAACTCTACAAGCGCCTAGCGAGTGACTGATTTAAGTGCAGTGTATGCACCGCAGTTGAATGGAACATAGTAGCTGAATGCAGAGTCGCCTCTAGTACGTAGTACATATTAGCTCAATGTTTTTTGCTGTATTTACATTTTGCAAAATCTCAGATTTTAAAGTAAAAGTTAGTGTTTTATAGACGTAATTAATTTTGACCAGTACTTAAATATAACTCATCTCAGAAAGAAATCCTACATCATTATTCATTTAACCCGCAGATACGGTTCTAATATTTAATTGTCTAAACGCTGTGTTTTAGAGTGCGTACAAACAATTTGTACTAAAATGGATAGGAAAAATTATTACTTTAATTTAAGAAAACACTAATAAGATATTAAGTTGATATATAAATACTAGCAAAAATCAATAAAATTCAATACTCACGGCATATTTTATCACCTCGTTAAATCCACCCAAGCGTCACTTCACTCATTAAAGTTTAACTAACAAAGTTTCAATATTTTTCGTCCAAGGAGTTGGTAATTTTGATCCAAATCTATGATTTATATATTTGTTTTTGGTTTTAATACGTAATAGTTAGACTCTGTGCGTTTAACATATGGTCTAAATTCAATTAAAAGAACTTCGACGCTTTGCAACCACAGTTGCATAGAGCAAAGTTAAGGATTCTGTTTTTGCAACTGTGGTTGGAAGAACAGAAACGAGCGATTATGAAAAACTTTAACCAATGAATGCTAATAAAGTTCACATTTTAATAACATGTATTTTATTAATGTCCAAAATATTCTAAATAACACCTTTTATTGGATACCTGGGCACAATATTTCAATATGCATTTAATTATTATAGAATACATATTCAGCGAGGAAAAGCAGCCAGCGTTCTTGGTACAATATCATGGGGAGAAGGACTATACGATAATTTAAATTTTTAGTTTTAGTTTTGCTCATATATATGGTTTTTTAATATTTTAAGTATTTCAACGTTTCATTTTATCTCCGCAATATGTCGCCATATTAGTTTACATGTGATTTCATGCAGCTTAAAACCCAAGAAAGGGCACAATGCTTTTATTAATATATAATATAATTTGTCAAGTAGTACCAGTTACTCGACTCCACCGAGTCAGTAATTCATTCTTGGGGCGATGTATACGCTTTTACAACAAAATCCCAGAAAATATACAAAATTTGTCATACACAAAGTTCAAAAATGCTATTAAACTAAGTTTGTATAAAAAGGGTTATTATAATATTAAGGAATTTATAGATGATAATAACCCCTGGGAAGGGTGATCGCTACCAAGCTATTTCTAATTTGTCTTGTGTTGTTGATTGTAAACATGATTGTAAGCTATTATTAAAAAAATAGTCCCGCTGGGTTTCTTGCTGGTTCTTCCCAGGACAGAGGTTTTATTTGCGAACCAGTGGTAAATTAAAAAAGTGACTTTCAATAAGTATTTTTACAAACTACATTGAATAAAAAAGTTTCTATTTCTATTTCAATATAAGATGAGTAGTTTAGAGTATTTGAAGGAACAGATGAACATACATACATACATTCTTATGGCTTCGCTGTGGTTAGGTAAAAATATTCAATTATTAAATCACACTGTCTAAGAGTAACAAAGGATTATTCACTCTTTTCTTGAAGACGCCTTGATTGTTATCGGGCGACAGACGCCAGTAGATTATTCCACTCCTTCTGCTGTACACATATACGAATACGAAGCAAACCATTTGGTTCTAATGCGTAGAAAATCGACAACAAAGCAGTCAAGCACCACCAACCGTCTAGTTGAGTGAATGCTAAAAGAGGAGGAGGTACTAGGGATATAATCTCTACACACACTCTCTGAAAATCATCCATTAGAATACCGCACAGGCTGGTTGTTCCACGCCTATGATTATTGGTTTCAACCAAATCAATGTTACTTATAAGCTTTTTAACACGTATTTCTACTGAATCTAACGTTGAGTTGAACTTTATGCTTTCTAAGAACCTAAAAAAGTAAAAACTGACTTAAACTTTCCAAACAATAAGTTTTATAATTTGCTACCCTTAGGTGAGGGGAGGGGAATTTTTCTCCAAATTTATATGGAACCCTTAAGAATAACATATTTCACAAAAAATTATCAAAACTGGTAGACAATCAGCGAAGATATCGCGTAACATACCTTCCTCCAAAAAAAAACTGCACTATAACTGAGAACCTCCTCGGTTAACAAAGACAAATTAATGTAGACGACCATTCATTCTCTAAACCATTTCCCATTATCTGGGGTCGGCGCAGTAAACCTTCTTGTTCCATTCCTCTCTATCAGCCGTCATTTCCATACTTACTCCTTTCATTCTCATATCACTCTTCACACAATCGATCCATCTTTTATTCGGCCTTCCTCTGCCCGTGTGTCCCTCCACATTCATATTCAACACTCGTTTTGTGACATGACTTTCATTCCTCCGCATCACATGCCCAAACCATGCCAATCTGCTTCCTCTCACCTTTTCTACCACTGGCGCTACTTTCAGGCTTCCTCTTATATACTCATTCCTTATCTTATCCATCCTTGTCACACCACACATCCATCGTAACATTCTCATTTCATTCGCATGCAGTCTATTTTCATCCTTCTTCTTGACGGCCCAGCATTCACTTCCATACATGACGACAGGTCGGATGATCGATTTGTAAATTTTCCCCTTCAGCCTTATTGGCATTCGGGGATCGCACGTTGTGGCTGTGACCTGTCGCCATTTCATCCACCCTGCGTTAATCCTATGCTGCACAGCTCTATCTATTCCGCCGTCGCCTTGAATGAGGGAACCGAGGTACTTGAAATCTGAGCAGGTAGGCAGTATAGCGCCATCCAACGACATGGGTACAGGACTGGAAAGACCGCCGAAATCACAGCACAGATATTCGGTTTTGGATCTGCTGATCTTCAAGCCAACACTTTCCAGCCTCTGTTGCCACCCCGTCAGTCTGCTCTGTACCTCGATGCCTTCTTCCCCGACAAGCACGATGTCATCGGCAAAGAGCATGCACCAGGGTGCCTCATCCTGCAGGTCCGACGTCAAAGCGTCCATAATCAGTAGGAAGAGGTAAGGGCTCAATGCCGACCCTTGGTGCAGCCCTACCGCCACATCGATACTGCCCGTAGTTCCCGCGGCAGATCGTACACATGTACGGGATGCTCTGTACATAGCACGGACTAACCTCACATACTTCCCAGGCATACCTTTCATCTTTAACGCCCACCACAAAACCTCACGGGGAACCCGATCGTACGCCTTTTCAAGGTCGACAAAAACCATGTGCAGATTTTTATGCACGCGCTTGTACTTTTCGCACAATTGGCGTAATGTGAAAATGGCATCTGTCGTACCTCGACCGGGCATGAATCCGAACTGGTTTTGTGTTATCTTACACTCTTCTCTCATTCTTCTCTCTATTATTCTTTCCCAGACTTTCATCGTATGTGACATAAGTTTTATTCCCCGGTAACTGCTGCAGTTTTGAACGTCTCCTTTGTTTTTAAAAATGGGGACCAGTATACTACTGCACCATTCCTCAGGTATTTGTTCTTCCTGCAACAATTTACCGAAAAATAAACTCAACCACTTCCATCCATCCGCACTCAGCAACTTCCACACTTCTACTGGTATTCCATCTGGGCCGACTGCCTTCCCATTCTTCATATTCCTAACAGCCATTTTTACTTCTTCCACACTAATTTCTCTCACTAAGCCCATATTCACTGGTGGGTTTTCAAGCATACCATTCCATTCATTCTCCTCATTCATCAATTTCTCAAAATACTCCTTCCATCGCTTCTTTATACTTTCATCGTCAGTCAAAATCCTTCCAGAATCATCTTTTATACATTTCACATGTGAAACATCTCTTCCATTCCTTTCTCTCGCTCTTGCAATTTGAAAAAGTCGTTTTTGACCTTCGGGGCTTTCAAGGGACCGATATAATTTATCTTGCGCCTCTGCCCTACAAATAGCAACTTCCTTCTTCGCTCTCTTCTTACATTCTTTATACGCCCCTCTCTTACTTTCTTTTATGGATTCATTCTGGTCTTCTACGCTCTGCCATTCTTTAAAGGCATTTTTCTTTTCTCTCAAAACTTCTCTAATACTTTCACTCCACCACCACCCATCCTTATCTATCATACGCTTCCCTTTTGTTTCGCCTAACACCTTCCTTGCCACACTTCGGATACAATCAGCCATTTCCTTCCAGCACTCATTCACACTCATTCCTTCCATATCACCCATCTCTATCATCTTGTTTACAACTAGCTCTCTAAATTCACTTGCATACTCCTCCTTATGCAACAAATGCCACTTTATTTTGGGTGGGGGACGATCCTTATGTTTGTTGAGGCGAACAGTTAAGCAGATGTCAGCCAGCAGAATTCGGTGCTGGGATACTAAGTCTTCACCTGGAAGCACTTTGCAGTTTTTTACACTCTTGATTTGGTTCCGTCTTAACAGAAGATAGTCGATCTGTGTCGCGTGGTGGCCACTTTTATAAGTAACAAGATGCTGATCTCGTTTTTGGAACCACGTGTTTACTACAGCCAGGTCGAAAGCACATGCTGCTTGCAGAAGAACTTCCCCCTCACGGTTGCGCACTCCGTACCCCCATCCACCGTGTACTCTTTCATACCCGTCATTCACTCTCCCTACATGTCCATTAAAATCTCCTCCCATATAAACATCCTCACTCTCAGGTATTCCCATCATCATACAATCAAATTCCTCCCAAAACTTCTCTTTCACACTCTCTTCACAGCCTGTTTGCGGAGCATACACACTTACAACATTCACTACTTTGTTTTCAATCATTAATTTAACAACTATCATTCTGTCATTTACTCTTTTCACATCTGTCACTCGTTCTTTCATTCCACTATCTAACACAACTCCTACTCCATTTCGCTTCCCGTCACTTCCACAGTAATAAAACTTGTATCCTTCCCCAATCTCTCTTGCTTTATTGCCCTTCCATTTTGTTTCCTGCAAACAGGCAACATTCACTCTTCGTCGTTTCAAAACATCTGCTAACTCTCTTCCTCTTCCAGTCATCGTACCTATATTCCAGCTTGCAAACCTCACTCTGACATTCTTCTCTCTACGGGCTCGCCTCTTACGTCGCACCCGCTCCGTAAGGTGCGACAACCCTTGCCCACTTCCCACAGGAGCCGGGTGCTGCCCCTGCGCGTCGCCTGCGGGGTACGCCCTAGCCCTGTCATATATCCCACAACTCGTAATATTCATAAGTTTACTGCATGGGATTTGGCAAAAGTTTTACAGTCGGCCGCCTGCCTGACACCAACCCTCTTTGGGTATGCTATTGTTGGTAGAGGAAGCTACCATTTTGGGAAAAGGAAAAAGAAGGTTGGGGGTAGGAGCGTAGGTGTAAGGATACTGTTATCTCGGCAGGAAAGGTATGAGAATAACAGTAGCTCGGGGAGCCGGGGTCGCGTACCCGTATTCCATAACAGGATCACCGGAAAGGTAGACCAGCATGAAAACCCCCTGACTTGAAATTAATGTAGACGACCATTTTTATAAAATTAAAGATGATAGAACACAGATATAAGACACCTGACGGTAAGTGTCCACTGCAGCCCATGGACATATTACGTAACAAATTTTCAAACAAAGAAGGCTGTAAATGGGTTATAACTTCTGAGGACTAAGCTAGTACACCTCACAGCCTGTAGTTATATTGGCAGCTTATGCGCTGATGCTTGTCAATGGCTGATACCTGCTCTAACGGACTCCCAATCGGACTATTCCGATCACTTGGTAAGAAATCATGATATAATAACACTAAAAATAAATGATAATATAACGTTTTGCTAAATGGTGATAAATATATAAAATATTTAAACATTAAGCTAAAACTCACTTAAATATTAGTACAATTATCATAGGTCGAGTGAAAACTATGAAATAGACTTATATTTGATAAATAAATTCCCTATCATAACAATTAAAAATACCTCTATTTTGTTTAGGTGGTCTTGGAACATTTCTTGGCAAAATAAGATTTCGTATTGCAGAAAAAACAGATGCACGGGTCAAATTAATGAACGAAGTTATTAATGGAATACAGGTGAGAAACACCAAAACGTGTTAATTTAAATCAAATATCTATTTTAATTACAAATAGTAAAGATAAATACAATATTATACCGTAATATGAATGTACGACGAATATATAAAGCGAAACGTTGTAGAGCCATTTTATACGTGGTAGAGCCATGCTGCAGTTATATTAGTAGTATAGTTGTAGCATGAATGGGTCGGCTCGACCGGGGAAGGACCACGCTCTCACAGAATGCCAGCGTGAAATAGTAGCTTAATGCTGCTGTATTTCGTATGGTGAGTGTAGAGAACCGGAGACCCTTTTTACTGGAAACGAGGCATTCCATCTTAGTCCTCACGGGTGACACGCATCTGCATTTTGATTCGTAATCGAGGATAGATGTAGATGTCTATGGGCCACAGCAACCACTTACCATCAGGTGGACTGTGTGCTCGTTTGTCACCCTATCCTATAAAAAAAAACTTAGTAAGATTTTCCAGTATATTTGGTGTAAGGACGGTAAAGTACTTGTTAGGAAAGGTCCTAATACTAAAATTTACTATATTCGATCAAATAATGATATTGAATTACTCCTAAAACAATTAAATAGCTCTAAAACCTCTTAATCATATATTATTTTCTTTGTTTACTATTGTTCGAATATGCCTACCTAATTACTTACTACTCTTCAAACTTTATTATGACCATAAACATTAAAGAATTTGGTAACTGTAACGATATAAATAACTATTTTCAACAATTACCGAAAAAACGTCATGCATTATTTACAAGTTTACATTTTAATATACGATCACTCATAAAGAATTTTGCGAAGCTTCAACAAGTTATCCATAGTTCTAAATACCCCATAGACTTGATTATTCTAACCGAAGTTGGTGTAACAGATATGATTGTTAACCTTTTTAATTTACCGGGTTATAATATGTACTACCGATTGCGATCGGCGGAACGGGGAGGCGGTATTATTGCTTATGTCAAAAACCATCTCAAGTTTACACTAACACCACATAAAAGTATCATGTTCGAAAACATAACGGGTTTTCTTAAAACTGACCCCGACCGTAGATGTAGTTGCATGTGCAATTTATAAACCTCCAAAAAGAAACAAAGATTTGTTTGTAAAGGAGCTTGGCAGGTATATCTCAAACTACGACACTAATAAAAACCTCTTATTAATCGGCGATTCCAACATTGACCTAAAAACTATTTCATCTTACAGGGACACTTATTTGCAAACACTCAGCGAGTGCGGATTAATGTGCGGAATTTCAAACTATACTAGTATCAGGCCTGCTGGAAGAAATTTCATTATGAAATAAGCAGAGCCTCTGTACAAAATTTCTTTTTATTTTTCATTGTAAAATACTTCGTGTGTACATGAATTGTTAAATAAATAAATAGAATTGAAACAAGAAAAAATAAAGTCACTAAATCTTGCATTGATCACATATTTGCGTGGTTCCCCACATCAGATCCGTACTCAGCTGTGTTAGACGTTACATTGGCTGACCATCGGGGCATAGTGTTTACGTGTCTTGACGACTCGCCACCTACAAGACGCGTGCAGAAAGTAACACAAAAAACCACTTTTGATCATACCATTTTTAGTAATGCGGTGAGTATTACAGATTGGAAACAGACAAATAACATGAGTTCGTCAAATGATATACTTTCATTTATAAAAAAATCGTTCCTAACAGCTATAAAAACTGCGACTATTAGTAGGTCTGTTAGGTATTCTAAAAATCGTAGCATTCTGCCTATAGCCCCTTGGATCAATGGTAATGTTACCCGACTATGTGAAAAAAGGGACTACTTATTTAAGCTTTGGAAAAATAGCTCTTTTGATCCTAAAATGAGACTAGAATATAATAAAACTAGAAATAAACTCAATAAACTAATAGAATCAAAACGAAATACATACTATCTTAATGAAATACATAATAACTTTAAAGATACAAAAAAAGTTTATAAAATCATTAACCAGATGTTAGGACGAGTAACATTATCCATTGACGAGGCGATACTGAAGGCTTTTGACGGACAGGGCCTTACCACCAAAGCGATAGCTAACAACTTCGCAAACAGCTTTGAAAAGGCAGTTAAAGACATTGTTCCTCAATGCAGCTTAAAATTAACCAATCCACTAACTTATCGGAGACCGGTGGATTCAAGTATTTTGTTCAAAAAAGTTTCTCGGAACAATGTTAACGAAATTATTAAGAGACTGAACTCACATAAGGCTCCTAGACCTGACGGTATTAGAGTAACTGATCTAAAAATGGTTGATAAACATTTATCTTTACCCATTGCCAATTTAATTAACTGCAGTCTTGCGTCTGGAGAATATCCCGACGACCTCAAAATAGGCTGTGTGAGACCTGTTTTCAAAAAGGGCAAATACGATGATTACTCCAACTATCGACCAATCACTCTGCTTTCTAATATTGATAAAATAGTTGAAAAAGCTATCTGTGAGCAGATTCATAATTTTTACCGCAAGCACGAAGTAATAAACAAAAACCAGTACGGATTTCAAGCAGGTAAAAGTACTACGGACCTTCTATGTAAGTTTACAGATGAGGTAAACGAGCATTTGAACCTTAAAAAATGTGTTCTGGCCTTGTTTATTGATTTTTCTCGTGCCTTCGACACGCTGCAACATCAACTTTTAATCCATAAACTGAATGATTGTGGTATCCGGGGTCCGTTACTTAATTGGTGTAGAAATTACCTCCAAAATCGTACATTTACGATTAAATTAAATAACGCGTTCAGTGACCCTAAGGATGTGACAGAAGGCACGGCCCAAGGATCAGTACTTGGCCCGTTGCACTTTTTATCTTATGTCAACAAGATGAATAACTGTCTGAAACACAGTTCCTGTTACCAATTCGCAGATGATACGTGTCTTCTCATGATTCATGATTATCAAATCTCCGTATATGAGGTATCCTACTCCAAAACCATTAATTGCTCATAATCACGACTGCCTCCATCAACTAGGAACTTGCAAATGCCCTACAATCGAAGTTGTGACCACACAAAAATACCTTGGCCTTATAATTGACTCAAAGTTTAACTGGAACTACTACATTGAACATGTGTGTAATAAGTTGCGTCAGTTTCTAGCCAATATAAAAATCCTAAAAAATCGCATACCCTTCGAAGTAAGACTTATGCTTTACAACTCCCTGGCTGAATCTTATATTCAATATGGCTTGTCGAGCTATGGTCGGACGTACAAATCATATTTAAAACAGATCTATGATCTTCAATGTAGTATTCTCAAAAATATTATATCCCCTAATATACGTGTCCTAATTGATAATGATGAAAATGCGATTTTTAAACATTGTAAAATCTTACCAGTTTATGACCAAATTAAATTCATGTTATTTAAAAAATATTTCTTTTGCGACAGTTTAAAATCATATATAGAACATCCAGTACGTACGCGCGCTATGACACAAAACCGACTCCGGCATATCATGTGTACGGGCAACGGACGGCTGCTTATCTGATACCGCATTTAATAAATAACTTACCTTTAGATATACGCGAAAAAGTATCACAACAAAACATTAAAACTAAACTCAAAAGCTTTTTCCTATCTTAATTATAATTACATACTATATCTACTTAATAATAATGTACTACATGCCTAGCTCTTACTTTTACTTTTACCTTTTACCTTGCTACTTCTGACTTTAACTAAGTTGTTAACTTACCTTTTTAGTCTTTATATTCTTGTTACACCTTCTACCTACTCATATACCTAACTATTGAATTAGACTGTGTTTTGTACATAATTCGCTTACCTAAATTTAATTATTTAGCATCAAGGTAAACCTCTGTGTTTTTTAGATGTTAATTAAGCCTATATTGGAATGTAATTTTTGTTTGATCTGATAAATAAATTGAAAAAAAAAGTTTTTCTGAAAATAGAAAAACAATAAAAAACAGAGGTTTTTTTTATATGATACCAACTCGCTCTTCAAGTGCGACAACTTTGGCAAACATACCTTCCATTCAGAAAGTTACTAAGAGACGGCTCTTAGTCTCCGGCGCCCCCTGTATTCCTGACAACTGTGACGAACATAGTAACGGCGTAACGGGGGCGCTAAAAATCGCGGGCGAAGGATCGGTTGCCACCTTCAACGTATTGACTGGTTACTCTAAACGCATGCAACTTAAGGACTGAGTACAAGATACTGGAGCTGGAAGAGGAGATAGACACTGTGTTGGGATATTATACGATTGTTTGAGGTCCGAAAAGTTGAGGAGGACTCGGTAATCCTTAAATACAGCAACGAGAAAGGCGTTCATCTCTACTAAGGACAGTTTAACCGAGTAATAATGATTAAAATATTACCTTCTAACTAATCCCTCAAAGGCACATGTTCATCAGTTACTGTTTAACTTCTGAATGATAAAAAAATTAACCCAAAGGGAAGTTGTATGTTGTATGCCCTCCCCCTCCACCCTGAAATTTCGGTAACGGATTTATATGCTCTTCGAGGCAAGGGTGTGAAACACCGTTCACTTCCTGAGTCCAAGTTGCTACTTTTTTATATAAAAACCCGAATAGAAAATTTTGTCCCGATCAAACCCGGACATGATGAGCAGTCACGGTTACGAACATTAGACAATCTAGGCCAGAGGTGGGCAAACTTTTTTAATGGAGGGCCACAAAGTTTTAGAAATTCTAGAGGAGGGCCAGAATTATAAAAAAAATGCATTTTGTGTTACAAACTTTTACTCAACCGTTAAAACGTAATTATAACGGGCCATATACTCTCCACGTGAATGACCCTCGGCGGGCCGGATTAAATACTTTCGCGGGCCGGAGTTGGCCCGGGGGCCGTACTTTGCCCATCACTGATCTAGGCAGTCAACGTTACATAGACAAAAAATAATAATTTAGAAATACCTGTTTTATTTTGTTAATTTTTCAGGTGATCAAAATGTACGCGTGGGAAATTCCGTTCCAAAAAGTAGTAGGGCAAAAACGTATGGATGAGCTGAATCAAATAAAAATTGCGTCCATGCTAAGGGTTGTATTCAATGGTTTTATGATTTTTACGGAAAGAGCAGCCCTTTTTATAACCGTTCTTTCGCTTATTTTGCTTGGAAAAGTAATGACTGCTAATTTTGTGAGTATACTTTGTATTTTGTTAATTTTAATTTATAATTTTAAGTTTTATTCAATAAAATAAAGTCTTGACTATCATATCTGCAAATCTTAGGTGTCACTAGACATTCGGGAAAATTCTATCGGTAAACATATTGGGCTGAAAAGTTCGTATCGTTTTATAGAAAAACACATTTTTTTGGCAAAATTCGATTTTATTATTCAACATAGTTGCCATCGAGGGCGATACACCGATTATAGCGATCTTCCAACTTTTCAATACCATTTTACCATTTCGTCCTTCAAACGCTCCAATAACGCTATATAATAGTCGCTGTTGATGGTTTTTCCCTTTCCAAGATAGTCGATGACAATTATTCCATGTGCATCCCAAAATACAGACGCCATAACCTTACCGGCCGACTGTTGAGTTTTTCCACGCTTTGGATTCGGTTCATCGCGTGCAGTCCATTCAGATGACTGCCGACTGGACTCCGGAGTGTAGTGGTGGATCCATGTTTCATCGATTGTCACATATCGACGCAAATATTCACTTCTATTGCGGTTGAACAGCTCCAAACATTGCTCTGAAGCATCGACACGTTCTTGTTTTTGGTCGATTGTGAGCTCGCGCGGCACCCACTTTGCACATAGCTTTCGCATACCCAAATATTCATGAACGATATGTCCAACACGTTCCTTTGATATGTTTAGAGTGCCAGCTATACAAATCAACCTCAATTTACGATCTTCCAAAATCATTTTGTGGATTTTTTTTATGTTTTCGTCCGTAACAGCCTCTTTTGGACGTCCACTGCGTTCATCGTCTTCGGTGCTCATATGGCCTGTACGGAATTTGGCAAACCACTTACGAATGGTTGCTTCGCCTGGCGCAGAGTCCGGATAACACTCATCAAGTCACTTTTTGATATCAGCAGCACTTTTTTCATCAAAAAATAGTGTTTCATTAAAACACGAAATTCCTTTTTATCCATTTTTTTCAAAATAACAAAAGTTGCTTCACTCAAAATGCTGTATCTCAAAAACTAATAATCAGACAGCTGTCAAATTTATACACGTTTCTTTTGAAGGTTGGTACTACCTAAAATGATATGGATTTTATTCTAGTGGCGCCATTTCATAGAGACGATACGAACTTTTCAGCCCAACCAATAGACTTATTATACTACTGCATATGGACCGGGTCGTTGAACAAATAAATTGGCACCGACTCTTTGGTGCGACTCTTTGGTGCATGTTTAAATACCAAATTAAATTCTTATTTTAATTTAAAAAACAATAACAGTCAAATTTATTTAAACTTACCCAACGAAAGGAAATGTTCCACTCTTTTCAACGAAACCAATAACTCAGCAGTAAACGTTAATACTAACGGTAAAATTAACGTTATATTAATTTGAGCAGAGCTTATAAATTGTTGTAAGGGATATATCTAAAAAAAATAATAAGCTGAGACAGTGGAAATTTTTATAAATATAAAAAAGGTAATACGAATAATATACGAGCTACAATGTTGTCTGACAACAACTTCATGAAACATAAAAATATTGTTAGGCTTTTAACCCAAAATTTATGGTTTAAGTGTAGCTTTTTAACAGTTTTTTTCCTACTACCTACGTCACGGATCCTAAATTAGATTATAAGCTACGGTCGAAATCTGTAATAAAACATGCATTAGGAGCTGGTAGTTTTACAATTCTTCTCTTGCTTTTGACTGTAAATTTTATAGCTACATCAAATGTTTTTCATTCTTTCATCGTGAAATGCATGCTTGATTTTTTAAACCCATAATGAAATTCTACATTTTGTTCTCTTCCTTTATTTATATCGTGCAGCAAGAAATTTCAATAAAAATAACCACATGCACAAACTAGATTATCAACCAGAAAAACGACTAACATTTTACACAAAATATTTTACTGAAATCGATATAAATAACAAGATATGGCCGTGCGAACAAAAATTTTTCACGTTTTAAGCAAAGAATGTATTACCTCCATCTCCTAAATACTCATGAATTATCACTATCGTATAAAAATCAAAATAGCCTTATTTATTGCACCTTATTTTCATTATTTTAAAGAATAACACCATTGCAAGATTTTAATATCATTTCACGATTAAAAATCTTTAGTTTTGTGAAGAAGGCGTTCTCATTTTCAAATTACATAACACTCTTTTTTAACATTCAGTCTTATATGAATAACGAATATGTAACTAAGTAAAATATTATACCATTATTCAGATAGTATAAAGAAAGAAAAACTTTTCATTCTACACTTTTCTAGCTCTTTTGACCCTATCTCCTTCGATAAATCTTTAAAAAACACATTGGGTGGGTATAAAAAACAAGATTACCTGACATTGAGCTATTATGTACTACGTACTAGAAGCGACTTTGCATTCAGCTACTCTGTTCCACTCAACTGCGGTACATACACCGCACTTTAATCAGTCACTCGCTAGGCGCTTATAGAGTTGTCACGCGTTGTGTTTATTTAAAAAAATCTCTTGATAAAAATATGTAAAAACCAAGGCATTACTTTTCGTCGGTTATAAGATACTTAATCAATAAAAAAGTATTATGTATAATTAACAAAACAAATTATTCCTAAGATGGCGTATCTCGTGTCAGGGAATATAGATTATGAAATTAATAATATGTTCAGATGCGACATTTCTGTGGGTACTTAAGTATAGGACGAATATATTATTATACACATTTTTTGTATAAACTATAAGTTATTATAATTAGACAAAATGTTTCATGTCTAAATCTGCTTATTATTCTTTATTTTATTTTTAGGTTTCCACATCAAAGTCAAAGTGGTATAAATTCGTCAATTTTTAACTCTCGCGTGCCCAGCATTTATGAACTACTTTCATTCTAATTTAAATAAATATATTTGTAATTTAAAGTTATTATAATAAGTTTTGTTAAAAATACATTTAGTATGTTTTTTATATTTGACTTAGATACCTTTAAAAATATATTTGCTATGTGGTGGCGGCGTTAGGGAATCCAACACACCATTTCGTTCCGGAAATGATAGGCAATGAAAGTAAAAAAACATGAAAGGCAAATAGGCAAATAAAAGTAAAAAAACATCTATAAAATGCCTATAAGTGGACATACGTACACATTTAAGAAATATTTATTAAATGAAAAGTCACACACATCTTTCTTTTTTAACTGTCAGCAGATTAAAAAAAGTGTCCAACAATAATTGTAACTTTGCAGAGCACAGTATAAAAGTTCTGAGTATAAAAGTTCTTCTGAACACACATAAAAACAAAATACAGTCGAATTGAATACCTCCTTCTTTTTGAAGTCGGTTAAAAATGTGTGCGTGCAATATGTGACTAAACTTTAATTTGCACATAGAATAAATGCAATAATGCTTTACCAAACGATAAATTCACAAATAAATATCTGTGGGGCACGCCCAACGGAGTCGAGCAAAAAGCGGCACGGCCGTACCATATTTTTCTCAAAGCAGTTAGGGCCATTTTCGACTATAACTTCCCCCCCCCCCCCTATAACTTCGTTATGAATGAAACTAGAAGCTTGAATTCAGAACCTAGCAGGCATTATATAAAAATGTTATATTTCAAATTTCATTCAATTTGAACCAGTAGTTTAAGAATTATAACTAGTCAAAGTTTCTTAATTTTGTCACTCACTGACTGACTGAGCGATCATCAAAGCTCTAAGGCACTTCTAGCAGACATAGCAGCTTCAAATTTGGAATACAATTAGTGTCCAGTGTATAAATCAAGGAAAAAGTATAATATTTTTTAGTTTCGATCCAGTTTTCTAGATACACCAACTGCATAAATAGCTTTGCAATCCCATATAAATATACAGGATTACAAAGTTACATTTGCAGTGAATGAATCAGTGTTCCTGTATATGTATAATAGGTGTAGATAGGTACGTTGTTGGTATTCAAGAAGTAGAAGGTACCGAAAAGGAAAAAATAGGACTATCCTATGTACAAAAAGAAATAAGATGCCATCAGAAACATAACTTGTAAAAAAACCAAGTTCTCGCAACTCAGTTCTTCTACCGCAAAAGTTGTGAGACCCATGTAATACTAAGTCGGTTAATTTATTCAGTCCCTACTTAAGGGTCCTTCTGTTTTAAGTTATTACGTAATTAGCTAACCCAACAACATCTTATAGTGACAATATCAAAGTTAAAAATAGTTTAAGTTATGAATAAATACATTGACTTAGCAATCGCTCTAAACAATCTAATTACTTGTGAAATACATTGTGTTTTCATACGATGGCCAAGTCAATCTCTATTTATTTAAAACAGAAACGAATTTTAACATTGATATGGTCATTATAGGATGTTCTTAGGTTAGCTACGTAATATCTTAAAACAGAAGGACCCTTAGGTAATTCGACGCGACCAGAGAGAGAGAGCTCAGACGTAGGACCGCTTAGGTTAGCTTTACGTGCTTTTTGAGGCAAGGGATTGAAATCCGCCAACTTCCGAGCTGCTAGTGAGAATTTTTTGACAAGAAAACCAAATAACTGATTATCTGTGTAATGAAATATTAATTTAAAATAATCTTTTTAATAAAATTTGGTAATTATAAATTATATTAATAGTTAATATTTAATAATATTCTTACAAGGTTCTTTACGGTCAGAGAAGAAATTTCGAAGGGGTCTCTCGCAACCAAACTGTGATATTGCGGTTGAACTACGCGACGTTAGCGCCAGTTGGACCGACGACCCCAATTTCTTGGCACTCAAGAACATTACTGTACGCATACGCAAAGGAAAGCTTTGCGCAATCATAGGGGCCGTCGGGTCAGGCAAGGTACAGCCACAACTTTTTCTATTTTAAATACATAAGTCAATTTAAGTAAAAAAGGTTGTAAGCCTATGATACGTACTACTGCTAAACACATACTTCCTCCCTATTCTAAAATAATTTTGAGGCGGTTATGGATGCCTCTTCTTACGGTTTTAATATGTCCTCGAAATACTTATTTTATTCCTTAGAGATCGAGATTTCCTCACCATGTTTTCGTTAACCGCCGAGTGTGTGATTAATGAAAAAATAAATAATAAAATTGTACTATGCTTCAGGCAAATTATTTTTGTTGTACGTCCAATTAGTCAACGATAACCTATTTTTGTTGAGAAGTTTTAATTTATTTTTGAAATAAAACTTCTTTACGCACGCTTGATTTGAAAAAGCTGGCGAAAGCGTGACGAAAGCGTTACGAAAATTGTGATCCGGCGAGGCGAACAGGAGTTGAGTGGAGGATATAAGTATGAGGGAGCAGTGCGGGCGTACATTTATTTTCCCTTTTCTCTCATAACCGTAATTTAATTTTTCGTAATTTAATTTATCGTATATAAATAAATTTAAATATTTGTAAATAATTAATATAATACAAAATATTTCAATAATTAGTATATATACAGATGGAGCTAAATAAGTTTTACTTCAGTCGTGTGGTCATAAGAACACTCGTTCTTTTTATTTGTATGGAGCATAAACTTGTTACGTTTCTAATACTTTTTAGTTTTTACTAATACTTTTTGCTAATATAACTATTAATCTCTGATATCATTATTAGGAAAATGTAAGTAAAGGGACTATTATTATAAAAAAAATGTTTTATGTCACTAAATCCAGAATTAATTGATACATAAATTTAATTTCAATTTATTAAAATATGGTTCCATTGCCATAATCTTCTCTCTTCAGTATCAGCCCATCAAAAGTCCACTGCTAGACGTGGGACTTCATTAATATAAAGGACTTAGTGTAACCTCCACGCTTCGCAGTTTTAGCGATGACACAATCAAGCCTCGCAAATTGGACACTCGTTCTCGCCCTTGCTAATTTTATAAAATAATTCTCATTATCGGATGTCATGAAGACTTTTTTCGTGGTTCTGAAGACTTTGAAGACCTCTATAGGACAAAATGGTGTGATAAATTTACTTTAACCACCGATAGGCGTTGTCATTTCAATCTACTTAATACTATGATGTTTTTTAAAACTGATACACTCTTTTTTTTTTCATATAGTCTTCTATCTTGCAACTACTGCTAAAGGAATTGCCTGCGGCTACTGGCAGCATATCAGTGTTTGGAAAAATCTCGTACGCTTGTCAAGAGGCGTGGCTATTCCCGAGTACAGTCAGAGAAAATATTTTGTTCGGTATGCCTTACGATAAGAAGAAATACAATCAAGTACGTATTTGCATTAAAATTCTCCAAAACCGCAAGGTCGTTTAATAATTAGAAATTTCTTTAAAACTAGGTTTGCAAATGATTATTTTTATTTTGCACTAATTTGTTACTGTCCAATAAGTTATATTCGTATAACAAATCGTTATTTTATTCATTAAATCATGTGTCACAATATACTTTTTTCTGTTTATAATGTGATAGAATAATTAGGGCATGAACGATACTCCGTATAACTGGGTGGTTTATTTAAATTGCATTAGGGCAATTTTAAATAAAATAAAAGAAAAACTATTCCTTAAGCATAAAGCAATGGCTAATATAATATTATACATGTATTTTCAGGTACGCAAAGTATGCGCTTTAGAGAAGGATTTCAAACAATTTCCTTATGGCGATCAAACCCTAGTGGGTGAAAGAGGTGTATCGCTCTCAGGAGGTCAGCGTGCCAGAATCAATTTGGCTCGGGCCGTCTACAGAGAGGTAATTGATTTTTATTTGTGCAACAGGCAAATTCTATTTTCGATCCATAGATAATTTACTGTAGAGAACTGGATAACCTTTTAACGAGGCCAATTGCAACGAAGCATTCTATGGTAGTCCTCAGAGTGAAGACGCATTTTTGCATCTTGATTCTTATGCGGGAATAAATGTAGATGTCTATATGTATTTGTTAAAATCAGATGTGTTGAGTGTTTAATAGTAATCTTATTATTATTGCTAAAAGAAAGCATACAGATATCATTAATCTTTATTTATTTTGCCTTGATTATTTTCTTAATTATTTTGGATCCAAAACGAATTTTTAATCTAAGTCTCATGTTAAATATTAACCGCAATGTGCCAAACACGTTTCCTAAAAATAAGTTCAGTCACAATGTTGCCTATATCTCGATTAAGTTACAATGAATTAACAAAAATATGATACAACAAATTAACTAAATACAACAAAACCTTTGGATTTATTTAGTTGTAAATAACAAAATGCCAATATCTGAATTATGAAACCAACCAACCAAATCTGGCCTATTTTTAAATCGTCACATTAAAGTATTCCATCAAATGAATAATAACCTGGCTAAGAATAAATGTGAAATACTTAAACTACTATATTCATATAACTGTAAGTTTTAATTTGTTTGGATTGTATTTTATTGTAAGAATAACTTTTATTTAACAATTAAAAAACAAATCCCGAAGTTTTTTTGCACGTGGAAACGATAATAAATAAGGATGTAGTCCTCACAAAGATGTAGGCAAATATAAGTTACTTATCGTATACTAAATTATTATTTTCTTTTGAAGGCCGATATTTATCTATTGGACGATCCGTTGTCAGCCGTGGATGCAAATGTGGGGCGTCAGCTTTTCGAAGATTGCATCAATGGTTATTTACGACAAAGCACAAGAATTTTAGTCACTCATCAAATACATTTCCTTAAAGCAGCTGACTACATCATTGTTCTAAATGAGGTTTGTTTATACAGTCTTTTTCCTAAGGAATTTTCGTTCTTTGTGGCTTTCGAGATATTTTTGTGTTCCTTATGAGCATTTCCGGTACAAACATATTTGCTTAAATTTCATTGTTTTCAAGGGTGGCATTGAAAATATGGGAACTTTCGATGAATTGGTGGTGTCAAGCAAAGAATTATCTATGATCATGGCTTCATTACAAGAAGGAAAATTCAAAAATACAGAAAATAACAACTTGGTAAGTGTATAATTTGAATTATGAATTAAAGAAAAGGAAAAATTATATTCAATTGGTTATTGAATAATTATACACGAGACAGCTTTCCTTATAACAATTAATAACAAAAATTAACACGTAAAATAATTGGACCGTGATTTGTAGCATTCCTTGAGGGAAGATTAGGTTTAGCAGTGGACTTGTGAAGGGCTGTAATGATGATGATGATGACGTAAAATAATATAATATACGAATACACATTACTCCGGCAACTAATAGGGCATACAGGTTACTCACCAATAAACAGATAGTAGTTAGGTATTGCCGGTAGTGGTCTGTTGGACCCCCGTAGTAAGACGCGTTAGAAGCGTTTATATTTTACTATAAAATAGATCCCAGCAAAAATACAAATGGGGAAATCGGAATACATAAGTTCGGTATGAATGACGCTCGGGATTTTAATGGCTTCAGCTACAAAAGAGTTGAATTGGAATGGGTACCCATTTTTATAGCACTTCCTTAATTAATAGCTATATAAAATTCTTTAATTGACTTAAAATTTTCTATTTACGTTATTTGAACCGGGAATTTTTTATAGTTAATAAATTACGTTCAACGTGATGATATTTAATACTAGCCAAAAAATCACCTTTTTCACTTGTTTCATTTTATACTGTCAATAATTTATTCGTATACTAGTATTGACTCGCGGCCTCGCTCTCGAGGGCTTCAATTTACTTATTTGTCTGTTACCCCGGCGTCTGTATCTCTATGTCTGTTTCTCACAGAATTTTTTTAATGAATTATTTAAAACTTAGCATGGCTCTACCACATATAAAGATTATACGTGATATAACCATGCTGCAATTATTAGTAGTATAGTTGTCGCACGAATGGGTCGGCTCGACCGGGGAAGGACCGCGCTCTCACAGAATACCAGTGAAAAATAGTAGCTTAATGCTGCTGTGTTTTGTATAGTGAGTGTAGAGAACCGGAGACCCGTTTTACTGGAATCGAGGTATTCCTTTTTAATCCTCACGGGTGACAAACGATCCGAATTTTGATTAGTAATCGAGGATAGATGTAGAAGTTTGTGGGCGACAGCAACCACTTACCACCAGGTAGACTGTGTGCTCGTTTGTCACCCTATCCTAAAAAGATTGTAGAACGTGAGTGATTGAAATTTGGCATATACCTAATATGCTACAGGAATAGATGAGTGAGTTTTTGCGAATTGAAGTAATACCAAACTTCTAGCAACACTATCGTGTTTCTTTCTTCTAACCTTTTTGGTCTTCTGATCAGTCAGAAATTCATGATTTTGTATAAAGTTTAATATTTTCTTTTTGTTTGATAAATTCACAAAGGGTCGCTTTTTCAATCGTTTGTGAATTAAGTTCTATTTCAAACATGTCGTAAGCAGCTATATCTACAAGATTTTCTTTATGGTCAGATCTGTCAGTTGTTGATATTCCGAAAAGGAATAGGTATCCATCTATGCCTATTGTCAGTTCTTAATAGTAATAGTTTCATTTACATATTATGCAAGCTCTGTATCTATATACCTATTTTACCTAATAATTTTCTACTTTAATAGTTTTTAGGGTTCCGTAGTCAACTAGGAAACCTTATAGTTTCGCCATGTCTGTCTGTCCGTCTGTCCGTCCTCGCTTAATCTCTGTGACCGTTAGCACTAGAAAGCTGAAATGTGTAAGAGAAAGATGTACCAATATTTGTATCAATCACGCCGACAAAGTGGTAAAATAAAAATAGGAAAAAAATGTTTTATTAGGGTAGCCCCCCTATATGTAAAGTGGGAAGTGATTTTTTTTAATTTCAACCCTAACGTGTGATGTATTGTTGGAAAGGAATTAAAAAATGAATAGGGGTTTACTAAAATCATTTTTGATAATGTCAATAATTTCGGAAATAATTGCTCCAAAAGTAAAAAAAACAATGTGTCCCCCCCCCCCCTCTAACTTTTGAACCATAAGTTTAGAAAATATAAAAAAAAACGGAAAAGTAGAACTTTATAAGGACTTTCTAGGAAAATCATTTTGAACTTGGATGGAAACAACAGTACCCACTACCGGGAGCAGTTGCAGGAGCGCGAACATAATGGATACCCACCTTTAAACTCATAAGTGGGAACACTTATTGTGACGGATGGGAAACTACGGAACCCTACACTGAGCGTGGCCCGACACGCTCTTGGCCGGTTTTTCTATTTTTCATTCATAAATGTTTGCTACCTCAATACAAGGATGTCATTATATTTAAGTAGTGTCAAAAAATGTCAACTTGTAAAAAAATGTTATCAATTTCAAATCTTCTAATCAATATCCTACAACTGTTTCGAGTTTATCGATGGTAGGTCCCCCCCCCTCCCGAACAGCGATGGCTGCCTTCGTACCAGTTTTTTCTGAACATGTCAAGATGACTACATTCCACCGGCTCTTTTCATCGGTCTTCGGGTTCTTACATTGAGAACCAAAGAAATATGCTGTTTCAGCATGATGGAGCTCCGGCACATTTTGCTCGCAACGTATGAGAACATCTTAAGGTTGGTTTGGCCGCGGAGTACCGGTGCTATGGCCTGCTCGTTCTACGGAACTCACACCCTTGGACTTCTTTTTGTGGGGTAATGTGAAGAACAGAGTGTATTTCTCCGATTGCCCAACGTTTGCCGAGATATAATAGCGTGTTAGATCGGTTTTCGCATCAATAAAACCGACGATGGTGCGAAATGCCACACAAGCTATATCCCAACGAGCGAGGTTGTGTATTGGGCTCCACCTTCACTTTGAGCTGTTTCTGTAAATTTGACGTTTATTATGATAAAGTAAGTGTTCGTTTAGGTTGTTTAGTTATGTTAGATCTTTTAAAATTCTTGTCGTTCCGCGAATTAGGTAGAAATGTAGGTACATTCTGCGTACTTTACTCTTTAATTTTACTGAAATAGGGTTTGCACATCAGTGAAAATAATAATATTTTTTTTTATTTTTTGGGGTATTTTATACAGTAACGCGGTTCTTAAGTATTGTGAATGGACTCGTTATAAGGTCCCATTTCACCTCCTTTCGGCTATACGGGTAGTTTTGTAACATCCTGTATAAATACGATATATTTCAAATTTCATTCAATTTGAACCAGTAGTTTAAGAATTATAACTACTCAAAGTTTCTTAATCTTGTCACTCACTGATTGACTGACCGATCATCAAAACTCTAAGGCACTTCTAGCAGACATAGAAGCTTCAAATTCAGAATACAATTATTGTTTAGTGTATAAACCAAGGAAAAAGTAAAATATTTTGCAATTTCGATCCAATTCCTAAATAAACCAACCGCATAAATAACTTTGTAATCCTATATAAATATACAGGATTACAAAGTTACAGTTGCAGTGAATGAATCAGTGTACCTGTATATATTATGTATAATACATATAATGGAGTAACAGGTGTAGATAGGTACGTTGTTGGTATTCTAGAAGTAGAAGGTACCGGTAGAAAAAAGTAGGACTATTTACAAAAAGAAATTAGATGCCATCAACATAAGTTGTAAAAAAAAAACAAGTCTCGCAACTCATTTCTTCTACCGTAGAAAGTTCTGAGATTCATGCAATACCAAGTCGGTTAATTTATTCAGTCCTTACTTATGGTTCCTTCTGTTTTAAGTTATTACGTAATTACCTAACCTAATAACATCTTATAGTGACCAAATCTTTTATGTTTTAAAATAAATAGATTGACTTTGGCCATCGCATGAAAACACAATGTATCTCACAAGTAATACATATTATATTAAAATTAGATTGCTGAGAGAATATATCAATATATTATTGAATTAGTCAAGATTTCCTCGATAAGTGTTTATAAACATGTTTTCGACATTGTCTCTCGAATTTTAGTTATCACTTACTTGTTTTTAAAATTTTCAAAAATAGAATAAAGTAAATGCCGTATATCTCACCACTGCGCACTATGATAGGGTTTTAGATCAGAGCAACGCACTCCTCTAATACGTCTATATATTTCAGATGTTGTCTGTGATTTTTTTTTAATTTATGGCACATGTAGGTTATTCAAAATATTTAACTTCATAGCGTAGCACCTATTTACCATCACTTAAAAACGATTAGCTAGTTATCGTTTAATTATTATTTAACTAGTATTGTTTAATTATTAATTAACTTTAATTTAAATTTGCTGTACCAAAAACATAAACTTATTAAATCCAGATTCTTTGTTACATTAATTATGTCATTTACTTCTGCACAAATTTAAGGTACTCTGCTTAAAGTTAATGTAAAAAATTCTTATTAAAAAGGATACTCATACATTAGTTGAATATTATCTAATGAGTAGCCGTATGAAATTTTTGGAGTTTAATATTTAAATTGAGATACTTAAGGAATATTTTTTAAGATGAGTTTTGTTTTATTTTGATAATTTAATGTTCTATATTTCAGAAAGTTGAAGAAAAAGAGAAATCAAGTTTAAAGAAGTCTGCGTCTATCAGTGAACCCGAAGAACTTGAACAATTTGAGGAGCAAAAGATGGCTGCTGAAGAAAGACAATCGGGAAATCTTCGTTGGGAAGTTATTTCTAAATACTTTAAGTCCACTGGCAGCTTCTTTTTAGTAGCATTCACTTTCTTAATATTCGCTATGACCTCTGCATCAGCAGCTGCTGTAGATTATTGGGTCAGTTTCTGGTGAGTTAATAATGTATTATTAATACTCTTCATGTTATCTTTTCATTTTCATCGGCAATTGTTAACGTAGAAGAACTGTAGAAGATGGATTAATTATTTTTTTCTAGAATTAAAACTATTACATATTCCACCTGATGGTATATAGATAATGTGGTCCAATGTTGTATGTTTTAAAATCCAAGTAAATGCTATATGCAGATGCGTGCTGTCCAGAGTTATCCCAAGAACTAACAAACTGCAACGCTTCCTAACGTTTGTATGACATTCATTTTTAATTTACAAAAATATGACCATATTTTTCAATATTATTCAAAGCTAAATGGTTCACAGAAGAAATACTATTTGTCAAAGGTGGTTAATTCGGAATTATCTTTGTTATTTTCTCAAAATTTATCGAAGTAATGATTTTTGCCTTCACTTTCATATCTTAGGGATCATCGTCATTATCATCGTAACAGCCCTTCATAAGAATTTCACTTCAGCAATAATTCGCAAAGAATTCCGCAAAGCATAGTCCTATGCTATCTCATGGATAAAATGTAGGCAACGCATTTCTAAAAATTTCTTAACAACTCTTTGATTGTCCAGGCTTCAATGCTCTGAAACTACTTGCCCAAGTATATCAAATAAAGCGGCCAAGAGCGTGTCGGGCCACGCTCAGTGTAGGGTTCCGTAGTTTCCCGTCCGTCACAGTAAGTATTCCCACTTATGAGTTTGTACAAAAACTGTTGTTTCCATCCAAGTTCAAAATAATTTTCCTAGAAAGTCCTTATAAAGTTCTACTTTCCAGATTTATTTCATATTTTCTAAACTTATGGTTCAAAAGTTAGAGGGGGGGGGGACACATTGTTTTTTACTTTTGGAGCAATTATTTCCGAAATTATTGACATTATCAAAAAATGATTTTAGTAAACCCCTATTCATTTTTAAATACCTTTCCAACAATATATCACACGTTAGGGTTAAAATTAAAAAAAAAATCACTTCCCACTTTACATATAGGGGGGCTACCCTAATAAAACATTTTTTTCCAATTTTTATTTTACCACTTTGTCGGCGTGATTGATACACATATTGGTACCAAATTTCAGCTTTCTAGTGCTAACGGTCACAGAGATTAAGCGAGGACGGACAGACGGACAGACAGACATGGCGAAACTATAAGGGTTCCTAGTTGACTACGGAACCCTAAAAATCATCTAATAAAAGATCCTGTAAGTGTTTAGGTTCGGGAATATTCTTAAAGCCACATAAGTTAATAATAAATTATTCTATTATTTAACACTGGTATTCAATAAAAGCGTAGTATCCATTCGAGTTGACCTATTCGTGCAGTATCCATAATACAGGTGCACCTTGGGTAGACTGCTTAAAACAGGAATATTGCAATTTTATTTTATAAGTAATTGTAATGTTGCCATTTTTAAATTTTTGTTTTAGGTCCAACCAAATGGCAAAGTATGAAGAAGAAATAGGCAATGCAAGTATGGGTTAGTATTCAGTCGGTAGTAATAAGTCGTATACGTTTATGAACATAGTTGCAGACGTTTCTAGTTTGATAAACGACAAAAATATATTATGTTGTAGTATATTAAGTGTATCTAATATATTATGTCGTCAGCAAATAGTTCTTTCACATTATACAAATGGCTTAGTCTGTTTGCAGACGATGGCTGCTTCGTGAAACGCCAAAAGAAAATTTTTAAAAAATGAAATTACAATACCATAGAGCAACACAGGAGCGTCAGCGGCCCGTATTGCTTTATGGGACATGCAAATTAAAACTTTGTTATTCTATACTCTTTGCGCCAATACCTAACGATTCTTACAATTACGCGGTTTTCAATTTACTTTCGACAGGTGGTAGAATTTGACCATTATTTTATAAACTATGACTTCTATTAACTTTGTCAAAAACACGAGATCCCCTTTCACTATATACTATTTGTATAATAATGTTATACAAACGTTTCTTCGGCATTGCTTCCTTTCTATGGTGACGAATCATATAAATCTACCGACGACGGATTTAAGAGCAACCAAAGAAACGTTCAATTTATATACAGGCTGTCCCAAAGCTCGACATCAAACTGGAACCGGGTGAAAAGGCAAGTCATGTTGGTTGTCAGAAAAATTAAAAAAAAATAAGTTGCATGTTTTCAAAATTATAGACATTTAAAGAAAACGGAAAAATTTCACATCGAATTTCACATCACATGATAGTCTTTTCACTATTATTGCAACAAATCTTTACTTTTTCCAACTTTTTTTTTGATATGAAACCCTAAATAATTCTTCTCAAAACTGGTTTCGAAGTTTCAAAACCAGTTGCCCTAGCTTACATAAAAATAGAACTTATTTTCTAAAAAAAAAGTTAAAATTAAAAATTGCCTAGATTTAACTGACTATATTGAAAAAAATTGTACTACTCGAGTTTGGCAAATAGCGTCAAAAGTTGATACATTTAGTAACAATTCCAAAATGCTCTAATAATTGGTAAATTGTAGCTGCGATAGTGGCCATTGTTTTTTTTTTCTCGTAAAATAAACCCAGTTTTAACAAGTTTTTCTTACTTGGCTAAAAATTTAACTAATGTACCCAAGATTTTCCAAAGGATCGTAAATTGTAGCTTGAAATGAAGGCGTTATTCTAAAGAAGTGTAAGCAAGACAGGTATTTAGCTCAGGCCTCCTCTCAGAAATGAGAGGAGGCCTGATCCCAGCAGTGGGACGTATATAGGCTGTAACTTTACTTTTTTTTTTACGCGCACTGCACTATTAAATGCAGTAAATTCTCTGACATGTATTTTTGCTTGCTCCAATTTTTTTTAATTAAAAAACTGGCAACTGTAAATTATGAACGGTTTTGGGTAAGCAACCCAGTACTGTACAGTTTATACAAATAATTTAAAAAAATAAAAAAAATTATAAAAATTTAAATCATTCATAGCCCGAACATGATTACAAGCAATCCTATTGATTATATATTTAGAAACATTTTATTTGATTAAAATAATTTATCAATTTTTTACGCGGTAGAGCCATGCTGCAGTTATATTAGTAGTATAGTTGTAGCACGAATGGGTCGGCTCGACCGGGGA
The DNA here is from genome assembly GCA_036936625.1 of Parnassius smintheus behrii. Lineage (NCBI taxonomy): Eukaryota > Metazoa > Arthropoda > Insecta > Lepidoptera > Papilionidae > Parnassius > Parnassius smintheus. The sequence goes on along the minus strand of JAUPFT010000001.1, from coordinate 37,151,350 downwards.
AGGACCACGCTCTCACAGAATACCAGCGTGAAATAGTAGCTTAATGCTGCTGTATTTCGTATGGTGAGTGTAGAGAACCGGAGACCCTTTTTACTGGAAATGAGGCATTCCATCTCAGTCCTCATGGGTGACAACGCATCTGCATTTTGATTTGCAATGGAAGATAGATGTAGATGTCTATGGGCCGCAGCAACCACTTACCATCAGGTGGACTGTGTGCTCGTTTGTCACCCTATTCTATAAAAAAAAAATCAAGTTTTTGAAATTTATCAGAGTACATTATATTCTGTATGGAAACGGATCTAATGTTAATTTTAAAACTTATAATAATAAGATTTAATAATTTTAATAAACTTAAACTTTTCATTTCAATAATAAAAAAAATATTATTCAGTCATAGACCCTGTGGTGCAGTAACAAGTGTTTCCTTGCTGAGTGGCTATAGGTTGTGAATACGGTTTCTTCGAGAAACTCACTTACAATTTAACGCACAAACTTACCTCCACTGAGTGAGAGGAGGACATGATGAAAAATTCGGAGAATCAATTGGTGCAGGTGGATCGGTGTTGTGCCTTGAAATCATTGGAATTTTGGGCTTACGTTGGGCTTTTATGATGATGCTGATGATTATGAGTAGATTAGTTTGCAAAATAAGAGGGTTCATTATTCCATGGATATCATAAGCGACTCGGAGAAATAACCTGTCGATCGTGTAACCTACGATAGTTGGCGATATAATTATGGTTTGAATTCGCTATTTTACTACTGTATTGAACCACTTATAACAAAAGCATTTTCAACTTACCAGTAGTCGTTTAAGTGAATATTAATAATATTAATAGTATTGCTAGCATTAAAATATTTTAATAGAATTATAATTTATTATATTCTATTGAAATAATTTTTAAATAAATATTATCATTACAATTATTACTTAATTATTTTACAGAGGTGGGTTTGGATATACAAGTGGGTCCCTTTACGACTGAACAGTATCTGATCATCCACGGTTGTCTAATTGGAGCGGTCATCGTAATTACAAACTGTCGAGCTATACCTTTTGCACAGCTATGTTTCAACGCTTCTAAGAAGTTACATGACCTAATGTTCTCAACAATGGTTAAGGGCATTATGCGATTCTTCTATACTAGTTCTTCAGGTAAATGCCAATTTCGATAGTATATATAGTCGATAATGTTGCGCGCCTAAGTTGATGTCTGGTACCTGGCACTAGCGCCATCTAGTGTCGGGGAACAGAGCGAGGGGGGCTTCCTAGAAAATGCCAATCTTGAACTTTCCACCAACAGCGCCATCTAGTATCGAACAGAAGAATTAAGCTTTCTAGAGGGGTCCACTCTCGAACTTTCTGAACTTAGTCGGTCGGGACCGGTGTTTTCTGGAACATTCTGGATGTTTCGGTGGGAAAGCCGTATTTAAAGCCCTTGCAAGCCGCGATCGGGGCAGTATTGAATCGGCGATACGAGCGAAGTTTCGAAGTGAAATAAAGTGAACTAAAGTGTTAAGTGTGAATAATTATTAGTGTGATTTAAGTTTTAATTGGTGTTCGGTAATAAAAGTGTAAATTTTGGTAATTCAATCGGCAGTTTTTATTGTCACGAACCTTAAGCTCGTAACAAAAAATTATTTGTTTAAAATATTGTATACAATGTAAATGTAAAATACCTTAGGCGTCATCCTAATTGGCTATCGATCGTACAGTTCAACGATGTAAAAAAAGGTCCAACAGGAGTCATAAACAATCGCACGATGACGCGATTCCGCCAAACGGAGCATTCCATCTCAAAAATCTATAACTTTTTGTTAATTGACATTTTGAATTGAAATTTGTACACGTATTCCCGAATAAGTATGATATTTATAATTAAAACATTGCCACTTAAAATCTTTATTTATTTAGTAAAAAACGAAAAAAATATATTTTTTAAATTTTTCGCACAATAATCAAAATAAAACAGGTTTAAATAGTTCTCACAGGAATGCTAAAACCAATACTGATTATAATCATCACAACAGATAAGAATTATGTAATATCGTTTTTATCTTAAATGTGGTTAATATTATCACTGCAAAAAAATCTTGTGAAAATATTTTTCCAAATATTAAATAATACCTATAATACTTTTTCGTATCCACAAATGTAATAAATAACTGCAAATTACGAGAATCGTCAATTCAGTTTTTCTCTGGGTCGACATTTTTGCTTCTAGCTCGAAATTTATTTCAGCAACATGGAAACCCCAATTTGAAAATCGAAAAGACGGAACTCTTCTTTACCACATTTAAAAATTAAAAATAAAATTTAAAGAAAAATATTTACTATTATGCCATACTTACAGTAATGGTAAATTAGAGATCCTGGACAATCTTTCTACTACGTAAAGTTTTGACATTTACTTTCTAATTATTTTTAGATTTTAAATCATAATATGGCATATTATATTCATCAAATTTTAAATGAAAAAAATATATTATGTAATATTTATGTTAACGTTCAAATATGTATAATAAATTTTCAAAATCAACGCCACACAACTATTTAAAGTATCGCAATTCGCTTTATTAAATTGTCTTATTTCGTAAAGTTTAAAAAAACTTGGTCTTTTGGCTTCCCCATAAAAACTGTAAAATATTCACATAAAAATCTCTAGCAATATTTTTTTGTCATCATGACGTCCAATTCAGTGATTATCTATATATCTATACTTATATATATATATATATATATATATATATATATATATATATATATATATATATATATATATAAGTATGAGCATTCTAAAAGCTTATTCTAATAAAAAAATATTTTTCAGGCCGGATCCTCAATCGTTTTACAAAAGATATTGGTGCAGTCGATGAAATACTACCAAGAACTTTGTTTGATGTTTTTCAAATCTATGGAACTTTGGCAGCTATTCTTGTGCTAAATGCTATAGCATTATACTGGACATTGATACCATCAGTAGTATTGTTAACCTTATTCGTGTTTTTCGTAAGGTTGTATATAAAAGGCGCTCAAGGGATTAAAAGGCTGGAGAGTATTAGTAAGTTTTATTTATTAGTAATGTTTTGTAACATATTTTGAGGAAATAAATTAGTGTGTGTGTGTGCGTGTGCGTGTGTGTGTGTGTGTGTGTGTGTGTGTGTGCGTGCGTGCGTGCGTGCGTGCGTGTGTGTGTGTGTGTGTGTGTGTGTGTGTGTGCGTGCGCGTGCGTGCGAGTGTGCGTGCGTGCGTGCGTGCGTGCGTGCGTGCGTACGTGCGTGCGTGCGTGCGCGTGTGCGTGTGCGTGCGTGCGTGCGTGCGTGTGCGTGTGCGTGTGCGTGTGCGTGTGCGTGTGCGTGTGCGTGTGCGTGTGCGTGTGCGTGTGCGTGTGCGTGTGCGTGCGTGCGTGCGTGCGTGCGTGCGTGCGTACGTGTGCGCGTGCGCGTGCGCGTTTGCGTGTGCGTGTGCGTGTTCGTGTGCGCGTGCGTGCGTGTGCGCGTGCGTGCGTGCGTGCGTGCGTGCAAGCATGCGTGCGTGCGTGCGTGCGTGCGTGCGTGCGTGCGTGCGTGTGCGTGTGCGTGTGCGTGTACGTGTGCGTGTGCGTGTGCGTGCGCGTGCACGTGCGCGTGCGCGTGCGCGTGCGCGTGTGCGTGTGCGTGCGTGCGTGCGTGCGTGCGTGCGTACGTGCGTGCGTGCGTGCGCGTGTGCGTGTGCGTGCGCGTGCGCGTACGCGTGCGTGCGTGCGTGCGAGCGTGCGTGCGTGCGTGTGCATGTGCGTGTGCGTGTGCGTGTGCGTGTGCGTGTGCGTGCGTGCGTGCGTGTGTGCGTGTGTGCGTGTGTGTGTGTGTGTGTGTGTGTGTGTGTGTGTGTGTGTGTGTGTGTGTGTGTGTGTGTGTGTGTGTGTGTGTTACCTTTCATAACTTTTGAACGTCTTAATCTATTGAGATGCGGTTTGCAGCGTTCTAAAGATGTCAATGTAGAATAGATCTTGTGATAACATGAACTGATTCGGACGAAAAAAATTTTAAAAATAAAAATTTTGAAAAACTTTTGGGAATAACTTTTCAATGGCTTTATCGATTGATTTCAAAAACTATCAGCTCTTGACCTTAAAAAAATGCCGTTTGGAAAATAAAAATTGGTTCATTCGTTCGTGAAATATCGAGGGAGAAAGAATTTAAAAAAACATCTTTTTTTACATAACTTCGTGATTTCGCAACATAATTTGGTAAAGTTCTAGGGATGGCCTGCAGGGTCACCCAATTTTTTTTTTCAAAATATTATAAGCCAGTGCTTGACTGCCATCCTACTTGACGGTAAGTGGCGATGTAGCATAAGATGGTAAAGCGCACTGGCTTTGTTAAACAAAAGCTTTTTGCACTCTTATCTTGAAGACACCCACATCGTAATTTGGTGGAAAACGGAGTCTGGCTAATTATTTTACTTCATTGCAGTACACATTATAAACGAAGAAGCAAACAGTTTAGTTCAAAGTCTTGACATGTTGAAAAAAAAGGGTTAGAGACTCGTCGAGCGCCTGGTTGTCCAATGGTGGACGGGAGAAGGAAGAATTAAACAAAACAATATACCGAATACTGTAGAACAGCGAAAGGCTACCTAGGTGGATTGAAAAGTACTCGGCCTAACACAGATCCATTCAATTCTAAAAATCAAATCTACCCACATTATTTAGTTCAGTTCAGACTAGTTCATTGTGTGAAGTTCGAAACGTGTGCGATAATTAGTTGTGATTTTATAAATTTATTAACAAAGTAATCGGACATAATTTCCGCGAATGGATCAAATCGAGCAGCGTGCCGTCATTAAGTACCTCCATAAGAAGGGGCTATCATCAAAAGCCATCCATGATGACATGGTCAGTACATTAGGCAATTGTGCTCTGTCATATTCATCCGTCAAAAAATAGATAGCAGAATTTAAGCGTGGTAGAGAGAGTGTGAAAGATGAACCCCGCTCTGGAAGGCCTTCGACGTCAACTACTGACGAAAATATTAAAAAGTACTTGATTTAATAATGGGAGACCGCAGATTAAAAATTAGAGAGATAGCAGAGATTATAGGCATCTCTTATGAACGAACTCAAAACATCATTGTCAACGAGTTGGGTTTCCACAAGGTGTCTGCGAGGTGGGTTCCGCGACTACTTTCAGTTGAACAAAAAAGGACGCGATTGACTATTTCACGCGACTGTTTGGAGTTATTTGAAGCCGATGCAGATGATTTTTTGAATCGTTTTGTTACTATGGACGAAACATGGGTTCATTATTGTACACCGGAAATAAAACAACAATCAAAACAGTGGAGTAGACCTGGTTCACCACCCCCTAAAAAGGCTAAGTCGATTTTGTCGGCAAATAAGGTGATGGCTTCAGTATTCTGGGACTCGAAAGGTGTGATTATGATTGATTATCTTGAAAGGGGTCAGACTATAAACTCCGATTACTACTGCACCTTACTACGTCATTTACGAGAGGAAATAAAAGAAAAACGTCGAGGAATACTCAGAAGAAAAGTCCTGTTTCATCAAGATAACGCCCGTGTTCACACGTCAGTACAGTCAATGGCTGAAATTCACAACTGTGGCTTTGAACTGTTACCGCATCCGCCGTATTCACCTGATCTGGCACCATCAGACTTCTTTCTGTTCCCTAACCTAAAAAAGCACTTGGGAGGTCAAAGATTTTCGACAAACGACGAGGTCAAAGCAGCTGTAGACGCATATTTTGACTCTAAGGAAGAATCATTTTTTTTCAACGGTCTAAATGCTTGGAAGGGGAGGTGGCAAAAGTGTATTGAACTTGATGGTGATTATGTAGAAAAATAAAAATATAACTGATTTAGTATGTGTTTATTTTCTTGGTTAGGCCGAGTACTTTTCAATCCACCCTCGTATATTCTGCGCATGTTTTCGAAGTTGTGAGATTGGCTTTCACCACGGTCATAAATAAGCCGCTCAGCCTATCCGTGGAGGTCAAAGCGGCTAGGTGCCACTTGGCAGAACCATCCCATATCTGTCAGCGGTAGTCCATGCGCGATCGATATTGCGCTTTAACTAGATTAAGCAACTGTCCCGGCGTGAAGTAACACCGCACCTAAGCAAGGATGGCTAACAGTTTCTCGCAGCTACTTTGGCCCTTGGCCTTAAGCTTTAGGTTTGAAGAAATATCTACTACAACAACTGAAGGCGATCGGTGTGTTCTAATGATAAATCTCGGGAAAATGGAGCCAAGGTTAGCTGATTCCTAGTTGCGGTGAGGAGACGTGTTTTACTGACAATGAACCTCACAAGATTGACATCGCTCGTCGATGCCAGTCTTGCGAGATTCGGAAACTATCTGCAGTAAGAAATTAACGCGTTTAACCATAGCTTCCTTTAAGTGCGGGATTTACCCCGATTGGTCTGTATATTCAGTTGTTATCTCTACACAATTACGACGTTGTCTGTATACACATGGATACCAGGCATAAACAGATTATCAATATGCAACAGGGTGAAAATTATGGACATAAAGGAACCTTAAGAAACTCTGACATTAATCGTTGTAACGTCAAACAAGCAGTCTGGCAATTGCAGTATCAAACCTACAAAGATTTGCATATATGACGCACAGCTGAATCTGACCAAAAATTAATATTTTAAGGTTGAAGGTTGCCTTAGCATCGAGTCAACACCTCACTTCCTCCCCCCCCCCCCCCCGACCTGCGTATGTTGACGTTGGAAAAAGCCCGAGACGACGAGGATTTAAAAAGTTACAACTTAACATGTTAAAATCTTAAAAATTTGTTTTACTCCACGTGTAGTATTCGCGTAAATGTAAGAAATGATCAGGTGCCACGTGCCATAAAACATGAAAATATGTATCCATGAATATAATTATAAAAATATACATATCATAGCTGTAAATACACTCATTTATATAACTACAAAAAACCTAAATAATATACTATGTGCCTGATACATATCATCCAAAAAATTTTAATAATACATAATACAAACATTTTAAGCACACTTACATACGAACATGTTACGCAAAATTAACTTAAAGTTAGCTACTGGAATAAGAAATGTGACGATCATACATCATTCTCTTAACAGCAGCAACAGAAGTCAATTTTATAGTAGGTTGAGGTAATTTATATCTTACCTTTATGGCCTCAGCGGCGAAACATTAAAGCATAAATTTGGTAAGGGAGGAAAAATACATAAGATAGTTTCATCGGAAATCGCATCATATTCCCCTTAACTCCCTAAATACCACCCAATCTGATGCGATATAGATTGCTGATTGGCACGCGAAGCTCTGGTGACCAATTGTCAGAGAGGAACACTCATCCAAAAATGTCAAACTTAAATTTTCCAACTGGGGTCATGAAGTGGTAAAGCTAAAGTATCAGCGCAAGGCGTTAATAACCTTTGCGCTTACTTGTCCACCTGTTCAATTTTTTTTATATTCTTTACGCCCAGGACCTCAATAGGCTAAAAATGGAATGGAAGTTTGTTTATCAATAATAAATTGTTATTTACAGCAAAAAGCCCCGTTTTCGGTATGGTCACGTCATCACTGAGTGGTATTGCAACTATCCGATGCTGTGATGCTCAAAACCGGCTCATTGATGATTTCGACACACATCAGGTATTATAAATTAAGCCACAGTTAGAGTATTTGAATTTAAATTTTTGAATGAAAAAAGAAAAACAAAGGTTTTAATGGTTTTATAATTTGGTTTCAGGATTTGCACACATCGGCGTGGAACAGCTATTTGGGTGGTGGATTCACTTTCGGATTTTATTTGGATACAATATGCCTAGTTTATCTTTCTTCTGTCATTTTTGTCTTCTTGTATCTCGATTTTGGTAACTTTTATATTATATACTATTGTTGTAAAAGCATTATTAGATTATAACTGTGTACCCAACATCACATGTTTTGAACGATGTTATTCCATTATTTAACATCATGGTTTAAGTGCCACCCAAGACGATTAGTAGATAAATGAATACAATAAATTTTAAAGAAACGAGGTGACTTAGTGGTCAACGAAATATCAGAGCAAAATGCTTTTGACACCCGTAGGGTCCACTAAATTCTTAATTTCAATTTTATGTGCTAGTTACCATTTGTTCGGCGTTGAAGGAAAACATCGTAATGAAACAGGCATGCCAATGAAAAAATAGTTACATGACGCACTGCAGACGGGTATATTGAAACCATAACTTTACTTTTATTTATTAAATCAAGCATTTCTTAATATTTCTGCAAACTTTCGCATTGTCCCTATTGCACATACTTGACATTTTACAGGTGATTTGATCCCCGTGGGCAGTGTAGGGTTAGCTGTGACACAGAGCAGCGCGCTCACCGCCATGTTGCAGCACGGCGCTCGCATGCTGGTGGAGTACGTCGCACAGCTCACCAGCGTTGAACGTGTGTTGGAGTACACTCGTGTCGAAACTGAAGAGAACCTCTTTGACGGACGTAAGCTTTGGTATTCTTTTTATTTAAACATTGGCGAGTGAAGTCGATTATTGTGGGTGTAGATGTAGAGGCAACCAATGAAATGCTAAAACTGTTTTAAATTATAAATTTTAATATATAAAATTTTAAAAAAGCTAATAATAATAAAATATTATGTCAAGTGGTAACAAGCCAGAACATTAGTTCTTTTTGTAGCCCAAAGACTCAATATAACTATTTTGAAAGTTAATAAACATTTTACCGTGTTCCATAATTTAATGGAATTATGTGAAAAACTTTTAATGCATAATCTTCTGGGATATATGTACAAATAAAATTAAAAAACGACAATCTTTTGTTAGAAGTTGTAAAACATTTTAGCAAGTAGTAGTACTCAAAGGGGTAGTCAACTTTATACTGACGGATACTGATTCTAATCACGCAGTTAACGGGAACCACAGGGTTTTTGTAACATGTTGTATATATATATATATATATATATATATATATATATATATATATATATATATATATATATATATATATATATCTTGTTCTATTTTTTACGACGCAATGTATCACATGGGATTAACAGGGATAACAAATACAAATTAGGGCATAAAACATTCCACGTCCTTGAACTAAAATTTAAGTGTTCTCATTTTAAATACGTTGTTATTCTGTGAGAGTGTGGTTCTGATCGAGCTGACCCATTTGTGCTACAACCATAAGATAGTTGCAGCGTTGATCTACCACGTAAAATCTCCTCGCCACTAGTCTGAGTATTTTTTTATAGGAGAGGACGCAAACGAGCATACGCTTCACCTGTTTGTTCAAGTGACTACCACCATCCGAAAACAACTGCAACACCAGGGGAAATGCAGGTACGTTGCCGGCCTCTTAGAAAGGAGTAACCTCTTTTCTTGAATGAGCCTAGGTCGTATCGGTCCGCAAAAATCGCCGGTTGTCAACTATCCACAGAGAGGTCTTACGCGGACGAAAACTCGTATTGAAACGTATAGTGGTGGACCGCCAAGCATCCAGATAGTGTGGATGGTATCGGGAGGTTTGCCGCGTTGTCATCATCATCATTACAGCCCTTCACAAGTCCACTGCTGAACATAGACCTTCCCAAGCTATGCTACAAAGCACGTTCCTGAGCCACCTGCATCCATCGACTTCCTGCATGTCTTACCAGTTCGTCACTCCATCTAGTGGGGGGTCGCCCTACACTTCACCTACCGGTACGAGGCTGCCACTCGAGAATATTTTTCCCCAACGGTTGTCGGTTCTTCGAGCTATATGGCCGGCCCATTACGACTTCAGCTTACTAATCTGTTGGGGTATGTCGGTCACTCTGGTTCTACTGCGGATATCCTCATTTTTAAGTTTATCACGCAGAGAAACATCCGAGCATAGCCCTCTCCATAGCTCACTGAGCGACTTTGAGCGTCCTCATACGGCTAGCAGTAAAGGAACACGTCTCGGTTCCGTAGCGTTCAGTCATCACTGACAACACGCACTGGTTGTATAACTTAGTTTTCAGGTTTTGAGGTATACCTAACGAGAAGATGCAAATCGAAGGTGAGTAATGTACTCGCCATTGATGTTAATACCGTATCCTTTCCAGTCCAGTAGCTTGAAAACGTCTTCCAATGCAGCGCTGAAGAGTTTCGGGGAAATAACGTCACGCTGTATTACACCTTTCTGCAGTTGGTAAGGTTTCGTACTCTGGTTCTGTACTCGGATAGCCATCGTATCCCTACTGTACAAACACTTCAGTACTTCGATATACCGACAGTCAACTTGGCACTGCTGAAGAGACTGTAGCACCGCCCAAATTCGGAGGGATCAAAGGCCTTCTCATAGTCCACATACGCCAGGCAAAGTGACAGATTGTACTCTGCGGACTTCTGTACAATTTGCCGAAGGGTATTGTGGTCTATGGTACTGAAGCCTTTTCGGAAACCGGCTTGTTCGGGAGGCTGGAAGTCGTCGAGTCTGCGTGCGAGACGGTTCGTAATGACTCTCGCAAACAGTACGTAAACGCGGCTTAGAAGGGATATCAGCCCGTAGTTCTTCAAGAGGGCGTTGTCACCTTTCTTGAAGAACAAGACCACCGCACATCTGTTCCACGCCTAAGGATTATTGCCTCCATGGAGGACGGAATTAAAGAGTTTCTGAAGGACTTCAAGTACCAGTTTTCCACCCGCTTTCAGAAGCTCTATTTTCTGTTTTTAAGGTGCTGGAGAGCTATTCTAATCATGCGTCATCGTAGTGCGTTCATGAAATTTGGCGGCTGGGATTAATCTGAACAATTCCTCAGAGCACCTTGCTGTGATTCTTAAATGCCGAAGGTCATTATCCACACTAAAGCTCGGATCTGATGGTATTGCTGCAAGTGTGCTAAGGCATTGTGCGCCCGAGTTGTTTCTTGTTCAGACGCGCCTGTACCGCCTTTCTCTTAAAACTCGAACTTTGCCGAAATCTTGGAAGCTTGCTAATGTGCAACCAGTAGGTACCCAAGAAGAATAGTCGTGTAAATGCCTGTAATTAACGACCAATCGTAATAAACTCCATACTCTGTAAAGGCACTCTGTTGAGGCACCCTTAGACGCGCGGATAGTCTTCGCTCTCTACGCGTAGTCAAAAGATCGACGGGTCCGAATCTTCAAGACTGCCGAGGCGTCGAGAACAGATGTCCTCTCTGACGTATACGCAAACTTCGGCCCGAGACACAAAGAAGTGTTCCAGTTTGTACCTCGGGCAAAAGAGGTTTTTTTTATGGAATAGGGTGACAAACGAGCACACAGTCCACCTGATGGTAAGTGGTTGCTGCGGCCCATAGGCATCTACATCTATCCTCCATTACAAATCAAAATGCAGATGCGTTGTCACCCGTGAAGACTGAGATGGAATGCCTCGTTTCCAGTAAAAAGGGTCTCCGGTTCTCTACACTCACCATACGAAATACAGCAGCATTAAGCTGCTATTTTACGCTGGTATTCTGTGAGAGCGTGGCCCTTCCCCGGTCGAGCCTACCCATTCGTGCTACAACTATACTATAATAAAACTGCAGCATGGTTCTACCACGTATACATTTACGAAGCATCAGCCGGAAAGGACACCTGTGTCTCGGTTAGAAAGAGCAGAGCCGGCGTCGCCGTCTCAAGATAGTAGTGCACCGCGTTTAGGTTAGAGTGAAGTCCCCTGATATTGCAGAAATTCACGGATAGCGTGGCAGGGTTCACCTTGGTATTGTTGCTCGGCTTGCCCTGAGCAATTATTGTCTTGAGCGGAATTTTGCCTGAGGCAAAATGTGGGGCAGCCTGAGCACCTACGCTCAGGAGTGGAGTATCTTGGTCGTGGATGCTCAGCGAGGGATTCTCCAGGGGTACTGTTACACTCCTGGGGTCGTCTAAAATTTATTTCCGCTACCGTGTTGATGGGGGGGAGGGAAGTTGGGCCTCCAACCACCTGCACTCACCAGGCGAAACGTGGAAGCTGAGTTTCCACTTCACGCCAGTATTCTGTGAGGTCGTGTTACCACCCGGCTCGAGCCGGCCCATACGTGCAACAGCAAAAGCTGCCGCGTGCCTCTACCACTGTTAAAAAGTATTTCTCTATCCTTGTTAATGATCTTTATTAGTATACTATGTATACTATATCTCTCTATCACTGTTAATGAATATTTTCATTGGACGTAAACAGGATGCATATATCGTCATCTGCCGGAGCCATGACAATGGAGATCTTTGAGCTTTAGGGCCTCCTGAGACTGCTGAAATGGATTTGATGAATGGATGATAATGAATGGATTATCTTAAGCCATCACCTACCGCATTTATGATTTAAAGAATTACAACATGATGAAATAATATTTAAGAAGGATTGTTTCTGTTACAGCAATACCTATTCCACCGACGTGGCCTTCAGAAGGAAGAATTATATTTCAAAACGTAAACTTGCGGTACGGACCTGATGAAGATCCAGTATTGAAGAATTTAAATCTTGTAGTTGAAAGTGGTTTGAAGGTAATAATGATAACGTTTTGTATGAAAAAAAATACTCAAAGAAGTTTAAATAATAACTCATAATTCAGTATCATAATATTTACAATTTCATTACTTACGATTTCAATGTCAAGGAAATAATAATCTTTTACAATCAAGTTAACAATGTTCATAATTTGCGGATCTGAAACTTACCACGTTTAATTGTGTACCGAAATATAGCATAAATGACAAAAATGTGTACGAGGTTTAGCAATTCAGAAATTTCTACATCCTGAGATAGTCAGATAAATATTAAAATGATTAATTCAAAATATTCATACCCTTTCTTAATTACTCACACAAATGGTAAAAATTAAATTTTTCACAACCGACTTCGATATAAATAAAATGAAAAAGTCAATTAAATAAGCATTATTAAGGATAACTTAAATAACTACTGGTGAGATCTTGATCAAATTTATATAGGACCATATGAGAAGCAGCAGCTTTCAAAAATAAAAAAAGAGTCATCAAAATCGGTTCGCTTAAAAAAAGTTCTGAGGTAGCCCACCTAAAAAATACGTACAGTCGAATTCAGTACCTACTCCTTTTTTTGAAGTCGGTTAAAAAGAAAAGCAATGTTCTGTCGTAAGTGTTAGTATTCTATTTATGTATTTTCTTTCTTTCTTAATTGGCTCATAAAATTCTACATCTGGAATTTACCCGCACACCTTTCACACTGCTGTCCGTCGCGGGTATCGGTATTTTATGTAAGATATAAAATTTTACGATTATGTCTGCCGTGGATTTTGATAGGATGTTGATAAAGAGGAATACAGTACAAACTCGTTCAAAATTCCGCATGATGATTTTGTTCTCCCTTTGACATTTCGCTGCAGTTGGCTTATAACGCGGGTACGTGAGATGGATTTTGGATACCTGAGAACGTGTTGACGTGCTATTATTTACAATTCCTATATTTACGTGAATACTACACGTGAAATAAAACTAACTTTGCAAATTTTATTGCGTTTAATTTTAATTTTTTTTAATTTAATTTTTGAACTTTTTAATTTATAATTTTAACTTTTCCCTCCGTGACCGTGGGTGCTGTAAAGTGCCCAAAACGTCGTGATTAAAAAAAGTTAAAATTAAACGCGACAAAATCCGTAAGGTTAGTTCTATTTCATTCCTTTTTCGTGTCAATACCTAGGCAAGAAGTGAAATATTAACACCTTTTTGTCATTATAGGTGGGAATCGTGGGTAGAACCGGCGCCGGCAAGTCATCCTTGATATCAGCGTTGTTCAGATTTGCGTACGTCGACGGAAAGATAACGATCGACGGAATTGATACTGCTATGGTGGCTAAGCAGGTAATTATGAGGAGTCTTTATTTTAAAATGGAGTTTTTTAAGGATATGAGTGACAAACGAGTACAAGGTCCACCTTATGATAAATAGATGCCATGGCTCATAGCCATTTTCATCTATACTCGATTAAGAATCATCCATATCGCCATCGTATCGGCATTTGCACATACTACAAAGCTAATAAGTAGACGAAGTTAAGCGTAATTAATTGTTTGTAACGACACTTAAGAATAAAACGGTACCACTGTAAAATGGTCTTGGTTCGGCGGCAAAACTATGCATGCCCAATAAGAATGCGCCAGCATCTCTACTGCCAGAATCTTGTAAGTTTCGCCAGCATCTAGCCCTACAGGTGCTGTGTGCCTGCCTATACTCAGAACCTACGTATTTACAATCAGCAAGTTGCCAGAAGTGAATCATTTCAGATAATAAATTAGTTTTTTTTTACAAATTCATCAAAATATAGCGAAACAAGTTATAAAAGAGCTTCTCGTGTCACTTATAATAATCATATAAGCAAACTGTATCACATGGTCAACCTTATTACTGTTTTAGAGCGTAGCTCCTGGTTAAGGTAGGTACAGCAGATCCTACAAAACTCATTGCGCACCTAGAAAATCATTGAAGAGGGATCTCCCTATGAGAGTGAATAACTATCAACAACTCTCAAAATCTCTTAATATTTCTTACTATAACTCAATATATCTCAACATCACTCATTAATTTATTTCGTTACTTCCAAATTTTGTCAATTGTATTACTAAATTAGTTGGTTATCAGGTAATTGGAATTGAAACTTTGTTGTGGCTACTCAGCCTTAGGAAACTGCACCCTTAAAGAACTACCTAGTTACGTCAATATACTCAACATTTAAAAACTGAAGACTGTAGAAAATCTATCCATTGTTTTCACTAAATTATTAAATCCATTATTAATAATTATTTATACCCAGTGTTTAATTTTTTTGTCAAAAACAATTCGATATCGGAAGAAAATTATAAGCCATACTAATTTTGATACCCTTGCAAGATGGTTCATTCAAAAGTTCTTCTTCGCTATTTAGAGTATAAGAGTGTTCTAACTTAGAGTATTCTTTGCCACTTAAAGTAGTCTTAAAAAGATGGCATTTATTTTATCAAAAATGCATGAAGTTAATTGACATCTATTTCACATCCAAATGACGTCATTAAGTAGGCCAAATTACTACTATTATTGGTCTACCAATATCTAGTGGTATAAAACATGTGGTTTTCTTTTTTGGCAATTTGTCAATAGGAGTTTTGCGTTCTGATCTGCACGTAGAGCCCTGGAGATCTAAAAACGGATTCTGTGCTCGTTAACCACTGTTCTATAAGAATAATGTACTAACTACTTTTATATAGATATATACTTCATATAGGCAAAAGATGTACTTATTAGAAATGTCCAACAAACAAATGTTCAACAAACAATACGACGTCAATTTGCATCGTGCACTGTCCTGACGATAGCACATCGTTTGAATACTGTTATGGACTCTGATCGTGTCCTCGTAATGAGTGGTGGTGTTATCGCGGAATATGATCACCCCTACAAACTCCTCTCAGATCCCAACAGCAGTTTGTCCAGTATGGTGCGCGAAATCGGTGAGAAGAGCAGTCACATATTGTACCAAGTTGCCAAAGATGCTTATTTCAAAAATAATCTGAAAGAAGATTTAAGATGATGTTAGTCAAAGTGTGATATAGATGAATCCAGTTACATTATATAAATACGATTGTTAAAACGTGGGTAGCGTCTACATTTGTTTACCAAATATTGATTACATTTTGAGCTCACATATTTTATTGGAGTATTTGTTTGATGCCAATGAAAACAGAATTTTAGAACTATTAACTGTGTAATATTGTAACATTTTTAAGTTCTAATATTCCATAATAATTGTGTTTAAATTTAACTAAAATCTATATAATAAGTATATGTAAGAGATATAATAGTGTAGTTTATAATAACACAAAATAAAAATTTGTTTTGTTTGTTGTGGAACATTAGGGTTGACAGTTAATGTTGTATTGAAAATAAGGATTTTCATTGCTATGGATCAGAAGAATTACAGGCCACGTAATAAAACTGCTTTTAGTAGTGTCGCAGTTAACTTTATTCTTGTTTTGTTATAAGATTAATTACAATGACAGCCACATTACTGCCGCATTACAATTAAATACCATTGAATAAAAAACTGTATCTCATTGGATTGTGTTATGTGTTATGTGTTAACTTATTTCATGTAAATATTTGTTATTAATAATAAAAGAGCTATTATGTTCATTACTCTTAATAAGGAGCAATTTAACTGGTGTTACTGGTTCGTATCACGAGTTAAGAAGCCTCCTTCTCGGATGATAACATCGATACAGACGATATGACAAAAATAATTTATTATTAATATCAAACTTAGGAAGAATCCTAGAATTTTATGTTTGTTAATGAATACTCTCCATTTGGAATCACAGCACCCCTTACAACAAACATTCTTTATCATATTTTTGATTTTTTTCATTTTTGTGTCTTTTGAGCACCGACCTCTATATATACAAGTACGCTGGACTGTCTATACCATACAAAATGTCTGTGCCAATTTGAAGCACCCCTTACAGTCGTTTTGGAAACTAAAATTTACTTATATGCCAAAATCTGTTGTCTTATTTAAATTGTCTAATTTAAAAAATTTGTATTTTGAACTTTTAAACAAAAAAACGAAGGTATTTTATGTTGTTTGATTGTGGATAATATTAGTTACATTATAAAAAAATTTCTTAATATTAATGAGAGTGTGCGTAATCTGTAAAACTCGTACCCCAAAGGGAAGTGGTATAACATTTCACAAGAAAATGAATTGCATCTAATATTAAACAAATTTAAACTATTTGATAATATAAATACTTAAAATTTTGTTACTAGTCTTAATATCATATATACCAACATGTTTGGCTGTATATTACGGAGTTTTGATAAACAATTAAATTCAATAGGGTTGTCGAGTTCCTTGTCTATAAGACTTATCGATGTTTTTTCCTACCCATATCTGTTTACAAACAAAGTCGCCAACAACAGATGATTATCACATGTTTATAAATTAACAGGTTTCCAACTGAACCCAGCCTAAAATTATGGCTTAAAAGCATAAATATTGTTACGAGCTTGAGGTTCGTGACAATAAAAATTGCCGATAAAATTACCTAAATTAACACTTTAATTTACTTTACACAAATTAAAACTAAAAACACTAATAATTAAACACACTAATTCACTTTATTCCGCTCCGAAGCTTCACTTGTGTCGCTGAGTTCAACTCTGCCTCGATCGCATCTTGCGCCACCTATTTATTTAAATTAGCAAAATATCCGGAATGTTCAAGTAAACACGCGCAAGGTACCGAGAGTTCGAGTATAGATTTTCTAGTTCTTCGGGTGGCGCTGTCGGTCGAAAGATTTGTGATGTCATAAACTGCAACGCTCCCCTCGCTCTCGTTCCTGACACTAGATGGCGCTAGTTGTGTCGTCGACTGGAGCGCGTAACACTGCCCCCTCCTAAGACATGCTCGTCCCGAGCATTATCGGTCCCATAGTAACGCGCCAAGCGATCCACATGGACAATCTTAGGAGTCCCTCTTGCGCCTTTCTGTAACGGCTCCGCAATGTCAAGGGCTGTACTATCCCGTGGTGCACCAACATTGTACAATTTCGGTGCTCCTCTACTGCGTGTCTGAGGTCCCCGCACGGCCGCACAACTTGTACATGTACGACACCAATCCTCGACATCGTCACGATAATGGACCCAGTAAAACTGTTCTCGAACCTTCAGTAGAGTTCGTTTAACTCCCAGATGGACTCTTGAACGACCATTATGGCACAGCTGTAGAACATTCGGCACTTTAGCTTTAGGGACAACCATTTGCAAACGACAGCTGTCTCTTCGACCATCGTCCCATTTACGGTACAGGACTCCATCCTGAATCAGCAAGCTGTCCCATTGGGCCCAATAGCTTTTCGTGGTTGAACTCATCGCTGCGACGTCCCTCCACTTAGGCTTGGTAGCACGGGCCTTCGTCCATCCCAGAATCGGCTTGATGTCCGGATCTTCCTGCTGTGCATGTCGTAGGCTGTCCTTCCACCCGTTGCTGAGGTGGTCTGTCCTGAGCATCCTCACGGATACCACTTCCTTACTCTCTGGCCTACTACAATGGTTGCAATCTTCAGGACAAGGTCTTCTTGACAATGCATCTGCGTTGCCTTGAAATTTCCTGCTGCAGTGTCTGATAGTAAAGTCGTATTCCTGCTGCTGCTGGGCGGTGCTGTTAGCCGCACTTTCTTTCTGAGACCGTTCGCCTTCCCTTCCTAGGGTGTGCTTGGGGCAGCTGGACCGAAGATGGCCCCTTTCCCCACAGCCATAGCACCTAGGGCTGTATCTTTTATTGTGGTCGCGAACCGTAACTGCTGTAACCTACCCAGCGTGATGTGAACGATGATCCTGTCGCCGCCAGGCAGTGCCGTTAGCTGCACTACCCTCCTGATATCGTTCACTTTCCCTTTCTGCGGTTCGCTTAGGGCAGCTGGATCGAAGATGGCCCCTTTCCCCACAGCCATAGCACCTAGGGCTGTATCCTTTGTTGCGGTCGCGAACTGTAGCTGCTGCAACCTCACTGACGCGATGGGAACGATGATCCTGCCGCACGGCTTCCACTTCCAGTGCATGGGCCAAGGCGTCCTTAAGCGTCTCGTGGTGCCCGAGCCTCACAGCAGCTCTGACTTCCAGGTCGCGGATGCCGTCGATGAACGTCTGCACCAGGTTCCCTTCAATGAGCGCAGGTACAGACCGGTATGCTTTTCGCACCAGCTTCTCCACTTCTAGAGCCCACTGCTGCAGGTTTTCGTTGATGCGCTGCACACGATCTTTAAGCTGCGCACGAAAGACGTGTTTCAGGTGAGCGTCGCCATATCTCGCCTCCAATGCCTCAAGGAGTTGCTCATAAGTCACTTCCTCACCGAGAGCTTCCAGAACTGTTAAGGCCTGGTCACGCAGGCCTAGTGTGAGAGCAGTCATGGCCTGATTTTTATTCCAGCCGTTCGCCTTCATAACAGCCTCGAACTGGATTTTGTAGGCTGACCAGGAAGAAGTCCCGTCGAACGGTGGCACTTTGAACCCACGTAGCGAAGGTGTAGTAGCTACTACGGGAGCTGTAGTTCCATCACCCAGTTTGAGGTCGTCCAGCGTTTTCTTCACGTCAGCCACCACGTAATCAACCCGATTGTTCACTTGGTCGATTTGGGTTTTAGCTTCCTTGATTTGGGTTTCAGCTTCCGACAGGCGGTTGTCATGTGGAGCAACCCTATCCTTCACCTCCTTTATCTCTTTCCTAAAGGTAGCACGAAGGTCCTTAATGAGGAGCATCTGCTCTTCCGACCGATGGGCCTGTTCCTCCTGTCGGCGGCTCTGTTCGTCCTGTCCGCCCCGCAGCTGTTCTTCCAATCGACGGACCTGTTCCTCCTGTCGGCGAGCCTGCTCCTCCTGTCGGCGAGCCTGCTCCTGCAGCATCACCATCAGAGCACCTAAGTCAGGTGCCACAGACGTAGAAGCTGCTGACGGACCGGCTTCCGTGGCCGGCGGCTGGCCCTCAGACATCTGCGGCGTTGCACTACCAAATCTCCTCTGGTCCGTCTCCTGCTGGCTTTGACTTCGGGTACGGACACCCTCCGTTTCCTCCTTAGGTAAAATCGGCATTATTTTATCCCACTTCTGACACCAATTGTTACGAGCTTGAGGTTCGTGACAATAAAGATTGCCGATAAAATTACCTAAATTAACACTTTAATTTACTTTACACAAATTAAAACTAAAAACACTAGTAATTAAACACACTAATTCACTTAATTCTGCTCCGAAGCTTCGCTTGTGTCGCTGAGTTCAACTCTGCCTCGATCGCATCTTGCGCCACCTATTTATTTCAATTAGCAAAATATCCGGAATGTTCAAGTAAACACGCGCAAGGTACCGAGAGTTCGAGTATAGATTTTCTAGTTCTTCGGGTGGTGCTGTCGGTCGAAAGATTTGTGATGTCATAAACTGCAACGCTCCCCTCGCTTTCGTTCCTGACACTAAATGGCGCTAGTTGTGTCGTCGACTGGAGCGCGTAACAATATTGTGAATTGGCGTCCGAAACAAAATGATCATATTTGTTCTAAACATTTCACAGACGTCTGTTTTATTAGACATGAGAACTGCATCACTTTGAAAAAATACAGTGCTCCGACAATATTTTCTGGCAGTACCAGTACCAGTAAGTATAAAAGTATTAGATTATTATTTCGAAAGTTTTTCTTTATTTCTTCTTTCCTCATTTTCCCACAACTCAAGGGCCATAGCCAAGTGTCGAATGGTCGCCTGATGATGTCGAGCCACGTTGGATGTGTGTTAGTGGGCTGCGGCTAGAGGAGATTCCTCTCCCTGTACCGCTGTAGTCGAGTTGGAGTCGTCAGGGAAGAATATGTTGGTATGGCGATTGGCGATGCGATGCAACTTGACTATCCTTCGCGACTTTAGTGAGGCTGCACCACTTGATGCTTCCAAGTGATCGTTTTTTCCTGACTCCGTTCACATATTGAGCTCGGGGAGTCCGTAGTGCAGGTGGAGTCAGAGGCCGTGAAGGGCAGTGTGCCTTGTGTTTCTGGTTTTTTTTTATAGGATCGGGTGACAAACGATCACACAGTCCACCTGATGGTAAGTGGTTGCTGGGGCCCATAGACATCTACATCTATCCTCGATTACAAATCAAAATGCAGATGCGTTGTCACCCGTGAGGACTAAGATGGAATGCCTCGTATCCAGTAAAAAGGGTCTCCGGTTCTCTACACTCACCATACGAAATACAGCAGCATTAAGCTACTATTTCACGCTGGTATTCTGTGAGAGCGTGGTCCTTTCCCGGTCGAGCCGACCCATTCGTGCTACAACTATACTACTAATGTAACTGCAGCATGGCTCTACCACGTATAAAACGTGGTGCGCCTTATCTGAGTAGAAAAACGGGGAGAGAAGTCAGCAACTAAGGTGGGGCTGCCATAGGGCGACTGGCGCCGGAGGGACCGCGGGTGTGCATGAAAGCGTTTCCGTGGTCCTGTCAATTTGCGAAAAAGCAAGACAAGTATATTGACTCAATTTATGTAGAATTGTAGATTCTCTCTATGCGTACGTATGTGTGTAATTACTCTAAGGTGCCACTCTTATGCCTGTGTATATGACTGTGTATGACCTGTGATCATGTACCTTTGTCTGTTCCACGGAGCATAGTATATTTCTTATAAGTTCGAAACCACGACCCTGTTTGTGTAAATCATTTAAGTTCATAACCGACTAGTCGGTTAAAACAATGCCGTAAAGTTTATAAAACTATTACGCAATCATAAGAAATTTCAGTGTTTAGTTGAATTTGAAGAAGTGAAAATGTGTCTTAGACAACATTTGTATTACATTTTATTAGTTACCAGCTGCGCCTACGACTTCGTTCGCGTAGAAGCAGTACTTTTGCTATTTTGAGTGAATATGATTTATATGTACATTAAACTGTCGTGAAGTAGAAATATTAATCTGAATAAAAACATTCAGCTAGTAGGTCAAAAACCCATAAACGAACCAAGAAATAAATAGGTCAAACTGTACGCTTGTGTTTTATTTTGTAAATAAACAAAGAAATGACTGAAATAACGTGTTCCCTAATTTGCTCCCGAGTTTCTCTAAAAAATACTTGGTTTCTATACAACAAATAAGAGATTGCCCTAAATAAGCAAGACCCATCAACAATTGTTGATATTAAATAAAAAAATTGAAACGAAAACGACAATCCATTGCCTACCTAAAACTAAGTACCTACACTAACAAAATAAATGAAATTGCGTAAGTATTTATATTTTGTTTCATACTGCAAACAAATGAAAAATAAAACTAAACTCAACTTAGGAAAGTTTTTTAACCTTTAAATAATACTATATATAATACTATATATAGTATAGTATATATAATAACGTATTTTTCGTAAATTTAATTTTGTTTTATGAATGTCCCCACTACAATGCAATCACAAACCATTTTTTTTTGCGCAAACAATGAATCCCCGTTTTAACACTTTAAGATGAGATAATATGAAAATGAAAAAAAAACTAATTGCATTATTTTAATCCTTAAGTAGGTATTCGTACTAATTTTAGTTACAAAAATCATTTAATAATTTTTTCCTATACAAATATGAAATCACCCCGTAAGAAAAGAATCTTTAAACCCTTATTTTATTATCTAAGGATTTAAATTTTCCAAAAATTATTTCTTAGTGGATGCCTACTTAATAAAATGAGGTTATTTTCCCAATTTCACGTATCTTCGTCCAATTTTAAATTAAATGGGAGAAATACGTCAGGACGGCACTATGGACTCTTCCCCGCTCCAAAAAGTATGAGAAGGACCACAACGATATCCTTTTTTACATAATTATACATTTCGTTGAATGCCTATACCCAGCCGTGAACCATTAAACTAGCTGTTCGGTTCCGTAATCGGCTGAAGCGTGTGTGATAGATTGTGGAAACTATGCCAAATATGAGACAATTAATGAGGGGGCCTATGTTCAGCAGTGGACTATAAAATGATGTAAGTGTAACGGTTATCGGTTACTAACATTGCGTTGAAAGCAGCAAGCAAAGTATATATTTACATGTTATGTGTTTTTCATATCTCGTTTATAATTAAACCGTATGGTGCTTGAAAATACTTATAGCGCTATCTATATAAAATTATAGTAGTTAATTTTTTATTACAGTAAAATAAAAATTATATGCCATTTAGAAAAGAACGGGTAGGAATCATATAAAAACAACTCAAAATCAAATAACGTAATGTTTAAATAACACGACAATGTAAATTTCAAAACTTTATTTAACTGCAAAAGGGCCTATATTACGCCTACTGCCAAGCTCTTATGATCCTCGCCTAAACCAAAGAAACTGTTAATAGCTCTTTTAAAATTTGATTTACATTTTGTAGGTACTCGGCGCTGCAAAAAAATTATAAGGAATCCTACCTATTTAAAATTTATTAAATAATAATTTGCACAACACCATCTTTAGATGACATTGGTAAACTATTGTACTTTTTCACTAAGATATTATGATTTATATATATTTTATAAATATTTATTACGTTATTCTTTATTGTTTTTGTTTAATGCATTTAGATACAATTATATAAACAATAGAACACTATTTTACATTATTTAATTACAAAAATGTCCTTGATCACTCAATGCCACCAATGATCAAATTTGTACCTATACTTCGTACCCATACTTCAGAATATTAACCAAAAATTTTGATAGGATGAACCGTATAAAATAAAGACTAAATTTAAAACAAAGATACACTTCAAAATTTTTCTAACGATTATTTTGATATAAATCAGTACTTCATACACGATACGTTAACAAACAGACAGACAATTCTGAAATTGATAGAAATGTGTTCAAATACTTATTTTTAGTCTCTCTCAATCAATTTTGTTACAAAAATATAAAATTTATAGACCTCTGCAATTTGCATTTTTATTATATATATATATATATATATATATATATATATATATATATATATATATATATATATATATATATATATATATATATATATACATAAACACTCACGCCTGTCACCCAGAGGGGTAGGCAGAGACTACAGACTTCCATTTGGCACGATCCTGACACACCTCTCTCGCCTCCTTCACATCCATACACCTACGCATGCATGCTCGTCGGTTAAGGGTACTCCTAATTTGGCCGGTTTTCAATAAATCGCCAATTTGGTCGATAAATTTTCGCCTAGGACGTCCCTTTCCGACTCTGCCATTCACTTCTGCAACATAAATTTTCTTTGTCACTCTTTCCTCATCCATTCTTTCCACATGACCAAACCACCGAAGCATTCCTTTCTTAATCCTGGTCACAACATCATCTTGCAAACCACACTCTTCTCTTATCACACAATTTTTCACCCTGTCATTCAGATTCAGCCCTAACATACTCCTTAACGACCGCATTTCTACTGCATTTATTCTACTCTCGTGCTTCTTCTGCCATACCCAACTTTCACTACCATACATTAAAGTAGGGACCAACACAGCATTGTGAATTGCCATACGTGCCTTTTTTGACACATTTTGACTCTTCACAATAGAGTGCAGGGCCCCATTTACTCTGTTTCCTGCGTTCACTCGTCGTTCTATATCCTTATCATATCTCCCATCCCTGCTAAATACGCACCCCAAATATTCAAACTCATCTACTTGCTCGATCAACTCCCCTTCTATTCTTATTTCACATATCGTTTTACTTTCATCTCTTTCAAAAACCATAATTTTCGTCTTACTTGCGTTCACTTTCATACCCCTTTCTTTTAATGATCTGTTCATTAATGTAACCATCATTTGCAACTCAGCCGCCGACGACGCAAGAATAACTTGATCATCGGCGTACAAAAGGCATTTGATGGTTAACTCACCCATTCTTAATCCGCACTCTTCAACTTTCAAATTTTGCAAACAACTGTCCATAAATAGGTTGAACAACCACGGGGATGCCACACAGCCCTGTCTGACACCTTTATGGATGCCAAACCAGTCCGAGTAGACCCCGTTGATCCTAACACAAGCACTAGAGTCCCTATAAAGAGACTCCAATGCCTGTATCAAGCCAGCGCTCAACCCAAATGAGTTCAGTGTTTGCCATAGCACATTCCTATCCACTCTGTCATAGGCCTTCTCCAAGTCCATGAACGCACAAAAAACCTTTTGGTTTTTGGCCAAAAACTTCTCCGCGATCATGCGCATGGAGAAGACTTGATCTGTACATCTCATTCCCTTTCTAAATCCCGCTTGCACATCCCAAATTTTTCCATCGGTTTCTTTCATGACCCTTTCAATTAGTACCTTGGCATACAGTTTTCCCACGATGCTAAGAAGGCTGATACCGCGGTAGTTTTTACAGTCCTGCTGCGACCCTTTTCCCTTATATACTGGGACTATCACGGCTTTGCACCAGTCTCCCGGTACCCGTTTCAGTTCCCAGCATAAATTAAACAAGGTGTGCAGCAGGCCTGCCACCACTTCCTCTCCAGCCCTCAGCATTTCGAGTGAAACTCTATCATATCCGGCAGCCTTACCTGCTTTCATGCTTTTCATTGCTTTCATTATTTCATCTATACTTATCTCGCTACCTCCTTCCTCTTCTTTCGGAGTTCCTATTTCATTCAGTTCATACGTTGTCTCCTCACTCATAAACATGCTTTCAAAATATTCCTTCCATCTCTTTAAACTCAAAACTTCATCATTCAGAATATAGCCATTCTCATCTCTTATAGCATTCATTTTAGGCTGTTTTGAACATCCCCTGGCAGTTCTTACGAGTTTCCAGAACATTTTAATATTTGCCTGGAAGTTATCCGATATTCTTCTATCATTTTTATCCGTTCTTTCTTGCTTTTTCCTTTCAACTACTTCTTTTACTCTTTTATTTAGATGTCTAAAGACTGCCTTTTTTCTTTCAAAATCATCATTCGTACCGCTAGAATTACCAGCCTTAGTTGCTAGTAAATCTAACCATGCTCTCTTCTTTGCTTCAACTTCCGTACGTATCTCATCATCCCACCATAACGTATTATTTTTCCTTTCATTCTTTCTTTTACTAACACCACATACTTCGGTAGCTGCATCTACTAAACCTTTCTTAACATTTTGCCATACATTCTCCAAGTCTAACTCATTCATACATAATTCATCCAAACCACTTACGTTTTCTTTCAGTCTACATTTAAACTTGTTTTTCTCACCTTCATCTTGTAATCTTTCTGTTCTAATACGCTGTAACGCAGTGGTAGACACAGATGACCGATGGCGCCACCGCCTGAATAGACCATTAATTCGGCATAAAACCAAAAAATGATCCGTTCCTACGTTTGACCCTCGGTAAACCCTTGTATCCACCACTGCGCCCCTCAATCTTTCATCCACAATTATGAAATCTATCATGCTTCTATCATCACCTCTTTCCCAAGTGTACATGTGAATCCTCTTGTGGCGAAAGAAAGTGTTCGTCACAAAAAGATTCTTTTCCATACATACAGTGAGGAGGCTTTCACCATTCTCATTTATACTTTCATCACCAAACGTTCCCAATATCCTTTCATAACCAAGCCTCCTCACCCCAACTCTTCCATTAAAATCTCCTAGCATAACAACATTTTCATTTCCCTTACATTTCATTAATACCATCCTTACCATTTCCCAAAACTGCTCTCGGATATGAGTGGGCTTAGACATGTCTGGGGCGTAGACCCCTAGCACAAACAACTTCTTTAAGCCCACTTTCAATCGTATCCATAGCAGTCTTGGGCTTACACATTCATACTCTTTCACACATTGCGCCATTCTTTCTGACAGGATTATACCTACTCCCTGGCATGCCCGCTCGAGCTCGTCTACACCAGACCAGTATGCGGTATACATGCCATGTGTAGTGACATCCTTCCCCTTCCGTTTCGTCTCATTTACACATAACAAATCTATTCCTCTATCATACATCACCTCGCATACTTCATCCATTTTATCATTCATTGCTCCACATACATTCAACGTAGCCAGACGGGCCTCTGCAATCCACTTTTCGCCATCCCTCATATATATATATATATATATATATATATATATATATATATATATATATATATATATATATATATATATATTGTAATGATAATATTTTAGTTACGGTTTTTATATTGTAACAATTATGTTATAGATTACAAAAATGTCCAGAAATATGAGTGAAACGCTGTCTACCCAAGAGCCCAATAAATATTCGAGGGCCAAACAAGAAAGAAAACATAAGAAAAAGAAGAAATACCTAAGGTTTTATTCAAAACATTTCGATAAATTCTGTTTCACGCGCAACGACGCATTCCATCTTAGTCCTCAGGAGTAAGAGACTACACATCTGTATTATGATTCTTAATCGAATACGTGAGGATAGATGTAGATGCCTATAGGCCACAGCAATCACTTATCATCAAATGAACTCCTGTGCTCGTTTGATACTCTTATTCTATAAAATAAAACTAATATGTAACACAGTTTTTTATTAGCTGATTTAAAAAAAGCAGAATAATCTCAATTTGAGTGCATGTTTTTTTATTTATGTTACCCATTTTAATGATTCTTTTTTAATAAATAGGTTAAATATACTTCAAGGGCAGTCCCTTTAAGTTTTGAGAAAATTTTCCTTACTTCTAAGTAGTAAGTATATATTTTATAATTAGTGATTTGACAAAGTGATTTACCCCAACGTCCGTGTAGTAATTTTTTATCCATACAAAGACCGCGGAAAACTTAAATGAATATGTAATACTAACCTGATGTGGCTTAATGTCGCATATTAGGCTTTCGCATCAATATCACTTATTCGTTAAATGTTTAATTTACTTATACTTGCTGTGGCCCATAGGGTGACTTCTAATCTCTATGCTCCCAGTGAGCGTATAGGTCGCTCTCAGTATGTCTGTGTCTGTTAAGGTAGAGACCGTTTAAATTTCGTCACGATGACCGTATACTGTGTCATAAATTCTATAATCAGCGCGCCCTTTCTATAGTTTTGGTAAAATGGTAAAAGTGATAAAGTCCGTCCGTCCGTCCGTCCTTGGTAAAAGCGATTTCCGTCAAGTTTTAAATTAGACAATTTTAGCTTGTATTTTATATTTGTATTCAATTGTACATTTAAAAATTATATTAAAATTGTCGATTTCCAATTAAATCTCTTTATATTCATTTCAGCATTATTTAATCGGTAACCTAGATAACATAGTCACTTCTCTAGTCGCATTAACTAATGCATATCTACAACTGACAACTGACAAAAACGGACAACCAAAAACCAAAAGCTTCCATCCAGTATGATGATTTATAAGAATTAAGTATATAGAAAACAACAAAAAATACTACATAATATTATGCATGTAATTACTCCTAAAAGAAACCCAAAAGAAAACTCCTCCAAGAATTACTATAAGAATAATCCTTTAAAACAGATTAAAATGCGTTAAAAATATACAATTAAACTTAAACTAACAATAAACCAATGAACACGTTTAAGGTTAGTTTGGTATTTTTTGGATCTACATTGTACTCGCAAGACGGACATGAATTTTTAGCGTATTTTGTTATAAAATTAGCCAGTAAAAATGCCACAGCTGGATTTTTCGCAGTAACCCATTTGTTTTAATTGCCACGTTTTGGTTTGACATAGCTATTTTGACATCGTTTTTCTGGGTATTTAACGTGTGACGTAAACAAGATGGTTATACCACCATCTATCGGAATAATTTATTTCTGCTTTGTACCATAGTCACCTCTTACAACATCCAATTGGGTTTCAACAGGGTTAAAATGTGGTAGTGGATTATGATATGCCGCCGAAATCATATAGAAAGCGTTCGTAAGGGGCACCAAGCCAGAAGGTTAATTGAAACTGATAGAAAAATTAATTGTAACTGCGGTTACCAACCCACCTCTTTAATGGCGGCAACTATGGCAATATACCCCCCCTCCCCATTGATAAAGATGACTCGAACTGGCAACATTTAACGCTTGCGTCTTAAAAACTGACGTGCAGATCCTAGTGCTGGAAGAAGAGATTGTCAAGTTGTAGTGAAATCTAAAGAATGGGTCTGAATAGAGGAGAGAGAAGATGGTAATCCCCGAATCCGATAACTTGTTTTAATGCCATCTGTCCTAAAGGGGTGTTGGATTTAGCGTCCACAATTCTTTTTTTTTTTTGTAGAGTAAGGGGCAAACGAACATGCGGCCTTTTAAAAAAGAGTAGGCTCTTTTCTTGAAGATCCCTAAGTTGTATCGGTCCGGAAAAGTCGCTGGTGGTGGATGATTCCCCAAAGAATTTGTGCAAGGAAAAAGCTTCTTTTAAATCGCACAGTGGTGGATCCCCAATCATCTAGATAGTATGGATGTTATTGCTAGTTTTGTCGCGATGTGCGATGGTGAAATTAAACGGCTGGAAAAAGTCCGAACAATTCCTTAGAGCATTCCGCGACGTGCTTCCACCCTTCAGTTTGGCGAGCATGCCTCCCATTGGACAAACAAAATGACGCCACCAATATAACCCCCCACCCCACTATAAGGCAAACCTGTGCGGGAAGTTAGCAGAAGTGAGGAGAGGTTCTACCGGCTAATGTTACTAACAAACAAAATGCGAGGGTGTTTTCGGCGCAACCAATATCAGCTGCTAAAGTTTTGTGTATTCTAATTATTTACAGGTCTGTCTATATACAGAAAAAAACTATACGTTCTAATATACAAAAATTAATATTTGTTCGTTCGTACTTTATGCACTGCCATATCGTTGATCAGATTGCGGTAAAACTTTGTCAATTTATTGCTTGCACTTACGCGAATTTTATAGACATAGTACAATTCACTTACACGAGGTGGTGCATATGTCCTTACTGACAATTTGTTTGAAGTTTATAGATCATTTAATTACAATCATTGTATTATCTTTCCTAAATAAACAATAAAACAACATATTACCCCCTAACGACACTGATATCGTGATTCTTAGCGTTATTTCGTATGCTAGCTACAGCAAGCATGTGTTGCGCGCGCTTGTGGCCCTGTATGCGGAATCTATTAGGGGGGGGGGGGGTGTTATCTGTGCAATAAAACGATTCTAAATTTAAAATGATATTTATATGATTATTTCTTCTGCGGCAGCAATGCACCGTGTATCATCTATTATATAAAACTGTAAATTACATAGTTATCGGTTATTTAGAACTTTATTTTAGAAATTTCAATTATAATATTGAAAAAACTATAATAAAAGACCACTAAAACTGAAATTATCGTCCTACGTCGTCGTAGTCGTCGTCCCTACGGTATAGTGCCAACTATGCTAGCTACATTTTTTCTCTGAATGCCTGTACTACAGCGAATGCACAAATATGTACTTGTTGGCGACGCGAGATAAAAATCTCTATCATAATATATACAATATGTAACGTAATTAACGCACACGCTCAGACACCCTAATTAGTATATTATGTTATAATCATAATACATACACTGAATTTTTAGTTAAATATTTTTATGCACTGATTATTTAGTTATACTAATTCCGGAAGAATGTTGTGGTCACAGTACAAATTCACGAACGCAAAGACTTTAACCTGCTTGAAATAAAGTTCATTTTTCTTTATTTTTATTGAAGGAGAGAATTAGTAATAATACAAATAAAACTGCACTCTTAAAAGCTTATTGCCTTAAGTTACGATCCATTTCAGTTTTTTTTGACTATACAGATTTAGTGTGACTCTAATTTACATAGTTTTAATTATTTTTGGGATAAAAAATTACCTATATTAAAAATGATAGGAATCGATTCAGTAAATGATTCTGAACAAAGTACTTTCTCAAAGTGCGTTAATTACATTACATATTGTATATCATCTAGAATAATATTTTTTTATGGGATGGGTGACAAACGAGCACACAGTCCACCTGATGGTGAGTGGTCGCTGTTCCCCATAGATCATCATACATAGATAGACATCTATCCTCGATTACGAATAAAAATGCGAATGCGTTGTCACCCGTGATGACTAAGATGGAATACCTCGTTTCCAGAAATAAGGGTCTCTGGTTCTTTACACTCACCATAAGAAACACATCAGATTTATGCTACCATTTTACGCTAGTATCCTGTGAGAGCGTGGTCTTTCCCCGGTCGAGCCGACCCATTTGTGCTACAACTATACTACTAATATAACTACAGCACGGCTCTACCACGTGGAAAAACTATGCATCGTTACTTGCGTAACAATTTTAACTTACGTCAGTTGAAAGTGCGAGTAAATGAGTGATCTAACGGCCGTTCGAACAGGGTATGGCGGGACACCGGATCTGATGGCTAACTCGTATCGTTCGATGTTCTGGCGGTGAAAAACGCCCAGGGACGTGGTGGTTACTCCTCCCCCCCTCCGACCCCTCGGCGTATCCCCTCATAGGCCCTGCTACAAGCACGACATAACACTGCAGCCGAGCTATTCAAAAGCAGACCCGCTCGTTAGTCTGAACCACCTCGGAAGGTGTTAAGCCCAAGCCCCCATTTTGGTATCGATAGGTGTCGGTGCTTGGTATGCTGGTGTCTGCTGTCCCGTTGCCGGTGACGCAAAGCCTAGGCGCCACTTCTCCCAGCCGCAGCGCTATGAGTGCTCTCAAAATCACCCTCTTCCGGCAGCAAATCCCGGTTCTTATCTCCCGGCAGCAATCCCGATTTCTATCTATCGGTAGCTATTCAGTTCCTGGTTATTTCTTAAATGTCTTTCTGTTAGGCTTCCTATGCTGGCCTAGGAATCAGCTCTGAACAACCAAAATAAAATGGTATCGGGCCTTCTTCTTCTCAAATCCGAAACGCCAAAATGGAAAACGACGTTTTGGCCTCTTTCTTCTTTCTTCCAATAAACTGTCCTTATCCCGATAAATCGATAGGCACGATCACCTTGTTCAGCCACCGGATCTCCTGGCAATCAACGGCCAAATAATTAGGGATCACTTTTAACCACGGCATAACCTTCGCGAAACATATTCCCTCCGTCCGCAACCATAAAGAGACAAAAATGTACTCGTAATAATAGTTAATAGCACTTTCAAGGCAACCCTGTGTCACAATAATAACTAGTGAATTAATGAATAAATAAAATACCAATATAAATGTTTTGTAATTAGGTATACTCGTAGTTACATGGTTTCCGTGTAGTGACGGCGTAGGAGAATTCTTTACTTTGTATTCGTATCATTTCCGTTGGTGACGTAAGAGGCGACAGAGTAAACCTGAAACAGGTCGGCAGCAGCACCTTCCCGACAACCACAGAAAATTATAAAGATTCGAAGCTATTCACCAGCCAGCCAAGCGTGGCAACCTGGCTCTGTGGCAAAATCCTCCCAATAAGATAATCTGTAGTGGTGACCTATGTACTGATTGTCTTGCCTACTAAAAGCCCATGCTTTTGGTAGTGAATAGGTTGTGAATGGATTCTTCTCATCGGGCTCTAAACAGTCTACGAAGTTCCAACTTGTCTAAACAAAGATCTGTGCGAGACATATCGACCTTTGCTAATTAGTCGTTCGTTAGATTTCGTGGTGTGCAGAAGGTTACTTACAATTACTACGCAATTTACAAACGAAGTACGTCAAACGACGTCATAAAAGAAACTGAATAAAGTGAGGCCAATACCTAGTAATATAAAAACCAGCCTGACTTGCTTGCTGAGTTGTCAATTAAATGTAAATTTGTTGGTTTTCTCTACAAATTACGATCACGATACGAGTTTTTTGCTTGATTTCTAATTTAATTGATTCACGATAACCCTTAAACATTGCTTTGCTATGAAGAACTGCCTTCTCATAGCTTGTATTGATTTTAATCAACAATTTTATTTGAAGTAACTCCGTCAATTTATGTACAATATAAAGAACAGTTATTTACGCTACGGCACAAAGATTTTTCTCTTACTTTTAACCGTTTGCCCATTACAGACTATAAAATTCCACTGCTGGACATAAAATGAAGATAGAACTCCCGCCATTGCCTTATTTATTTTACACATCATTTTATATTATAACGCGGATTATTAATTCTTAACATCTTTAGTGAAAAGGGTTTTTTGTTCTCTACACACACCATACGAAACAGCAACATTAAGCTGCGTATTTTACGTCTATGTTCTGTGAAAGCGTGATCCTCCCCAGTTGAGCCGACTCATAATATAGCTGCAGCAAGGTTCTGCCAAGTAAAGATGTTATGGAGGTGGTACGGTATGGTATGGTGGGTAGTGTATAGGCGGGTTGGCAATCCTATGGTTCATAAAAGATAGCTTGATCTCTGCGACAGCTGTCAGTAAAAATCACGCCTATGAAGCCTGAATTTCTTAGTAGTACAGACAGTACATGTCAATGTCATACTTTATGGGCATGCCGACCTAATTAGTGCACAGTGCGGGGCCTGCAGCAAATTCTATCGAGGGGCCCTTGATCTGCTATGGGTTCTTAAGTACAAAGTGGTAAAAACAATTAAATACTCAATACGTTTATTTACCATCTATAGGTTACAATTTTGTCTGTATTTAGTAATACAGTAATTTACAAAAGGTCAGGTACAAAAGGTCAGAAATGAGATTGTCCTTTGAATTTAGAATGATTTTGATAAGAAATTAATAATTTAAAACTGACGATACTGCACAAATAAATGTAGATCTTTTTAGTATGCTCATATTTTGAAGTTCATATTTATTACGAAGAATATTATATTTTTACAATAGCTAATCTTATATTTTATGAATGGTGTACTGAAGTCGAGGAGATACGACCAAGGAGTTTTTTTTGCAGTACACGCGAAGACGTGTGTCGTTTGGGGGTTAAACTGTATTAGATTTAGTCGCCCCCAGCTCGAGACTTTGTTCAGCAGAGACTCGACTTCAGACATAAATTATTCCGGCACTCGACTACGTCTTCTCGAGAAATATTAGCACGGCCGGCGTCCACGTATGTCGTCTACGTAACAATGAATGTTACTAGTGGCAACAGGCTTGAAGTCGGAGCATGCACCATCGACTGCAACCTTAAAACACCGATCTGTAAGAAAATTCGTGACCTAATTGCGTAATTCCTCGGGAAGGAAGCTTTGAAAGAAGCCAAAACTGATGAAATACTTCATGGTTTTTCATCAGTTTTGGCTTCTTTCAAAGCTTCCTTCGCTTATCCGCGTATCTTCGCGTATCCAAGCCTGCCCATCACGAAATGTGATGGGCAGGCTTGGATACGCGAAGCGACGCGGCAATTGCTACTCTTGCTACGTGGTTAATCCGGAACTGAGTTTGAGTTCTTATCAGAAAGACGCTAATGCCCATCTTATGATTTGTTTCCCTTTGCCGGCTCTTGCGATACCCACGAGACGGATGCACCTTATAAACCTATTTGTTGGACTTCTTTAGCAAGCCACAACAAAATACGAGAAAAATAATGTTTGTATTTGGTATTTGGTTAATGTACTTAAGCAATAAACAAAAATCCGCAATAAATTGACCATTTATGTAAAATGTCAATTTACATTGTATTTTTATTTTTTATGTATTACTTATCAGTATACTCTATGACGTCATCATTAGTAGCTGTTACAAAGTTACAAAAATTAAATACTCTGTAGAAAAAAAAATTTATGCATGCAGACATGGCACTTTATGTTTATAGCAGACACAATTTAAGTTTATTTATTCACATATCGAATTGTAATATTTCATGATTTTATATTTAAAAATATTATGTGTGTCTTTAACATATAAAAACTACTTGATTATGTATCGTTTTGAAAATAAAATTATATTTTCAAGTAAATGTTTTCAATTATTATTCATATTGGAATACTTGTAATAATCAATAAAAGGTGCGTTATTCGACGTGGGTTATATATACGTTAGTAGTACGCTCGTAGTAAAAACTCTAGTAATAAGGCCGCTAAGTTTTAGTAAAATAAAATATCAGATATCTATTTGTCGCCTGAAAGTGATGTAGGCCGCACGCGTGCTGCAAAATCTAACAACCGAATTATTCGATTAAAAAAAATAAGGTCGTTAAGTGATCATAATGTGTAGTAGGAAAACGGAAAATGGTAAAAATAAAAACACGCAAGTGACAAAATCGCATCGAATTAAGGAAGCACCTGGTGTTTTAGCGCGATTACTGTTTTTTTGGACTTTTCCATACTTTTACTATGGAAATCGACGGGATTTGGAAGAATACGACTTAGTACGTGCTAAGTCTAAGTACAACTCCAAATTAGTGGGCGATAATTTAGAAAGGCAAGTGTTTATTTTCTATTTATAGCGCAAAACAGAAATTAAATTCTAAGATATTAGTCCCGAATATTATTATTTAAATAAATAAAAATCCAGACTGAAAATGTGTTACTAAATATTGTAGTAGCATTGTTTTAATTGACACTAAATTTGTTTATTTTATTTTTTAAATTTAAAGATCTTAACAGAACTATGTAATACATCTGGTAACCACTCCAACTAAGCTAAAGTGGTGTTAGGCTTATGACAGTTGTGGAACAATGGATTTGAACCAACGACTTTTCAGTTTCGGAGTACGTGTTAGACTATTGTCGCTATATGTAACAATATTAATGCAGATTAGCTTGTTTTCCTAGTTACCTTTTTTAATGTCTTTGACATTTTAGTCGGGCAACTATGTTAATAGTTATTCACTCAATGCTACCAAGGTAACATCGTGTGTTGACTGTGTATAAAATCAAATGTGGTTTTGAACACAGTCTTAAACACCAAAGGCGTTTCCAAAACTGGTTTGGAGATGACTTTGATGTCAGCCGGTGCCACCGCCAGGGCGGGTATTTACTATTTACGCGGTCCTGCGCAAATATGCAGGGGGTGGTCTCGAAATTGGGAATAAAATAGTTTTGAATATTATTATACTCATTATCATTTAGTAACATTATCATACATTATTATATAATTTACCAAGTAGTGGCGGTGTTAGAATATCCACTATCCCAAATCATCCCGTGGGTGTCGTGAGAGGACCCCGTCGTTGCTCTGCACAAGTACATTCGTTACACAACGGTTATAATCTCTTTCAAGCTGTGATGGTAAAACTGTGTAACATCACCGTTATAAGAAAGATTTTGTATTTTTTATACTAATATAAGAATTTAACATAAAAATAAACTTTAATTGCAGCATGTTATGATATCAACTTTAGAAATCGTTAATTAACTGTCGTTAGTAGTTTTAGTTGCAGTTTGTTGGCATTCTTATTACCTAGGTGTTCATAAAATTCAACATAATTTATCACTAATTAAGAAACAATTATAATACAATCAGCATATCTATTCATGCATTGTAATATATCGAAAGCGCCTTTTGAAAATAGATAATTTTGAGTTAATCACACTAAAAGCCATTTTTATTCTTCCTTCCTATATTTGAGCGGAAAAACATATACCTAATATATACCCGTTTTGGTCTGATAGTGGCCGTGAAACGACTGGACGACTTCGTCGATGGAGGTCATATTTACATAATATATTTTTATCGAGAAGATGGGTCCACCATATGACGCTGTAAGGATATAAACAAGTTCAATATTTATTGGCCAAAATGACTCATATTTGCTTGAATATATGTTGGTTAGTGCCAATAATAAAAATTAAAAAATCTAGATCCTATAAACTTACCATCAGATGGACTATGTGCTCGCTAGAAACCCATGTTTTCTTGCTTAAGGCCCTGTAACACCGCCTCTCGCAAAATGCCAGATTATAAAATTCGGTTAAGTGTACACAAATATTCTAGCATCCAAACTACACCATTGGGTTGGACAACTTAAATCAATTAAACGAACAAAATAAAACTTAAACAAATTAATGTATCAATGTTGATTTAAAATATTACTGATAACCAAAAAAACACAATACCCCCACTCCTACTTTGTGTAAAGAGTCTGGAAAATCTTCGTCCCTTTATCTTAAATGTTAAAAGAGAAATGGAATATCAGATAGAATCAGCACATAAATTGTATAGTTTTACAAAAGGTGGTTCAATTTAACTTTTTAAATAAATTTTTTGCGTATATCGTACCATAAATTAATATTCAAAAACTGAAGGTAGCCGGACTAACTATGAGATTGGGACGTCAAACATCTCAGTACCCCCCCTCCCCGTGAGTGCTGTAAAGCATCCGAAACGTCGGGATAATAAAAATAAGTTAAAGTAGTATTAAATTTAACGCGATAAAATCCGTAAATAATAGTTTTATTTTTCGCGTAATTTTGAGAAATCATTAATTTAACTTTTGTTTTAAACCTGAACGTGTGCTGTAAGCCATATAAGTATTTGGTTTTGTTTCTCATTTTCGTTTTGCAAGTACCGGCTGAATAAATATTTAAAGAAAAGCATTCTATGAGAATGCTGAATAGATTGTATAATGATTGTAAGAATGATATTTAAATTATTTTTACAACTCTCTAATTTTATTAAATGCGCGCATAACTTGATTACCTCTAGTAAAATAATATTAAGACTTTCGAATAACCTAAGCAACACGCATCGATCCAAAGCCGATTATTTTATTTATCCTGGTGATCGGGATACTAGGATAAAGTTATTAAATCGGCTGTCTACAAGTGGTTAAAATTACATTAAAATATTCTGTTATGTAGATAGATAGATATAAGGGAAAGCTAATAAAAGTGTGTTCTAAAATTCTAAAATATTATGTTAGTTAAATGTTAATTGTTTAATGACAAATCGTATTCGAATTATATATTAGAAATAAAAATTTATGTGTTTTATTCGATGATTTTTACACTTATAGAATATGGAATAAATATATTTATATTTATGGAAAATTTAATCTTCATGGGTCATGATTGCTTGATTATGTTTAATGATTCCTTATGAAAAAAGGCTTTTAATATGTTGTCTAAAACAAATATCATTTCAAACGAGATTTGGTCTTTTTATAAAGGAATTAACCTCTTAGCTACCAATCGTCCAAATTTGACCGCGGCAATATTCCGTCAAAATTCAAGAGGTCAAATGTGACCGCACGGTAGGTGCACTTTAACCCGTAAATACTTATGTTTAGAGACTACTTTTCTATAAATAAGTTTGGCATTATAGAATTAATATGAAACTTTCTATCCTCTAGTGGAATAAAAAGTCAGTTAGTCTATGTATACGTACGTACGCTGTTTTTGTGTGAATATATTGTTATTGTGTTGATTTCTGGATTTTTCTAGTGTTTTATTAGTGTTTTAGTATACTGTTTTATTATAAAATTGTAATGAAGGTTTTGAAGTGAATATAATTTATTTTTTAACGTAAATAATTTCGAGTAATATGTAGAAATAATTGTGATTTTCACGCTGCCGACATCCGCTTGGTATGTTTTTTTTGTTATCAAAATACAATAAAATCTTTTTGAAATTAAGTAAAACCTGACTTTTGTTTAGACCACAGGATAGAGAATTTTGTGTAAATTTTATAATTCCAAACTTTTTCATAGAAAAGAAGTCTCTAAATATAAAGTACTAAAACTTATTTAATGGTTTAAAATACCATGGGTGGGTGCGGTCAAATGCGACCGCTTGGAATTTGATGGACGTAAGCGTCTGCATGGGATTTTTATGGGAATTGAAGCGTTAAGTCATATCGTTGTAAAGTAACATTCAACTATTCTTTCGCCTGCGGGGCACCTCTAATTACGGAGAGGATTTTTAGAATAAGAAGAATCAATGCGTGTTGGCTACAGACCAAGTATATAATATATGGTGTTGGCGTGCTGTATATTAATAGATTTTTTAAATATGTTTTTCTTAACCATGCCGATTTTCACCGCAAAAAATCAATAATAAAATTATAACTAACAATTTTAAAAAAATTGGTGATGGCGGGGATCGATCGCGGGTTTCACATAAACTATGAAATTTAAAACGACTACTTTCTTGATTTACTAAGGCTCAATTTTTCACATACCATTGGGTCTTTTGTAATGTGTCTAATAGTTTCTTTGATATTTAATCTGATGGTCGAATGCTAAGGCTGAGACTACTTTTTACTTTTACGGTTGTTTTGTATTATTTCTTGATAATTTGGTAAAATTATTTATACTCTTTTGTATATCATCACAAGAAAACATCACGTAATTATATGTTATATTTATTAGCAGTTATAATTATTATAATTTCAAATTTTTGTATTTTTTTCTAGATAGAAACAACATTCACAAATTATATGAAAAATAGTTAATATTAACACTCAGAGATCATCTATATGTAAATAAATAAATAAAATTTAAGTGTCTGTGTTATGGAAATAACTGACTTCCATTAAGTTCAGAGGATTATTTGCATGCTAATTAGACTTAAACTACCAGTTTTTATTATATCATCTGTCTTTCAATCTGTCTGCCTTCTTGTCTGAGCTCGGAGCTTCGGAATGGCTAAACTGATTGTAATGAAAATTGATAGAGAGCATTTCCAGTAGTGATCTCACCTATACTTTATAATGTCTTCTGTCTTTCGATCTGTCTGCCTTCCTGTCTGAGCTCGGAGCTTCGGAATAACTAAACCGATTGTAATGAAAATTGATAGAGAGCATTTCCAGTAGTGATCTCACCTATATTTTATGTCTTCTGTCTTTCGATCTGTCTGCCTTCTTGTCTGAGCTCGGAGCTTTGGAATGGCTAAACCGATTGTAATGAAAATTGATAGAGAGCATTTCCAGTAGTGATTGTCTTCTGTTTTTCGATCTGTCCGCCTTCTTGTCTGAGCTCGGAGCTTCGGAATCGCTAGACCGATTGTAATGATAATTAATAGAGAGCATTTCCAGTAGTGATCTCACCTATATTTTATAATGTCTTCTGTCTTTCTATCTGTCTGCCTTCTTGTCTCGGCTCGGAGCTTCGGAATGGCTAAACCGATTGTAATGAAAATTGATAAAGAGCATTTCCAGTAGTGATCTCACCTATATTTTACAATGTCTTCTGTCTTTCGATCTGTCTGCCTTCTTGTCTGAGCTCAGAGCTTCGGAATAGCTAAACTGATTGTAATGAAAATTGATAGAGAGCATTTCCAGTAGTGATTTCACCTATATTTTATAATGTCTTCCGTCTTTTGATCTGTCTGCCCTCTTGTCTGAGCTCGGAGCTTCGGAATAGCTAAACTGATTGTAATGAAAATTGATAGTGAGCATTTCCAGTAGTGATCTCACTTATATTTTATAATGTCTTCTGTCTTTCGATCTGTCTGCCTTCTTGTCTGAGCTCGGAGCTTCGGAATGGCTAAACCGATTGTAATGAAAATTGATAGAGAGCATTTCCAGGAGTGATCTCGCCTATATTTTACTCGAAAAACATGCAGAAGTTTTGTGAAGTGGAAAAACTGATAAAATAAATAATTTTTTATGATTAAGCTTTAAAATATATAAAAAG
This sequence comes from Parnassius smintheus behrii, assembly GCA_036936625.1. Taxonomy (NCBI): domain Eukaryota; kingdom Metazoa; phylum Arthropoda; class Insecta; order Lepidoptera; family Papilionidae; genus Parnassius; species Parnassius smintheus. The sequence continues at coordinate 37,111,359 of JAUPFT010000001.1, read as the reverse complement.
TTTCGGATAAAAAATCCTTACATTTGACTTTAACTTGTACCTCCTAAACACTTAATGCAAAATCAATTTTTTATATTTTTTGGTTTAAAACCATTTTACAACAAAACTTTGAGAGTTAAATAATATGATCATTAGACGTTTTTACATGAAATTAATATTAATTAATAAATTAAATTATTTTCCATATCGAACATAGTTTTCGAGCTAATACCAAAATACTGAGTTTAAATTGGTTTTCCGACAATTGAACTACTACTGTAGGGGTGTCTAGTTACAGATTTGCTGGTTTTTGATTAAAGTTTAAGTGGGATAACACAAAGCTTTTTAAATAAAGTTAAAACATTTTTACCTATGCAACATAGTTCATCTGCATTCTATATTTATATTTAAATAGTGCCCTGTATGTGGTGTTAGTAAAAGAAAGAATGAAAGGAAAAATAATACGTTATGGTGGGATGATGAGATACGTACGGAAGTTGAAGCAAAGAAGAGAGCATGGCTAGATTTACTAGCAACTAAGGCTGGTAATTCTAGCGGTACGAATGATGATTTTGAAAGAAAAAAGACAGTCTTTAGACATCTAAATAAAAGAGTAAAAGAAGTAGTTGAAAGGAAAAAGCAAGAAAGAACGGATAAAAATGATAGAAGAATATCGGATAACTTCCAGGCAAATATTAAAATGTTCTGGAAACTCGTAAGAACTGCCAGGGGATGTTCAAAACAGCCTAAAATGAATGCTATAAGAGATGAGAATGGCTATATTCTGAATGATGAAGTTTTGAGTTTAAAGAGATGGAAGGAATATTTTGAAAGCATGTTTATGAGTGAGGAGACAACGTATGAACTGAATGAAATAGGAACTCCGAAAGAAGAGGAAGGAGGTAGCGAGATAAGTATAGATGAAATAATGAAAGCAATGAAAAGCATGAAAGCAGGTAAGGCTGCCGGATATGATAGAGTTTCACTCGAAATGCTGAGGGCTGGAGAGGAAGTGGTGGCAGGCCTGCTGCACACCTTGTTTAATTTATGCTGGGAACTGAAACGGGTACCGGGAGACTGGTGCAAAGCCGTGATAGTCCCAGTATATAAGGGAAAAGGGTCGCAGCAGGACTGTAAAAACTACCGCGGTATCAGCCTTCTTAGCATCGTGGGAAAACTGTATGCCAAGGTACTAATTGAAAGGGTCATGAAAGAAACCGATGGAAAAATTTGGGATGTGCAAGCGGGATTTAGAAAGGGAATGGGATGTACAGATCAAGTCTTCTCCATGCGCATGATCGCGGAGAAGTTTTTGGCCAAAAACCAAAAGGTTTTTTGTGCGTTCATGGACTTGGAGAAGGCCTATGACAGAGTGGATAGGAATGTGCTATGGCAAACACTGAACTCATTTGGGTTGAGCGCTGGCTTGATACAGGCATTGGAGTCTCTTTATAGGGACTCTAGTGCTTGTGTTAGGATCAACGGGGTCTACTCGGACTGGTTTGGCATCCATAAAGGTGTCAGACAGGGCTGTGTGGCTTCCCCGTGGTTGTTCAACCTATTTATGGACAGTTGTTTGCAAAATTTGAAAGTTGAAGAATGCGGATTAAGAATGGGTGAGAGAACCATCAAATGCCTTTTGTACGCCGATGATCAAGTTATTCTTGCGTCGTCGGCGGCTGAGTTGCAAATGATGGTTACATTAATGAACAGATCATTAAAAGAAAGGGGTATGAAAGTGAACGCAAGTAAGACGAAAATTATGGTTTTTGAAAGAGATGAAAGTAAAACGATATGTGAAATAAGAATAGAAGGGGAGTTGATCGAGCAAGTAGATGAGTTTGTATATTTGGGGTGCGTATTTAGCAGGGATGGGAGATATTATAAGGATATAGAACGACGAGTGAACACAGGAAACAGAGTAAATGGGGCCCTGCACTCTATTGTGAAGAGTCAAAATGTGTCAAAAAAGGCACGTATGGCAATTCACAATGCTGTGTTGGTCCCTACTTTAACGTATGGTAGTGAAAGTTGGGTATGGCAGAAGAAGCACGAGAGTAGAATAAATGCAGTAGAAATGCGGTCGTTAAGGAGTATGTTAGAGCTGAATCTGAATGACAGGGTGAAAAATTGTGTGATAAGAGAAGAGTGTGGTTTGCAAGATGATGTTGTGACCAGGATTAAGAAAGGAATGCTTCGGTGGTTTGGTCATGTGGAAAGAATGGATGAGGAAAGAGTGACAAAGAAAATTTATGTTGCAGAAGTGAATGGCAGAGTCGGAAAGGGACGTCCTAGGCGAAAATTTATCGACCAAATTGGCGATTTATTGAAAACGGGCCAAATTAGGAGTACCCTTAACCGACGAGCATGCATGCGTAGGTGTATGGATGTGAAGGAGGCGAGAGAGGTGTGTCAGGATCGTGCCAAATGGAAGTCTGTAGTCTCTGCCTACCCCTCTGGGTGACAGGCGTGAGTGTTTATGTATAGTGCCCTGTGTTATAAAATCTGATATTAAGTAACAATAATAAATATTGAAAGATATTACTGCTCAATATTTATTCGTACAGCATAAAGACATATGTATCGAACAACATCGTAAGTCAAAATACACTATTTTGTGATTTTATAACCAATTGATCAGTAAATAAGACGTATCAAAATGTATACATAATCACTACGTTTAAGAGGCACGGCTTAGTAAAAGTAAATGCAAATATTGTTACAAGCTTGAGGTTCGTGACAATATAAACTGCCGATTGAATCACCAAAATTGCCACTTTACCGAACAGCACTTACAACTTAAAACACACTAATAAATCACTTTACTTGGCAGCTATATCGCTTCGAAGTGTTCGCTTGAATCGCCAATTCAATACTGTCTTGATCGCGATCCTTACCACTTTTATATAGCTTCTGTCTAGAATGTTCGAGTACATACCGGTTCCGGCTGTCTGGATGTAGAAAGTTCTAGTACGGAATTTTCTAGAAAGCTCTCCTAGTTCTGCTACTCGATATTAGATGGCGCAAGTGGAAACTTGCCATGTACCAGGCATTAATTATGGCGCGCAATATATGATAGGGCACCAAACTACTCTACCAACATCAAGACATGATATTTAATTTTTGACGGACTGTGCTGACAACATAGGCAAATTATAATAGTGCTGTAAATTTCTATCCTCGGATAATTTCATTATAAATAAAAGTTGTTACATGGAAATGAGAATTTGTTGTTTTTGGTTCTTTTTTATGTACATTAAAGTATATTTCATTCATTCATTCATCCATTATTGAGTGCAAAGATTCAATATAATTTTGAAATAAATTAATTGAAAATTAATGTACTTATACTTTTTGAAGTATTTCCACACTCAAAGTTTTTCCTTATCTTTAAAGTTTTAGTATAAAATATTGTCAATCCATTAAATTAAATAGTGATTATTTTCCCCTAAATGTTTTAAAGACTACTTTGTTTGCACTAACTAATATTTAAATAATTGATGTAGTTAGTCACGATTTTACGAGAATAACGAAACGATACGTGACAGAGAAAATGTAGTGTGGGTTTATCGATAATATGTGTGTGGTTTTTCTATGTATACATTAGTAAAACTTCCATGTTATATAACATGAGTAACTGCTGATGCTTGTGGTCTCAGGTTCGTGGTGAGGCGGTCGGGTTTTTTGTCAAGAAATTTTCAGTAGCAGCACGGAATCAGAAAGTTGGCGGTGTTTCATTCCTGTGCCTCGAAAAGTACGTAAAGCCGTTGGTCAAGCGGCTGTCGTGTCTCTGTATATCTCTTTCCGGTCGTATCGGTTTACCATTCCTTCGGACTACGAGATTGAAGGAATAGAGAGTGCACTTGTACTTGCGCATACACTTGGCTACTATAATCCTGTCCTGCGGGGATGGATAGTCTCCGTTGAGACTGGCCACCGTGACCGAAATTCGGTTTGGAGGACATTATTATTAATGATATAACGTCTCTAAACACCACTAATAACAACAGCCTACCAAAATGTCAATAAAAGCTTCTTTTGGCTATTCTTTCGTTTTGGGCACGGTTAGGCTAGTTCACTATGTATATATTCTGTTTGTAAATATTTAATGTAATGACCACATTAGTCAGTAGATTGAAGATCGATTTACCAAAAACGCTTGTGCTAAAGGTTGACCATTAAAAGTGGTGATAAAACTCTTGAGTCCGGCTTTCTAAAAATTAAATAAAAATTAAGAGCTGGTTTCAAAGAACAAAAAAGAATAAAATAATTTCATATTCTGAAATCATGGCTAAATTATAGTGTACTGTATTACAAGTTAGTTTTTTATCCTTTTTGAGAGGACTAAGCAATATCAAAATATCACCTAAATAGTTATATTTAAACACTTCATCCCCTAATTAGCCTGACTGACTCGATTATACTAAGATACAAATACAAGAGCGTACAAATAAATGAGCTGTGTATAAACCAGTTTTGCAAAAGCACTTAAGAGTTTAACAGAACAATTAAATTATTTAACATCATCACAATTATCATCATCGTCGTCATCAACACATTTCAAAATATTGTTTAAAATAGATTAAAGAATCCTGTAGGATAACATCAGATTTTATCAAATTAAAATCTTCTTTAAAGAGACTTCCTTCGTTTCGAGAATATATTTTTACCTATTGTTTCAGATATTGGCTACAGGAAGAGGCGGCAGCGAAGTCTACCGGTAGGAAACCATCCTTTAAAAAATGTCTTGTGAAGACATTCTTTTGGTCTTTCGTACCTGGAGGCATTTTACAATTTGCGTGTGTTGGTATTCAGTAAGTAATTTACTATAGGAATTATAACAAATATTTAAATAAAACTAATTTTAATATTAACTTATATTCCCGACGTTTCGAGCACTTTACAGCACCCATGTTCGCTCTGTGTTTCATCGAGCTAGCTAACTGAGGACCGTAGGAGAGACAACTGGAGCTCAGAATGTTAAAACCTACGGAAATACGATGAAATCATTACATTAACAAAATAAGGAAGATTGCAACTACATCTCTATTTTTGCTTTTAATTATTTTATGTTTCTTTCATTTAGTTTCTAGCGGCGTCTTAACTGTGTAATTTTAACAACTTTGGAGGGTTCCTTATAAAATAATTAATTTATGAATAAAAATATAGAAATATGAATGTTGTAGATATAGATCATATCTTAAAAATATTTGCTCTAACGTTATTCTACAGGTAGAAAACAAATGACTACGTTTGTATGGACCTACGAGCACAAAGAATTTAATTTATGTACCTACATTTATTTTTTATTTATTTTTTGCCCTAGTATAATTCAAAATTTATAGAACGACATTGGGTCTTTGATTCTAATTATAGTCCGAAGATATTGTATAATTGAGTGGGGGTAGCCAGGGTTTCACCGAATACTAGCTTCATAAGCAAGGGTACGTGTATGCACGAATCATCATCATTAAAATATTGTTTATTGTTCTTTGATTATTCTAAACAGGACAGTCACTCCGCTGCTCTTCGCAAAGTTGCTCTCTTACTGGTCTGCTAGTTCTACAATAAGTAGAGAAACTGCTGCGTATTACGCCGGTGGCATGATTTTGAGCAATTGGATAGCTGCCTTTTGCGGACACCATGGAAATTTTCTATGTCAGCAATTCGGAATGAAGTTAAGGGTGGCAATCAGTTCTCTTATGTTTAGAAAGGTGAGTGTTGTGGTTTTGAATTTTTGTTTTAATTTGAGGTATGATTAAATGTTCTATTGCTTAGTAAAATTTTATAGATAATTGAAAATATATAATTGTATTTAAATATCAAACATTTTGTGAATTCTAGTTTTTAACTTTTGACATATTCGCTTACTATAGATATAAGTAACGTTACTAAAAATAATTAAAATGTACAAGACAAAATACGTGACAGCCAAAATAAAACCTTCCAAAGCTTTATGGATTTACGGACTGGTTTGATTCACTGATCTATATATATATATATATATATATATATATATATATATATATATATATATATATATATATATATATATATATATATATATATATATGGATAGGTAAATCAAACCATTTTAATATAAAGGAGTAGGTATGTCCTGAGTGGCCAACTTGTCGAAATTTGGCTACTAGCTGCCTTTTGTAATGTAGACATCCACTACGATTTAAAAGAATTTAACCCAACTTCAAGGATTAAATTCTCCAAAAGCCTTTCTTAGCTCAACACCTTGTGTGTGTATTAAAGTTTGTATAAAACTATTTATTTAACGGGGCGATTGACCTGAAACTAAAGGTTGGTGTAGAGGAGAGTCTGCCACACTATCTTAATGCGCGTTGACTGACTTTAATTGTCCACTAAATATTTTTAACTCCTCAGACACCCAACTTCCCCAGCTATCATTACCGACGACTACGTGAATATAACAACACAATAAATAAATCAACATTTGTAATTGCAATTAACAATTTATGGGGTTGTTACCGTGTAGTGGTGGGCTAAGTATATCCACTGCCATATATAATCCCGTGTGTTTCGTAAGAGGCGACTGAGGGAGTCAAATCAGAACACACAGCAGTGTTCCTACTAACGACTAAAATAAAAAATAAAAAACTGGGGTTTCTAACCCGCTTGCCAAGCGTTGCAGCTATAGCAAATATCCCCTCTATAAGGCAATCTTTCTGTAGCTTAATGCTGCTGTGTTTCGTATGGTGAGTGTAGAGAACCGGAGACCATTTTTACTGGAAACGAGGCATTCCATCTTAGTCCTCACAACGCATCTGCATTTTGATTCGTAATCGAGGATAGATGTAGATGTCTATGGGCCACAGCAACCACTTACCTTAAGGTGGAATGTGTTCTCGTTTGTCACCCTATTCTAAAAAAAAAACTAGTACCGGTATAAATACATGCTGTAAGGCATTCCACGGGTATCTCAGTTCGTAGAACTGACAACGACCTTCTTTGTTTGAAGGTAGATGCAAATTTCCATGAGCTGCAGTAGCCACTCACCATCAGGTGGACTGTGTGGTCGTTTGTCACTTTATCCTATAAAAAAACTACAGGGGAGGCCTGTGTTCAGCAGTAGACCTTAACAGGCTGTAACTGCAAAGGTAAACTAGGGGCCCATCTGGTTTATGTTTGTTTTTGACCCACTATTCTCGACCAAAAATAGTCGAGAAATATTGTAGCAAAAAAAGGTGAAAAACCTGGTTTTGTAATTTAAATAAAATTAAGGTATGTTAAACTTAACATAGATTGGCGTTACGTAATACCAGACAAACGGTTCTAGTGATAATTCGCCATTAGTCTATTATAATGAATCATTGGCGTGGTAGAACCTTGCTGCAGCTATATTATGGGTGTAGCACGAATGGGCCGGCTCGAGCGGAGAAGGACCATGCTCTCACAGAATACCAGCGTAAAATAGCAGCTCGGTGCTGCTGTGTTCCGTATAGTGAGTGTAGAGAACCGGAGACCAAGCTTTTTTGAAAAAGAGGCATTTTATCTTAGTCCTCAGGGATGGCAACGCGTCTGCATTTTGTTACTTAATCGAGGATAGATGTAGATGTCTATGGGCCACAGCATCCACGTACCATCAGGTGAACTGTGTGCTCGTTTGTCACATTTATCCTGCAAAAATTAACAATAATACCCTCAACCGATAAAAGATGTAAGAGAGGTCTTCTTTCTCCAGGGCTGCTTGCTTTGGAAGCCGCCGGGAACAGTCGTGTCAAGTTGAATATCAACTGTCCAAAATTAATAGGATTTTTACAATTTTCGCATATAATTTGTGAATTTGTTATAGGTATAGTTTGTATATATATACTATTTTTTTATTTATTTTAGATTATGCGAATGAACAATGGTTCTTTGGGAGGGACAACGGCAGGGAAAGTTGTGAATATACTGTCAAATGATCTGCAGCGATTTGATTTAGCGTTCTTTTTCCTACATTATGTATGGATTATTCCACTACAGTTAGCTGCGGTTTCATACCTGGGCTATATGCAAGCAGGTACTGCTGCTCTCATCGGATTGGCTGCTTTAATTATCATTGCATTGCCCGTTCAAGGTGAGTACGATTAAATAGTATATGTTAAACTGTTTTAAAATGTCAAAATATTATTTCGTTAAAATAAAAGTAAAAGAAAATATCTTTAATATATTTAATATTGAAGTTCATTCGTTCTACTCATTCATTACAGTGTACCAAAAGCCCACTGCTAAACGGGGTCATATTCCATAGGTTGCCTCATATACAATACCTGGATATTTGCATTGCTTGGCAGGCGGATTGGTGACTGAAGTTTTATTGTTCTGAGTTGTTATCAACTTATCAGGCAGATACTGCCGCCCATCTTCTTTTCAGTTACCCCTTTGTCGCCTATTACGACAACCATAGGATGATATAGAGCAGTGGATTCTCTTAAGCTACCAGTAAACGGCACGACTATATCACTTTCTATATTAATATTTAATCTTAATCTTCTGTGCGTAAAATATCCAGACAAACACAAGAGAAACATCTGGTACTGCTGCTACTGGTATCGTCCATCTAGCTGCCTAGTGTGATCAAGGCAAATCCTTACTACGATGGAAGACGCTAAGAGAAGGAGTTATCAATAATCTATATGTTCTGGGGTAGATGCCCATATCTACTACTTATGCACTAGCTGCTGGATACAAATATCTTACTTCTGACAGGGTTTCTATGGCACAAATGAGGCCACTGCATTTTAAAATAATATTTGTCGGCATAAGATATTTTTGATCACGTATTAATATATTAATAGCTATTCGCCTCGGCTTAGCATAGGTAATTTTCGATCTTGACAACAGCACCACCTACAGGGTCTAATTATGAATCTACATCATCCAGGGATCTACACAAACACTCACAAACGTTTCATCAATCAGTCGAGACATTTTGAGTATTATTCAAACTAACGGGCAGCAATTTATTTTTATGTATAGAGATGTGCACGTTAATATATTACTTTATATAAATGTATTATTTGTTGTGACAAGTTTCTCAGTATTGACTTTGGTTTAAGTATTTTATAGAATTATAAGAATACCTGTACCCTACGATTGTCATAATATGAATGTAAGGGGCATAATTTAGAATTAACTGACGTTGGAATAGATTAACAACGCAAAATAGAAATAGCATAGTGTACGCATATGTTAGAGCGGGAAAGATAGGCTAGGCATGGGCTTCAGAAGCTGTGAGTCGCGACGCCCTCGGCTCTATCCCAGAGGCGTCGTGCGGCGATCTACAAATGGTTCTGTTGATGCGACCGAGTGACCCGTAGTAGAGTCGTGGGCGGCCGGCGTCGGCCTCGCCGTGCGTTTCCCTTTCCCCCGCGTCTTCATATCGTTTCAGTCAGTCAAATGTTCAAGAACATCAAATCCTACCAAAGAGATGCTTACCTGCTACAAGGTACCTCTCCATGTTACCAAATGTAAGAAGTCATGCCATACACAAATGCTGAGGAACTGATTTTACCTGCAGCGATTGATATGGTATCAGTGATGATAGGAGAATAGGCGGCTAAAAATATACCTCTTTCAAACAAAACGATAAGCCGCCGTATTCGAGACATGTCAGAAGATATTAAAAATTGCAATTACAAATTGTGGAGAAACTTAAAGGTTTTTTTTGCCATTTTACTTGATGAGAAAACATACAGTAATGACAATTTTCAATTAATATGTTACGTACGGTACATACAAAAAAAAGTGTGTATGAGAATTTGTTATTTTGTAGAAAAATATGTGAAAGTGGTAAGGCTACAGTTTTATATGAGATCTTAAATTGTACATACATGATCGAAAATAATATTTAATGGGAGAACTGTGTGATTGTGTGTATGGATGGTGCTCGAGCGATGTTTGGACAGTCCGGAGGAATACAAACTCTCATCAAAACCGTTTCGAGAAGCGATGCTCAGAAAATCAGGCACATCCTTCTCATTAGTAGCTAGTCAAAAGGTATCTCTTTTAATTTGTGTTCCTGTTTTTTTTCTTGTTTTTTTCATAAAAATTATAAATGTTACTTGGAGATTTCTGGTAACTTGTAACTTGGCTAGAACTATAACTGGTAGGTATTTTTTGGCCAGAAGAGTGCGTCGCAAAAAATAGTAAATTCCCATAGACGTCACAGTAAAAATAAGTTTGGGAAGCCCTGGGCTAGACTATTCACGTACACTCTATCGGAATGTATCGGCCTGGCGTCATTCATGAACAGACCAAATCCCGCTTGTACTTGCAAAATGTGAGGTTTTAAAGTAAAAATGAGTGATATGTCTCACAGCATTTAGTTATCACTTCTAAGGGCTAAGCTAGTATATCTCACAGCCTGTAGTTATCACTTTTAAGGATAAGCTAGTACGTCTCACAGCATTTAGTTATCACTTCTAAGGGCTAGGCTAGTATATCTCACAGCCTGTAGTTATCACTTCTGAGGGCTAAGCTAGTATATCTCACAGTCTGTAGTTATCACTTCTGTGGGCTAAGCTAGTATATCTCACAGCCTGTAGTTATCACTTCTGAGGGCTAAGCTAGTATATCTCACAGCCTGTAGTTATCACTTCTGAGGGCTAAGCTAATATGTCTCACAGCCTGTAGTTATCACTTCTGTGGGCTAAGCTAGTATATCTCACAGCCTGTAGTTATCACTTCTGAGGGCTAAGCTAGTATATCTCACAGCCTGTAGTTATCACTTCTGAGGGCTAAGCTAGTATATCCCACAGCCTGTAGTTATCACTTCTGAAGGCTTAGCTAGTATATCTCACAGCCTGTAGTTATCAATTCTGAGGACTAAGCGAGTTTATCTCACAGCCTGTAGTTATCAATTCTGAGGACTAAGCAAGTTTATCTCACAGCCTGTAGTTTTATCACAGCAGAATTAGGTCATTGTGTGATATCTGCTCTTACGGACTCCTAGTCGGACTAGTCTACAACTAGGTAAAAATTATGATATAATAACACTAAAAATAAATGATATAACGTTCTGCTAAATGGCGATAAATATATAAAATATGTAAACATTAAACCTAATAATCACTAATCACTTATAAAAATTGTTTATCGGACTGCTATAAAAGGATAAATAAACTCCCTATCATAAGAACTGAAAATACCTTTATTTTGTTTAGGTGGTCTTGGAACATTTGTTGGTAAAATAAGATTTCGTACTGCAGAAAAAACAGATGCACGGGTCAAATTAATGAACGAAGTTATTAATGGAATACAGGTAAGGAACACCAAAATATGATAATTCAAATTAAATATCTATTTTAATTACAAATAGTATAGATAAATACAGTATTATTACATGATATGAAAGTACGACGATTACATTTTAGTAGGTAATGTGTGAGAATAATATCCGGAAACTAATTAGGAGATTTCTGCGTTTTTCTGAAAATAGCTAAACAATAAAAAACAGCGGTTTTTTATAAGATAAGGGTGGCAAACTAGCTTACTGTTTAACTGATGGTCGCCAATTTGCTCTCCAAGTGCGACAACTTTGGCAAACATTATTCCCATTCAAGTAGTTACCAAGAGACAGATCTCAGTCTCCGACGGCCCCGCTTTTCCTGACAACTGTGGAAAACATAGTAACGGCGTAACGGAGGTGAAGGATCGGTTGCCACCTTAAACGTCTTGACTGGTTACTCTGACTGAATACAAGATACTGGAGCTGGAAGAAGGGATAGATATTATGTTGAAATATTATATGATTGTCTGAGGTCCGATAATTTGAGAGGGACTCGGTAATCCCTGAATCCGGCCACGGGAAATGCATTCATCTCTACTAAGGATACTTTAACCGTTTAAAAATGATTAAAATATTATCTTCTTCCTAATCCTTTAAAGTTACATGTTAATCAGTTACTGTTTAACTTCTGAATGATGAAGAATGAAATTAACCGAAAGGGTAATTGTACGTTTTAATATTATAATAATGCCCTCCACTCCGAATTTTTGGCAACGGTTTTACATAAATTTCGAGGCAAGGGTGTGAAACACCGTTAACTTCCTGAGTCAGAGTTGCTACTTTCTTTACAGAAAAACCCAAAAACAAATTTTAAACATGATGAGCAGTTACGGTTACGAACATTAGACAATCTAGGCAGTCAACGATATACAGACAAAAATATTTATAATTTAGAAATACCTCTTTTATTTTATTAATGTTTCAGGTGATTAAAATGTACGCGTGGGAAATTCCGTTCCAAAAAGTAGTAGGTCAAAGACGTATGGATGAGCTGAAACAAATAAAAATTGCCTCCTTGATAAGGGTTGTATTCAATAGTTTTATGATTTTTACAGAAAGAGCAGCCCTTTTCATAACCATTCTATCGCTTGTTTTGCTTGGAAATGTAATGACTGCTAATGTTGTGAGTATAATTTGTATTTTGTTAATTTTAATTTATAAATTTAAGTTTTATTCAATAAAATAAAGTCTTGGCCATCATATCTGCAAACATTAGGTGTCTACACATTCGGGAAAATTCGATCGGCAAAATATTTATTGTAAAATGTAAGTCATTTTTCTGGTTGGTAATCATAGGTATCTTGGTGTACTATATTTGCTTGAGGTCTGTGTAGGTAGGTGATACCGTTGCGCACTTCCACCTACCGTAATCAGCAGCGCGTACATAGTATACGAGTAAGTATTCTTGCGCACCACAGTTGATGCCTGGTATATGACACTAGTGCCATCTAGTATCAAATAGAGGAACTAAGCTTTCTAGAAAACTCCACACTTGAATTTATTTATTCGCTTAAAGTCTGTGTAGGTACGTAATACCGCAGCGCACCTACTGTAATCAGCAGCGCATACATAATATACGAGTAAGTATAATCACGATGCAGTCTTCCTGGAGTATGTCGATCAAGGCAAAACGCAGTGAACACGGTATTTAGAAAATTGTCGGACAGATTTAGTAAATACTTAACCTATGTAAGGCTAAGGCATGTTAACATACAAATCAGGGACACAATGTCGAATGCGGTAGACTTTACTTATATTAGACGCAAAGCGTTTGCCGTGTGGTTGTTTTTATTAAAAATTCTTGCTGCACAATATGTAGAATTTGATCATTGGTTTAAAAAATTACACATGCGCTTTCATGCATTTGATGTAGCTACAAGACAACCTAATTTACAGTCAAAAGCAATAGAAGAATTATAAAACTACCAGGTTCTAATGGATGTTTTAATACATTACGTATTTTGACCGTAGTTAAGAATCTACTTTGGGATCTGGGATGGAAGTAGTATTGGTATCTATATAAGTCATCAATATCAAATATTTATAGGGACAAAAACTGTTAATAAGCTTCACTTACACTATACATTTTGGGTTAATAGCCTAATAATATTTTTTATGTTTCATGAAGTTGTTGTCAGACAACAATGTAGCTCGTATGTTATTTGTACTACCTTTTTGTTTTATATCTATTAAAATTACCATTTTTTTAGATATATCCTTTACAACAATTTATGAACGCTGCTCAAATTAATATAACGTTAGTTTTACCGTTAGTATTAACATTTACTGCTGAGTTATTGGTTTCGTTGAAAAGAGTGGAACAATTCCTTTCTTTGGGTAAGTTTTAAATAAATTTGACTGTTATTGTTTTGTATATTAAAATAAGAATATAATTTGCTATATTATGTTTGCGGCATTAGGGAATCCAACACACCATTACGTCCCGGGAATGATATAAGACGTATCAACGTGAAATTAAAGGAAAAATACAACATAACTACCTCGCTTACGCCGGGTATAAAATTAATATCGATACGGGTCTACACAGGCATTAATTTCTAAGGTGCAAGACGTCTAATACTACGATAGTCCCCACCTGCAAAGCGTGGTGATTAAGGCAAATAAAAGTAAAAAATAACCTCTCTCGTTTTATTATTATACAATGAGAAAGAGCCTATAAGTGGACATACGAAATGATACAGATAAATATAAAACATATATTAAAAGAAAAGTCATACACACGTTGCTCTGTTTGTTTTTTATCCGTTAGTAGATTTATAAAAGTTTCCAATAATAATTTTAACTTTGCAGAAGACAGACTTGACTTAATTGATGATAAAGCAAGCCCTCAATCAAAATTATTTCGGAACGTATCGGATAACTTCGAGGACTTTAAAGGAGCATCCGTTAGGCCTTTATCCTACCAAGCAAAATCAGAATTTTCTGTAAGCAATGGTTAGTAGACAATTCTCAGCGTAGTTTAAATGTTATTATAGTTAATATTTTGTAATTTCTTAACACTTATGAGGTAAGGGGGTAAGTCAGAAATATAATAATATTTATTCCAAATATCATCTTTATAAATACACACACACATCGATATAATATGGTCGAATTTTATTTACACTAAATTTTATTTTTTCCAACATCCACTTTGTATATTTTTTTTTGTGAGAAGACACTAGCTCCTGAGATACAGGTTCACCTACATTAGAACATTAGAAGCCAGGAACTTTACATTTATTTGTTAAAAATTATTAGTGAAATAAAACAAAATAAAAATGACAAATATCTCACAGACCGCCGATGGGGAGCAGATTGCCAGTGCGAAGGTATTAGATCTACGCGCATATACTCACCTCTAATGTAGTGAGAATGTGTAAATGTTTGAGACTATGTACGCGTGTCTGTTAAAGTATTCAGCCGTAAATTTACAAAGGATAAAGAATAATAAAGCAAATTAGTATAAATATTCAATATACGCCATAACGTGATACACATTTACTAGCTGTGTAGTGGCGGCGTGAGATTATCCACTGCTAATATCCACTACCCTGGACAGCTGCATCATAAAAAGCTGCGTTTGTCAACACGCCTGCTATCGTGGTAATTATGGCGAAATTCCCCGAATGAGGCAATCTACAGGGAAGACCTATTTCAGCAGTGGACGTTTGATAGTCTGTAATGAATGATAAAAATATTTTTTTTTTTTGGAAAATATTAGTAATCTTATTAATTAACGTTACTAATAATCCTTTTAACCACTCCTGGTAAGCTTGAAAATGCTTGTGTTAGGAGTGGTTCACGACAGTAGTCTAATGGCGGATTTAAACCCACGACCTTTTGAGTTCGCGATTCGCGCCCTGCCATTAGGCTACTGTCGCTTCAACATTTTTCACATTTATTTGTAAACTGCACATAATTTAAATAGAATTATTTGTGACAAACGAGCAGTCTCCTGACGGTGAGTGGATATTGTTTATCACATTTGGTCTTTATTTATCTTAATAAGTGATAAAATTAAAAAAGTTATACAACCGATTTCAATATAAATAAAATCAGAACATCATCAATGTATCGAAGTCAATTAAATATGCGTTATCAAGGATAACTCAAAAACTACTGGTCAAATCTTGATCAAATTGACAAATATGAAACCACATGAAAAGCATCAGCTTTCAAACGAAAAATAAATTATCAAAATCGGTTCACCCTAGTAAAAGTTCTGAGGTAAAACACATAAAAAAATACATCGAATTGAATACCTCCTCTTTTTTGAAGTCGGTTGAAAATGTGTGCGTGCAGTGGTTATCTTTTAATATGCACATAGACTTAATGCATTAACGCTTTACTTGAAGATAAACGTACAAAATGATGCACGTATTCTGCAATTAAGCAATTGCAAATAAGAGCTTTATAAAATAAACAAGCTTGAAAGTTAATAATCTTGTTGAAAGCATAGTATGATTAGACATTTCAAGAGATGGACTTACTCGTATAAATAATTACGACGAACACAAAGGTGCAACAACGGATACAAAGCTTTGACAGGCCTATTGGTCTAGTGGTCCTATTGGACCCTGACTGCTATGCCGGAGGTCGTGGGTTCGATTCCCACCCAGGACAAATGTTTGTGTGATGAGCACGATCATTTGTTCTGTGTCTGGGTGTAATTTATCTATAATATTTATGTATTTAGAAATATATAAGTATGTTTATCAGTTGTCTAGTACCCATAACACAAGCTCTGCTTAGCTTGGGACTAGATGGCGTTGTGTGATAGTTGAACAAAAAAAAAAGCTATTATATTATATTGTCGTCAATTTGTGAATATCAGTTTTAACTTACTAATACTTTAGCAGACCAGGAATGACATTATTTTAAAATAAAAATAAAATGTTGCTATAATTAAAAGCTAAATAACTGCGTAAATATGTATCTTACAATTGTCCTCCAGACAGAATTTCGGTCATGGCTGCAAGTCCGTGTCAACGGAATATCCGAATGTAAACATAAGTACAAGAGCACTCTCTAATTAATCAGTTTTATACTCCGTCGGTGCGGTAATCCAACACGACCGGAGAGATCTCAGGTATAAGACAGCTCAGTCTTAGCTATGCTTTTTGAGGCAAGGGGGTGAAATCCGCCAACTTCCGGGCTGCTGCTAAGAATCTTTTGACAGGAAAACCGAATAACTAATTATCTTTGTATTAAAATATTAATCTAAATATAATATTTTTTATAAAATCATAAATTATATAATTAGTTAAAATTTAATCATATTTTTAAAGGCTCTTTACGGTCAGAGAAGAAATTTCGAAGGAGTCTCTCGCAACCAAACTGCGATATTGCGGTTGAACTGCGGGACGTTAGCGCCAGCTGGACCGATGACCCCAATTTCTTGGCACTCAAGAATATTACTGTACGCATACGCAAAGGAAAGCTTTGCGCAATCATAGGGGCCGTTGGGTCAGGCAAGGTACAGCCACAACTATTTCTATTTTAAATACATCACGTCAATTTAAGTAAAATTACAACCTATATACCTCCCATTGCTGTGCACAGACTTACTCGCTATTCCAAAATAATTATGAAGCAGTTGTGAATGCTTCTAACGGATTTAATATGTCCCAGAAATACTTATCTTTTTCCTTAGAGATGAAGGTTTCACAATATTTTCCTTGACCGCCGAGCGCGTGATTAATGAATAAATAAGAAAAAAAAATTGTATTATGCTTCAAGCAAATTATGTCCATCGAATTAGTCAACGATAATTGTAATTACCGGATTTCAGGGGAAATTTTCGGTGATTCTGAAGACTTTGAAGACCTCTATAGGACGTAATTGTGCGAAAATTTACTTAACCACCGATAGTCGATAGGCGGTGTTACAATTTTAATCTACTTGATACTATAATTATATTTTAAAACTGATACACTCTTTTTCATATAGTCTTCGATCTTGCAACTACTGATAAAGGAGCTGCCTGCGGCTACTGGCAGCGTGTCAGTGTTTGGGAAAATCTCGTACGCTTGCCAAGAGGCGTGGCTATTCCCGAGTACAGTCAGAGAAAACATTTTGTTCGGTATGCCTTACGATAAGGAGAAATACAATCAAGTACGTATTTGCATTAAAATCCTCCATAACAGCAAGGTCATTTAGTAATAAGAAATTTCTTTAAAACTAGGTTTTCAAATGATACTATCTATTGTGCAATACGTTATCTTCGTATAACAAGTTATTTTATTCTATCTCTATCTATCCAAAAGAAAAACTGTTTCTTAAGGATAAAGTTATGGCGAATTTGTTATCATTGTTGAATATGTCATTATGCATGTATTTTCAGGTATGTAAAGTATGCGCTCTAGAGAAGGATTTCAAACAATTTCCTTATGGCGACCAAACCTTAGTAGGTGAAAGAGGTGTATCCCTCTCAGGAGGTCAGCGTGCCAGAATCAATTTGGCTCGGGCCGTCTATAGAGAGGTACTTACTTGATTTTTATTTGTGCAACAAACTCTATTTTCGAGCCATAGATCATTTACTGTAGATAATTTCATAACCTTATAACTGGTAACGAGGCACTCTATCGTAGGCCTCAGGGTGACGACGCATATTTTGCATTTTGATTCTTATGCGGCAATAAGAAGAATGAAGAAGAATTTCATTTATTTAAGCAACCAAGGCTCATATTTTGTTAGTATTACTTATAACTAAACTTATAACTATGTTAGTAGGCATAATATTATTATTATATATATGTGAAGTACAAAAAAATACATTTATATTTATATGTGCCATTTTCTCACCAATTCACCCGATATGGCACTACAATGGCATATGTATTGGCAGTCCAGTCTGCTAGCAATCACTTTCAGGATACTATTGTTGCTCCCCGCACCCTGCGCACTAGAGACGCTCACCTCTTGCGCATAGTACATCCCTGATGCACTGCAAGGCAGTCCCAGCAGCACCCTAAAAGCGTTGTTGTATTGTACTCGGAGGGCGTTGTAAGCCTTTTGAGTATATCTAGCCCACAGGCTGCACGTGTAAAATGACGTGCAGTAAGCTCTAAATAGGGCTATTTTAACTTCCCTTGAACAGCGTGCAAACCTGCGAGCTGTCATGTTCGCTCTTACTGACAACGCCCTCCGTTCTCTCTCAATGTCATCATCATCCCTGAGACGAGGAGTCAGAACATGGCCAAGATATTTATACCTATACGCTCTTTGTAAAATATTACCATTAACTGAAATAGATGGTACTATGTCATGTCTCTTACTCCCGGTCTCAAAGACCATGACGTGGCTCTTTTTTACATTATAAGTCAAACCATGTGTGAGGGCGTAGGCTTTACAAGTCACAAAGAATAAATGTGAATTTCTACGCGTAGGTATTTGTTAAAATCGCGTGTGAAGAGTTTTTTTTAAAGTAATCTTGTTATTATTGTTAAAAGAAAGCGTAAAGATATCATGTTAATCTTTACGTTTTTTTCCTTGATTTTGTTCAAAATTATTTTGGATCCAGAATAAATTTTAATCTAAACTGTTGTAAATAATACTGAAAGTATCTAACAATTAAAGGCAAAATAGCCTTATGTAAAATATTACCCGTAATTAGTCAAATGCATTTCCTAAAACTAGCTTCAGTCGTAATGTTGTCTATGTCTCTATTAAAATAAATACTATAAATTAACTCAATACAACAAAACATTTGGGTATATTCTGTTGTAAGTAAAGAAATGTTGATTCCTGAATTATAAAACCAACCAACCAAATCTGGCCTATTTTTAAATCTTCAGATAAAAGTATTCCATCAAATAAATAATAACCAGGCTAAGAGTAAATGTGAAATAATTAAATTACTATATTCATCTAACTGTAAGTTTTAATTTGATTGGGCTGTATTTTATTGTATGAACAACTTTTATTTATTTTATTTTAATATTTAAGGATTAAAAAATTGGCCCGAAACTGTCTGCACGTGGCAATAAGGATGTAGTCCTTACAAAGTTGTTTGCAAATGTAAGTTCCTTATCCTATTAAATATCTTAATTATTTATTTCTTTTGAAGGCCGATATTTATCTATTGGACGATCCGCTGTCAGCCGTGGATGCAAATGTAGGGCGTCAGCTTTTCGAAGATTGCATCAATGGTTATTTACGACAACGCACAAGAATTTTAGTCACTCATCAAATACATTTCCTTAAAGCAGCTGACTACATCATTGTTCTAAATGAGGTTTGTTTTTGCAATCTTTTTCCTAAGGTATTTTCGTTGCTTTTATATTTCGAGATATTTTTTGTGTTCTTTACGAGCATTTTCGGCACAAACATATTTGCTTACATTTCATTGTTTTCAAGGGTGGCATTGAAAACATGGGAAATTTCGATGAGTTGGTATCGTCAGGCAAAGAATTGGCTATGATCATGGCTTCATTACAAGAAGGAAAAGACAAAAATACGGAAAATAACACCTTGGTGAGTGTATAATTTGATTTATGAATTAAACAAAAGAAAAATATTTATTCAGTTTTTTATTGAATAATTATACACGAGACAGCTTTCCTAATATAAAATATACATGTAAAATAATTGGACCGTGCTTTGTGGCATTCCTTGGTGGAGTATTAGGTTTAGCAATGGACTTGTGAAGGCCTGAAAGGATGACGATGATGACGTAAAATGACATAATATATAAATACACATTACTCCGGCAACAAATACGGCATGCAGATTTACTCACCAATAAAGAGATTGTAGTTAGGTTATAGTTTTCTTTCTGAATTATATGCGAGTTAATCTTAACTTTTTTGCAAGAGCTTTTTCGTTGACATAATATAATGTTTACGAGACCTATTAAACCGGTTCCGTTACAAAAATCTTAATGTGTAAATCTTAATGTCTGGCAATATGAAAACATCTTAATAAATGGAAAATTGTTAACTATAAGATTTAACGCTATTTATTTGTTGACCACATCACGATATGGTTTAATGAATTCTATGAATATAATCGTATGGACGATATTATCAACTAAGCATATCATTGATATTTCATGATATGGTCAAGTCGTAAAACTGTTTTATTATTCACTACTATCAGCGCTTATAGCCCATTTTTAACAGAAACAGAAGTATTGCATAACACGTAAAAATATCTAATATATTCATAGATTATTAATAAAACCAAAAATCATCTTAATTTCTAAATTAATATTATCTATATAGTCACTATTATGTATTTAAATTAATTTCACTATTAAAAAAACAGTTAAAATACAATTAGCTAATCATTGTTTAATTATTAATTAACTAGTATTGTCAATATGTTTTTTTATAGAAGCAAATGTGCATATGGTTCACCTGATGTTTAGTGACACCCGCAGCCCATGACCAAACGCAACACCAGGGTGATTGCAGGTGCGTTGCCGGCCCCTTAGAAAGAAGTAAGCTCTTTTCTTGAAGGTCCCCAGATCATATCGGTCCGAAAAAATCGCCGGTGGTAAATTATTCCACAGAGAGGTCATACACGGAAGAAAGCGTGTCTTCTGAGGGTTAAACTGGACTAGATTTAGTCGCCCCCAATCCGAGACTTTGATCAGCAAAGACTCGACTGCAGACACAAGTTTGTACCGGTACTCGGAGATGTTTCCGCGAGAAATATTGGCACGGCCGGTGTACAGAGCATCACCAGTGATGTCATCTGCATAGCAATGAATGTTGCAGGTTTGCAACATATCATTGATATGCAGAAGAAACAGTGTTGGTGATAGCACGCAGCCTTGTGGAATACCAGCATTAATATGCTTGTAATCGAAGCTTGTATCGTCTACCTTGATGCTCCGATCTGCAAGAAAGCTGGTGATACAATTGCACAATTTCTCGGGAATCCCATACGAAGGGAGCTGCGAAAGAAGCGCTTTGTGCCAAACCCGATCGAAGGCCGTCGCAATGTCCAAACTAACGGCCAGTGCCTCACCTAATTTTGTTTACAATGGATTTCCACTGTTTTGGAGAACAAGGAGGTGAAGACGAAGGGCCTGCAGTTGGACGGGTCTGAGCGGTCGCCTCTTTTAGGGATCGGGTAGACGAAAGCCGTCTTCCATGATTTTGGGACTACGGCTAGAGATTAGGAGTACCGGAAAAGACGTGGAAAGACGCGTTAATGTGCTATGAATTCTACTAATTTATACTAATGACGCATTGTTGTGTGTAGTTATAATATTTTTAATAATCTAAAATAATATACATACATACTAGAGCGGTGCGGCAAATAAAAGAAAGCCTATGTCTAGGCTACGGGACGTAATATATAGGCCGTAACTTTACTTTTTTAAAATACGGATTATAATAAAATCATCATAAACATAATATAAATAATATAAGAATTGAATAGTTTTAAAAATACGTTTAATGTATTTAGTATTTTTTACTTAATCAATAGGTTGTTTTACCCGTATTTTAAATCATCCAAATTTTCCTCTTGAACTCGATGTATATTGACAAAATGTGTATGATTCTACATGAATGGTATTTACCGTATAACCGATATTTTGCAAAATATAAGTGGCAAACCTTTTTTAATATTTTTTAATACTTTATTCAAATAGAAACGAGAGTGAACTAACCGACAACGAATTGTTTATGTTTCATCGGGTGCAACAGTCATTGCCTTTCCCAAAACCATCCATATGATGTTCAATATTTTTTACGATAAATCGTAAAAAATATAAGTAAACTTAGAAAGTCCAATGTGTAATGTTTTTTAGGAATAGTGACTTAACAAGAAGTGTTTAGCGTGGCTCTTTAAGTCATTAAAATTAAATCCTTAATGCGAAATTGATGCATTTTTTCTAATGTGCACCGAACCAGTTTTATCTTTAAGACTGGGTTTGATGATTAGTTTATCAGCATTTAATGGGAAGATTTTATTACTATTTTAATACTTTTAAGTAATTGCCAAAACAAATAATTGTTAATAACTTCAATCAAAATTTGTTGTAGCAAAAACTTAAACTTCTTATGTACTTACCGATTCTTTGTTATATTTATGATGTTATTTACTTCTGCACAAATTTAAGGCGCGAGTAAAACATTCTTATTATAAAAGGATAGTACCTGGATGACAGAGCTCTGCTCGGTTTTTTTAAATCGTGTGTTTTGTGAACTATATTTAGATACAAATTACATACTGAAGAAACATAAATAATATTTTTTGATCTTATTGACATAATAGAAAAAACAGAACTGGTTATTTGAATAAAAAATCATGAGTGCAATTAGTTTAATTTAAATTCTCACAAAAGAAGGGAACTTGAAAAAAAAAGAGGAAAAAAGTCGGACCGCACACGGGACGCGACCAGGGCACTACGATTTCGCGACGGCCCGATATCCACTTGAGCTATTACGATCATTACCACGGCATCAAAATTTTCTTTCTTATATTGTAGCAGTTTTTCATTGCCCGAAAAGACAGACAGAGCAAAGACTAGATCGATATATTGCCCCCGAAACTCCTGAATACTAAATTTTATGAAAATCGTTGGAGCCGTTTCCGAGATTCCGCCTTTATATATATATATATATATATATATATATATATACAAGTATAGGAGGTATAGGATTCATACATTAATTGATTATTTAAAAGATATAAATACCTAGCCATATAAAATTTAAGGAGTTCTATATTTAAATTTAGACATTCAAGGAATATTTTTTAAGCTGTGTGTTGTTCTATTTGTTAATTTTATATATTTCAGAAAGTTGAAGAGAAAGAGAAGGCAGGTTTAAAGAAGTCTGTATCTATCAGTGAACCCGAAGAACTTGAACAATTTGAGGAGCAAAAGATGGCTGTCGAAGAAAGACAATCGGGAAATCTTCGCTGGGAAGTTATTTCTACTTACTTTAAGTCCGGTGGCAGCTTCTTTTTAGTATCGTTCACTTTCTTAATACTCGCTATGACCTCTGCGTCAGCAGCTGCTGTAGATTATTGGGTCAGTTTCTGGTGAGTTAATAATTTATTACTAATACTCATCATGTTATTTTATAGGATCATAGCAATTATCAACGTAGAACTGTAAAAGTTAGCTAAAGTATTTTTTTTTCTAGAACTAAAACTATTACATATTCCACCTGATGGTATGTAGATAATGTGATCCAATGTTGTGTGTTTGAAATCCAAGCATATGCTTTATGCAGATGCTTGCTGTCCAGAGTTATCCCAAGAACTAACAAACTGTCACACCTCCTAACGTTTGTATGACATTCATTTTTAATTTACAAAAACATCACCAAATTTTTCAATATTATTCACAGCAAAATGGTTCACGGAAGAAATACTCTTTCTGAAAGTTTATTTCAGAATTCTCTTTGTTATTGTTTCAATATTTATCAAACAAATGATTTGGATCTTCACTTTCATATCTTAAGGATCATCGTCATCATCATCATCATAACAGCCCTTCACAAGAATTTCACGTCAACAACAATTCGCAAAGAATTTCACAGAGCATAGTCCAGAGCTATCTCATGGACAAATGTGAGCAACGTATTTCACAAAATTTCTTACGAACTCTATAAACGTCCAGGCTACAATACTCTGGAACTATTTGCCTGCACATCAGAAAAGCATCTAGTAAAATACCCTAATAAATTATTCTGCTACTTAACACTGGTATTCTGTAAAAGCGTAATGTCATTTTCATCGTCATTCAATTTTATTTTGAGAGTAATTGTAATGTTGCCAATTTTAAACTTTTTGTTTTAGGTCCAATCAAATGGCAAAGTATGAAGAAGAAACAGGCACTGCAAATATGGGTTAGTATTACGTATACGTTTATTAACATAGTTGCAGACATTACCACTTTTAATAAATTGTATTGTATAAAGTATATCTAATGTATTATGTCGTCAGCAAATATTATGATCCGACATTATACAAATAGCTTCGTCTGTTTGCAAATGCTCGCTAGTTTGTGAAATGCCGAAAGCAAATTTTCAAAAAAGTTACATGAAAATGCCATAGAGCAACGGAGGAGCGTCGTCGGCCCGTGTTGATTTATGGGAAATGCAAATTAAAACGTAGTGATTCTATACTCTTTGCGCCAATACCTAGCGATTCATACAATTAGGAACCCGTGGTAGAATTTGGCCGTTATATATAAACTAGATTTTTTCCTGCGGCTTCGCTCGCGTGGGATTGAATTTAGAAACATCGATAAAACTATTTTGTACTAAAATCAGCAAAACTGGATCACTTGTAGAGACACGTCGGTATCTGTGTATATATTGTCAATATTGAAGGCTACAGAAACACATATTAAGTTAGTTGTGTATATCATACGTCAAGCAACACTTTTTTATATCGGGTTTCCGATGTGTCTTTATTTACGAAAAATTGTCCTGGAATCGGAAACGCGTTATTTACATAATATTCAGCATTAAAGTTGATATAGTCTTGATAAAACAAGGTGTAATTTCATGGTCTTTATTAATATTGGTCCCATTGAATATTGATTAGTATCACTTTCAGTAATTTTTTACGGTCGAGTAGACTACAAAATTTCATAAATGTTCTATTCACGGAGAACGTGTGAGAAGTATTAAATTCATGAACAGCAGTAGAAATCTACATAACATAGGCTACAGCGTCTTCCTGATCATAGCTCAAAATATTAAATGACGCTTTGGCAAATATCCAACTTTATTAACTATTGGAAATCCAATTGATGAACGGGAGTAGAAATAATAGATTAGCAATGTAGAGGTGGCGAAAAAGAAACCACTACCCCGTTTCATCCCGTGGGTGTCTTAAGAGGCGACAGAGGGAAACCGAAACTGGAGATGGGTAGCATCTTCTTGATAACAGCTCAAAGTACTCGTAACAAAGAGCTGTGGTTGCCAACCCGCTTGCCGTAAATATAACTGCAAATACCCGGTCTATTTGTCACACAATGGGGGAAGCCTATAATCAGCAGTGGAAAGCCCTAAAGTAGGAGCCTAAATATATCTCACTACTGGGCACAGGCCACAGCGAGTTTTAGGTCAAAAAGGAGTTGATTAAGTTGAATCCAACGCTGGATAACCGATTTCACATACCTATACCTAAAAATGATTTCCGAAATATTTTTTGAACATCACAGATATGCAGATTTCCTGCGATGTTTTTCCTCACCACCGAGAACGTGGTAAATCAAAACTTCAAATTGTAGTTAAAATGTGAGTGGAGTCCGCGCGGATCTAATTTGAGTTCCTTACGTACTAACTGGCCGTGGTAGCTCAGCGAGCCGTGGTAGCTCAGTGGTTAACTCTCACTGTAAATATAACAGAACGCGAGTAACTCGGGTTCGATCCCCGCCGGCACCAATGAAATTGTTAATTGCAATTTTAAGTGCTGATTTACCACGTGCTCGGTGGTGAAGGAAAACATCGTGAGGAAACCTGCATGTCTGAGGAATAAGAAAAAAAATATTTCGAAGACATGTGAAGTTCGTCAACACGCATTTGGGCAGCGCGGCGGACACTTCCTTGCCCTAAACCCTCTCAGAAATGAGAGGAGGCCTGAGCCCAGCAGTGAGACGTATATAGGCTGTAACTTTACTTTACTTTACTTTACGTACTAACTATGAAGTTTGCGTTTAGATCGGTTTGATTACCGGTTTATACAGATGACTTTCAAGATTCTATCAATGCAGCTCTACTCATTGTTAAAATAAAAATAAACCCGTGTTCGAAATTTGCTTTCTTTAATATTTATAGTACTTTTTCAAAATATCTTGTTCATTTACTCATGAGAGCTATCTCACAAATTTTTTAATAGTTGTCTGAAAATATGGAAGCTATCTTAATATATGACAAACTGATTTATAAATCTCATTAAGAGTAAAAAAGGCTGCATCAACGCTATCACGAACTATTCCACCAATTATGGATATAAATCTCACAGTGCATTTAATTTTCAATTACTTATATCGGGCTTGATACAAAAAGTAAGTGGTGAAATATTACTACACCGATAGATACACAACATATTCAACTAAAAACCTTCTATCTTAATCAAAGTTTTGTGTACACAGTTTTGTTAGCAATTTACTAAAATTGACAATTATGACAAAACATGCAGACAGTGGACACAGGTTTATACCGGTCTGACAAATTTAGATGCTGCAACAAGAAGTACATATTTAACAGGATTGTGTCTAATTTGAACAGTTATGTACTTATTATTAGTTTATTTATCGGTAAGTAGATGGCGTTATTATTATATTAAAACGATGACAACCAAAACTTTACCCTCTAGTACTCAGACTTATTGAGTCTGAGTACTAGAGGATAAAGTTTTGGTTGTCAACTTATTGAGTTGAGGTGCGACTGGAGTGGCTCCACCACAACCAACCAAGACGCTAACATTTATATAATACATAAATTTGGCATAAATTCTGCATTTATCAAATATACGCAATCAGCGCCGCCTGCGGCGTGTAATGAAATTATTTTACGATTTAACAATAACATCTAGAAATAACAATGTCATGTTTAATTGTTAATATCACCAAACAATCTCTGTTCATTGATTTGGTCAAGCTATATCGTGATATAGTCAACAAACACTGTAAAACTTTATGAAATACCGCCATTTTGCTTTCAATAATCGATTGATTTATGATATTATAAATTTAATGATTTCTTATATCTACGCGAACACTACACATGATTAAAACTACTTTTACGGATTTTATCGCGTTTATTTTTACTTTTTATTTTTAATTCCCGACGTTTCGGGCGCTTTCCAGCACCCATGGTCACGGGGGACTGAGATGACTGACGTCCCGATGTCATTGTTAAACCCGGAGTACCTTCAGCTTTTTTTAATTATTGTTTATGGTCCGATCTATGCAAAATGAACTGACTATGTCCTGAGGTCTTGCAATGGTATGCTTGGGTTTAGTTTTAATTTTATTGATTATAGGATCCCAAGCAGGTGGTAGTACCCAGCCTCCTTCTCTATTGAAATTAGGATGTTTTTTTAATTTCAATAGCCTCACGTATCATCCTTGGTAGGAATCGGTGTTCTTTCGCGAGGATTTGTGGTCTATCAAATCTGATGTAATGGTTGGGGCCGTCTAGGATATGATCACAAACTGCAGACTTCCCGGAACGTTGATGCTTTACATCAGCTATATGTTCTTTTACGCGGGTCCTAATTGATCTTTTGGTTTGTCCTATATAAGAGAGACCACATTCACAATCAAGCTTGTACACTCCTGCATCTTGTAGAGGAATAAACCCAAGCATACCATTGCAAGACCTCAGGACATAGTCAGTTCATTTTGCATAGATCGGACCATAAACAATAATTAAAAAAAACTGAAGGTACTCCGGGTTTAACAATGACGTCGGGACGTCAGTCATCTCAGTCCCCCGTGACCATGGGTGCTGGAAAGCGCCCGAAACGTCGGGAATTAAAAATAAAAAGTAAAAATAAACGCGATAAAATCCGTAAAAGTAGTTTTAATGGTATTATAAATTCTTAGATCTGATCCATACATTAAAAAAAAAACTCTCTTTATTTAAATTATGAGGATAGTAAGAGTTTTGTCCATACTAATTACAATTTTTATCAGTTTATTTATAGATAAAAACTAATATGTACTAAAACTTTTCATTCCTTAATTTTATGATTTTCGATAGATGTCACTACTATCAATTATAAGTAGTAATTAGTTATTATAAAACTTATTTATATCTACTAAAATGAAATAACAAAAACTAAAAAATGTACATTAGAATTTTTAAATCAATTACAAATTTAATTGAATAACTTTGAAATGGCAAATGAGGCAAAAGTGAATACAACAATAATCATAATCATAAAAATATCATAGATTGTCGGCGTAGTTCAATTTATTACACAACGGTTAAAACTTATTTTGGACTTTATTTATAAACATTTTCTTTATTTTAATAAAACACATCAATCGTATAAAATAGAAATTAACGTCTAAAGGAAGGAAAGTACTTAACCCTCTTTTTTTAAGTTCCAGAATCGGATAAAAAATAGTCTTTAAGTAGCCCCGGGTCCCTAACTACCCACACACAAAATTTCATGGAAATCTGTTTAATAGTTTTTGTATGAATCTTTAATATACAGACAGACAGACAGACAAAAATTCTAAAAACCACTAATTTGGCTTCAGTGCTCTTTATTTAGTCGCCTGGACTTGTGTTTTCCAGAAAATATTAGATTCACAGACACGACTTTTCTACAGATGTATTATATGTATAGACTATGATTTTTATTAACTTTGTCAAAAACACGAGATTACCTATTACTATCAAGTAATTGTAATGCAACTGCTGGCATGGGACTTGGGCCACCTCAAAGCTGCGAACATTTGTGTAATAATGTTATACAAACGTTACTTCGACATTATACAAACCAGCTAGCAAGCTGACCACGCCAAATCTGCCGACGACGTATACCCATATATAAATTGAACGTTTCTTTGTTTGTTCCGCATACGTTCTTAAACCATTCATTCGATTACAATGTCACTTTTGTGAATTGTTGTGCGCAAATGATTTTGACCAAAAAGGCATTGCAACGCATGCAGATAGTAAAAAGTAAAGACAACGTTGTTAATAGTCTATCGATCAATAATGTATTGTTAATAGAAGCTAAGATCCGTAGTAAGATCAACCTTCACCAACCTGTTAACCGGATGTATTATTTTTATCAAATAAAATATGTTTCTAAACATATATCAACAGGGTTGCCTAAGAATATGTTCGTGGCTATAACTAAGATAAATTTTTCTAAATTATTTTTCTCAAATTTCACCGAAGTTCCAATGAAAAGCATGCAACGTAGATAATATGCAATAGTTCGGTTGACTTGCCTACCTTTTTCTGGTTCCTAATACCTGGTTGCTGTGTATTATAATAAACAATTAAGCTTATATTAGTAATTGCACTCATCTGCTAACTACTTGACAGATATACTAATATTAAGGCAATTTCATTCCGAATATAGTGGTACACGGTTGATTACGAAAAACCGATCATAATTACGATTGACAGGCTTTTATATTAAAAAATTAAAACAAGCCAAGATGCGTGACAGAGAAGCATTGCGCTATAAAGCGCGTGTTAGCAAGTTAGAACTGTAAACACGAGTCAGAACAGTCACGAAATGGTAAGGGCGACGTTATTAGTTACAAACGGCCACGTGCGTAAATTATATCATCTCGGCGTTATTTATTTGGATTTTAAGTTACCATGGTAAAATGTGCAGTGCCAAGCTGCAAAAACGATTCACGGAAGCAAACTAACAAGAACAATGATATTTATTCTCATTAAATGTAATATTTCGGTAATGAAACATAGATATTATTATTTAGGGCGTCAAACGGTGTAGCGAGAGACGCGCGGCAGTGATAGCGCACGTGCATCGCTAAAACAAAAGAAATACGCACTATTTATATCAATTTAATGTGGACGAACGCAACTGATCCTCATTGTGTAAAATTATGCCCTGAAAATTGCGGTTGATTTCTCGATGTTCATTTGAAACCAACAGGATTCGATGAAAAAGGGAATGATGAGTGAGGCTCTATTTGCTCCAAAATACTTTTCAATGGTATACTAGTACTGACCATTCCTATAGTATAAGCAGAAAACATGCGCACACAACTGAGCACGCGCAATGTACTACTTAATGCAGTAAATTCTCAGTCACATATCTTCACTTGCTCCAATTTTTTGATTTGTAAATAATGAACGGTTTTTTGTAAGCAACTCAGTACCGTACCGTGTATTTGGAATGAAATTACCTTCATATTGCTATATCTGTCAAGTGAGTAACTGATGAGTGCAATTACTAAACGTTCCAAAACAACTATTGCATATTGTGTACATATGTTGTACTTGTATGCGTTCATTTGGCAAGCAAAAGGTGAAATTTGAGAAAAAAATATATAAAAAAAAACAATTATTCAGAGCCCTGAAAATATGTTTTGGGAACCCTATTTATATTTGATAAAAAAATACTTTTCGCCCGGTTAACAAATGGGTGAAGGTCGATTTTACTTCGGATCATCTACTATATAACATTTACAAATTAATTGCTAGTTTTCATTGTGGTTGAAATTTATCAGAGTATTTTATTTTCTGTATGAAAATTGATCTAATGTTATTTTTGAAATTTATAATAATAAGATTTAATAATTTTGATATACTTTTAATTTTCATTGCCATAATAAAAAATAAACCTAAAATTATTTTAAAGTCATAGACCCTATGGTGCAGTGCCAAGAACACTGGCGGCATTTCCTCGCTGAATGGCTATTAGCTGCGAATACGGTTACTTTGAGAAATTTACTGAAAAATTAACTCACAAACTTACTGCCACTGAGTAAAAAGAGGACATGATGAAAAATTTTGAGTCGATCGGTGCAGGTGGATCGGTATTCTACCTTGCGGCAATCTTTGGAGGAAGCTGATGTTCAGAATTTTGGGCTTATGTTGGGCTGTTCTGATGATGCTGATGATGATGAGTTGATTTGGTGGCGAAATAATTTAATTTATTATCCCATGGGTATCGTAAACCTTGAAACCAGTAGGATTCGATGAAAAATTAAGGTTAAATGTCTACGGGCCACAGCATAAACTTACCATCAGGTGGACTGTGTGCTCGTTTGTCACCGTAATTCTACAAAAAAATATTTTTAAATAAATATGATCATTACAACTATTACTTAATTATTTTCCAGAGCCGGGTTTGGACGTACAAGTGGGTCCCTTTACGACTGGACAGTATCTGATCATCCACGGTTGTCTGATTGTAGCGGTTATCATAATTACAAACTGTCGAGCTATACCTTTTGCACAGCTATGTGTCAACGCTTCTAAAAAGCTACATGACCTAATGTTCTCAACAATGATTAAGGGCATTATGCGATTCTTCGATACTAGTTCTTCAGGTAAATGCCAATTTCGATAGTTACATATTATATAGTCGATAATAAAAAAATATTTCTTTAAAGTATTTTATACGATGTAAATTTAAAATACATTAGAAGTCATCTTAATTGGCTTAAACCATATGATTTCATGTTCATTGTATTCATGTAAGATGGTCTAACAGGTGTCCTAATAGATCGCGAGATGCCTATCCCACGATCACGCGTCCCGCCAAACGGTGCGTTACAACTCAAAAATCTATAAATTTTTGCCTATTGACATTTTGAATTGAAATTTTGTACACATATTCCTGAATACTTATCTTATTTCATAATTAAAACATTTCGACTTAAAAAACTTTATTAATTTAGTAAAAATATGACACAACTATTTTCTTTATTTTTCAAACAAAAATGAAAATAAAATAAGGTTAATATAGTTCACACAGGAATGGTAAAACCAATACTTATTATAATTATCACAAAAATAAGAAGTAAGCAACATCGTTTTTATCGTATATGTTAATGGTTAATATAATCACCGCAAAAAATCTTTTGAAAATATTGTTCCAAATATTAAATAATACCTATAATATTTGAGCTTATTTGTGACATAAACAGTATTTTATTGTAAACAAACAAAACAGTATTGTATTTGGTCGCATCCACTAATGTTATAAATGAGTGAAAATTAGGAGAAACGTCAATTTATTTTTTCCCTGGATCGTTTTTTACAATTTTGCTTCGTCGGATATCGGTAACTAGGAACCTCAATTTGAAAATCAAAAGCACGGAAATAAAAATTAAATTAAAAAAATATTTTAACATACAGTAATTGTAAATAAGAGATCTTGGATAATCCAAAAATGTATAATATTATTTCCTTGAAGAACTTAGGAAATATCTTAAAATGAACTTCCATATTAAATAATCTAATTACCTAATATGAAATTATCGAAGTGTAAATTTTGGGTGTAATTTTATATACCTAAAGCTCATTATTATTATTTTTACTATTAAGTATATCAGATAAAGCTATCTTCTCAGAATATAAAACTATCAAAATGGTTTCAGTAACAAGACTTCTCCCTAAACCATTTTTGAGATGGAACACGCCGTTTCGTCTTATAGTAAGGCGTCATTTCAAGAATGGCTATTTACTGAGATGCAGTTATTTTGTTCTCTTAGATCTCTTCAGAAGTGATGTCCTACCAACCCACCTACTCTCTCTATTTAAAATTGTCTGTGGGTATTGCTTATAAAAACTTAACCAAAAATTAAAACATATATAATATAAAGCTTAATTCAGAATAATTTTTTATAGAAAATACTTATAGTTATTAAATATCAATTAATTTTTCCGATTTTATAAGCAGTATAGTTAGTTTTTAATGGCTTTTCGATTTTTTGCTAATGATGGCATCATAGAGAGGGCTAAAGCTGAGGAGTTCGCCTACCTACCTGAGTATACATTATAATATATGTACTAGCTGCCCAGGTAGACGATGTTCTGCTCTTTCCGACGACCCTATGTCCTATAAAAAAGCCAAAAAATTTTTATATATAAATATAGTTATCACTGATTTTTTTCTATATTTACAAAAGATAATTTACATTTTGATGACGCTTAATCTGTTATCGGTTGTGTCGCATTGTTTTCCTGTTTCGTTTTGACATTTATTTTGTAATTATTTTTCCATTTTAAATCATAATATGGCAAATTTTATTCATCAAAACGTAAAATTAGGTGAATAGTAATTACGTTAACGTTCAAGTATGTATAATAAATTTTGAAAATCAAAGCCATGCAACTATTTGAAGCTTCGAATTTTTTTAATTAAAATGTCCTATTTCGTCAAGTTTCAAAAAACTTGGTCTTTTGGCTTCGCCAAAAAACTGTAAAATCTTCACATAAAAAATCTTTAGCGATTTTTTTTCTGACGCCATGATGTCCAATTATGTCATTATCTATATTGGCTAAAAATAAGTGCACTCTAAAAGCTTATTCTAATAAAAAAACATTTTTTTCAGGCCGGATCCTCAATCGTTTTACGAAAGATATTGGTGCAGTCGATGAAATACTACCAAGAACTTTGTTTGATGTTCTTCAAATCTATGGAACTTTGGCCGCTATTCTTGTGCTAAATGCTGTAGCACTATACTGGACATTGATACCATCAGTCGTGTTATTAACCTTATTCGCGCTTTTCGTAAGGTCGTATATAAAAGCCGCTCAAGGAATTAAACGACTTGAGAGTATTAGTAAGTATTATTATTTACTAATAAACTTAAAATATGTTACAAAACACTACTGTGCTTTATAATATATTTTAAGGAAATACATTCATTTCCTTAACATCGTGTTTTTAAGTTATTTTTAAGTTATTTTAGTTATTTATTTCAAAATATTACAAGTACTTGATTGCCATTTTACTTGATCGTAAGTGGCGATGTACCCGAAAATAGTAAAGTGCATTGGCTTAGTCTTATTGGCTTAGTTAATCTGATGCAATATAGATTGCTAATTGGCACACGAGGCTCTGGGGACTAATTATCGGAGACGAACACTAATCCAAAAATGTCAAACTTAGATCTTCCAACTGGGTTCATGAAGTGGTAAAGCGCAATACGAGCGCAAGGCGTTAATAACCTTTGCGCTTACTAGTCAATCTGTTCAAGGTTTTGTATATACTTTACTTCCAGTAAAAAGGGAAAGAAGATTTGTTTATCAATAATAAATTGTTATTTACAGCAAAAAGTCCCGTTTTCGGTATGGTCACGTCATCATTGAGTGGTATTGCAACTATCCGATGCTGCGATGCTCAAAACCGGCTCATTGATGATTTCGACACACATCAGGTAAAAATATTAATATATATATATATATGTATATATATATATATATATATATATATATATATATATATATATATATATATATATATATATATATATACTATTTTTTAATGAAAAAAGAAAAACAAAAGTTTTAATGGTATTATAATTTGGTTTCAGGATTTGCACACATCAGCGTGGTACGGCTATTTGGGTGGTGGATTCACTTTCGGATTTTATTTGGATACAATATGCCTAGTTTATCTTTCTTCTGTCATCTTTGTCTTCTTGTATCTTGACTTTGGTAACTTTTATTTTATAAATGTTGTCTTCGTTACTCAACATCAGTACATAATTCTACGTGGTAAAGCCACGCTGCAGCTATATTATGTTTGCAGTACGATTGAGTCGGCTCGACCGGTGTAGAACCACGCTCTAGCAGAATACGTAAAATAGCAATTTAATACTGCTGTATTTCGCATGGTGAGTGTAGAGATCTAGAGCCCCATTTTTCCTGAAATCTGCGTTTTGATACTTAATCGAGGATAAATGTAGATGTCTATGGGCCACAGCATCTACTTACCATCAAGTGGACTATGTGCTCGTTTATCACCCTTATTCTATAAAAAACATAGTTACAACTTTAATGACTTTGTTTTGAACGATGTTATTCCATTATGTAACTTCATGGTTTACGTGCCACCCAAGACGAATAATAAATAAATGAATAAATTAAACTTAAAGGAACATGGTGACTTATGGTCAACGAAATATCTGAGCTAAATGCTGTACAATTTTAAGTGCTAGTTATCATTTAATTGGCTTTGAAGGAAAACATCGTAATGAAACAGACACGTCAAAGAAATAAAATATTTAGATGACGCACTGCAGACGGGTATATTGAAACCATAACTTTACTTTGAAGGAAAACATCGTAATGAAACAGACACGTCAAAGAAATAAAATATTTACATGACGCACTGCAGACGGGTATTTGAAACCATAACTTTACTTTGAAGGAAAACATCGTAATGAAACAGACACGTCAAAGAAATAAAATATTTAGATGACGCACTGCAGACGGGTATATTGAAACCATAACTTTACTTTGAAGGAAAACATCGTAATGAAACAGACACGTCAAAGAAATAAAATATTTAGATGACGCACTGCAGACGGGTATATTGAAACCATAACTTTACTTTGAAGGAAAACATCGTAATGAAACAGACACGTCAAAGAAATAAAATATTTAGATGACGCACTGCAGACGGGTATATTGAAACCATAACTTTACTTTGAAGGAAAACATCGTAATGAAACAGACACGTCAAAGAAATAAAATATTTAGATGACGCACTGCAGACGGGTATATTGAAACCATTAATTTTACTTTGAAGGAAAACGTCGCAATGAAACAGGCACGTCAAAGAAATAAAATATTTAGATGACGCACTGCAGACGGGTATATTGAAACCATAACTTTACTTTGAAGGAAAACATCGTAATGAAACAGGCACGTCAAAGAAATAAAATATTTAGATGACGCACTGTAGATGGGTATATTGAAACCATAACTTTACTTTTATTTTATTAAGCTTAGCCTTTTAAATTTTTTCTGCATACTTTCGCATTGTACCTATTGCACATGCTTGACATTTTACAGGTGATTTGATCCCCGTGGGCAGTGTAGGGTTAGCTGTGACACAGAGCAGTACACTCACCGCCATGTTGCAGCACGGCGCTCGCATGCTGGTGGAGTACGTCGCACAGCTCACCAGCGTTGAACGTGTGTTGGAGTACACTCGCATCGAAACTGAAGAGAACCTCTTTGACGGACGTAAGCTTTGGTCTTCTTATTATTTATGCATTGGCGAGTGTAAGTCGATTCCTGTGGGTGTAGGGGCAACTAAAGCAATGCTAAAACCGTGTTCTGTAAACTTGTATTTTACTTAATTCTATAAGATATTTCCTGTCGAATATCAAATCAGGCAACGATTGTTATTACTATTAAACTATGTTAGTATCTACTAAAATAGTTAGAGACTAGCGACTCTAAAAACCTGCTCAGGAATGAGATCGGATGTACATAAGCAATTACTTTAAATATAACTTTTAACTGAACCAGTTTTGTGTTGCTAGTAATTTAAAAAAAGCCAATAAATACTAAAAT
Source organism: Parnassius smintheus behrii (assembly GCA_036936625.1). NCBI lineage: Eukaryota > Metazoa > Arthropoda > Insecta > Lepidoptera > Papilionidae > Parnassius > Parnassius smintheus. The sequence goes on along the minus strand of JAUPFT010000001.1, from coordinate 37,075,107 downwards.
AGTATTACAAATGGTAACAAATCAGAACCTTAGTTCTTTTTGTAGCCCAAAAACTAAAATATAACTATTTCAAAAAGAAATGCAATCAGCTTTCTTGGCTCTGTAAAGTGAGGAGTTAGGGCTATACTAATATATTTTAGTTACTCATTTTCTTATTGTTGTAAACATTGTATAATATATAATATTATGTAAAAAATATTTCACCGTTTTCTACAATTTAATGGAATTATGTAAAAAACGGTTAAAACATAATCTTCTAAAATATACAAATAATATTAAAAAAGACGATCTTTTGTTAGAAGTGGTAAAAACATTTCATAAGCAAGTAGTAGTACTCAAAGAGGAAGTCAACTGCCTCTGTTGAAGCGAGCTTGTATTTTGAGCCAAGATTTTAAATGAGAAAACTTAAATTTTAGGTCAAGGATGTGGAATGTTGAATGTCTTAACATGTATTTGCTATACCCGTTAATCCCATGCGATACATTGCGTCGTAAGAAATAGAACAAGATAGAAAAAAAAATATATATATATAGAGGAAAAATTTTCTTCTGATAAGTATATTCGAATATCGATGCGCAGATGATATACTCGTATATGTTAAGTATATCATCTGCGCTCTAGTGTTACAAGTGTACAACCGAACATAGAGACACATATACCTGTGCCTGTTACAATATGTATACTGGGTGATTTTTTAACATCTTGAAAGAAATAGGATGTAACAGGTGAACAAAATAGAAGCCTATGGCACTTACATATTATGAAATTGATCTATCAATAAATATTACTAATTGGATGCGTATTATTTTAATTTCGATAATTTTAAATTTATTTAGTTCAAAACTTTTGTTTTTACTCTTTATTACCGACTATTTTACTATCAATTTCATAATATGTTAATGTAAAAAATAAAATTTTAAAATATCACTGCCATAGACTTCTGTTCCGTTCACGTGTTACACCCAATTTTATTTTCTAGACGGTAAAAAAATCAGCCCGTAAACTGGTAGATTTTATAGATATAGTTCAATTTCATAATATGTTAATGTAATAGCAACCGTTCACCTGTTATAAACAATTTTTTCCAGATGGTAAAAAATATCATCCAGTATAACAGTTAAAGCTAACTAGGCTTTAAAACAATATTATTGCGTTTTAACACAAATTTTCTTTCCAGCTTCGGTTAGGATGTGCATGTCTAAGTCTCCGTATTGTTCCCATTTTACACTACCATCGTGTAAAAATCAACTGCTGTACATGGGCTTCTCTTCTTGCAGGAAGAATTTACTAAAAGCACCACGCTAGGCACGTGGATTGCCGATTACATAAACCAGACAACTCGCACTTTCGATGCAGTTCCTCTTTTTTTATAGAATAAAAATGACAAACGAGCACACAGTCTACCTGTGTCTAAGTGGATGCTGTGTACCATAGACATTTACATTTATTCTCAATTAGGAATCAAAATGCAGATGCGTTGTCACCCTGAGATTGAATACCCTGTTTCCGGCAGTCTCCGGTTCTCTACTCTCACCATACGAAACACAACATCGTTAAGCTGCTATTTTACGCTGGTATTCTGTGAGAGCGTGGTTTTATCCTGATTGAGCCGACCCATTCGTGCTACAACCATAATATAGTTGCAGCGTGGCTGTACCAAATAAAAACTTCCCTACTCGCCACTACTTTTATTGAACGTAAGCAGGATGGATATATCGTCATCTGTCGGAGCCATGGCCATGAGATCTTTGAGCTTTAGGGCCTCCTAAGACAACCACGAGACGAAATGGATTTAATGGATTCTCTTAAGCCGTCACCTACTGCAATTATGATTTAAAGAATTACAACATGATGAAATAATATTTAAGAAGGATTGTTTCTGTTACAGCGATACCTATTCCACCAACGTGGCCTTCAGAAGGAAGAATAATATTTCAAAACGTAAACTTGCGGTACGGACCTAATGAAGATCCGGTATTGAAGAATTTAAATCTCGTAGTGGAAAGTGGTTCGAAGGTAATAATGAAAACGTTTTGTATGAAAAAATAAACACTCAAAAACGTTTAAATAATAAGACATAATTCAGTATCATAATATTTACGACTTCGTTACTTATGATTTCAAATTCAAGGAAATGATAAACGTTTACACTCAAGTTAGAGATGTTAATAATTCGCGGATCTGAAATTTACCATGTTTAATTATTTACCGAAATATAGCATATGTCAAAAAATGCATACGAGGTTTAGTATTTTATAATTTTCTACATCCTGAGCTAGTCAGATATATACTAAAATGATTCATTCAAAATATTCATAGCATTTCACAATCACTACAACCACACAAATGGTAAAATAAAAATTTTTGAGAACGTACTTCAATATATATAAAATGACGACATCATCAGTGCAGAAGAAGTCAATTATATACGCATTATTAAGGATAGCTTAAAAACTATAAGTCAGGTCGTGATCAAATTTATATGGGACCACATGAGAAGCATCAGCTCTCAAATAAAAAGCGAATCAACAAAATCGGTTCACCTGGAAATAAGTTCTGAGGTAGCATACATAAAAAACATGCGTTCGAATTGAGTACCTCCTTCTTTTTCGAAGTCAGTTAAAAAGAAAAGTGATGTTCTCTCGTAAGCATTATATTTACATATTTTCTTTCTTCTTAAGGGGCCATAAAATTATACAGCTGGAATTTACCCGCGCACTGCTTAACTGCTCTCCGTCGCGGGTATCGGCATTTTACGTAAGATGTAAAATTTTATGATGATGTCTAGCCATGGACTTGGATAGGATGATGATAAGAATACAGTACAAAATCGTTCAAAGTTCCGCATTATGACTTTGTCCTCCTTTTGACATTTCACCGCATTTGGCTTATAACGCGGGTTCGTGAGATAGATTTTGGATACTTGAGAACGTGTTGACATGCTATTATTTACAATTCCTCCTTCATAATCATTTCTTATATTTACGCGAATACTACACATGGTATTAAACTAACTTTTCGAATTTTATCGCGCTTAATTTTATTTATTTTTTAATTTTATTTTAATTTTAACTTTTCATCCCATGACCGTGGGTTCTGTAAAGTGCCCAAGACGTCAAGATTAAAAACGTTTTATTTCATTTCCCTTTTCATGACAATACCTAGACAAGAAGTGAAATATTAACACCTTTTTGTCATTATAGGTGGGCATCGTGGGTAGAACCGGCGCCGGTAAGTCATCCTTAATATCAGCGTTGTTCAGATTTGCGTACATCGACGGAAAGATAACCATCGACGGAATTGATACTGCCATGGTCGCTAAGCAGGTAATTATGAGGAGTCCTTATTTTAAAAAGGAGTTTTTTTAAGAATATGAGTGATAAACGACTACATAGTCCACCTGATGATAAATGGATGCCTTGGCTCATAGCCATCCTCATCTATCCTCGATTAAGAATCATCCATATCGCCATCGTATCGAGATTTGCACAGACTACAAAGCCTATAAGTAGACGAAGTTTAGTGTAATTAATTGTTTGCAATGACACTTAACGATAAAACGGTACCACAATTAAAATGGTCTTGGTTCGGCTGCAAAACTAGGCATGCCCAATAGGAATGCGCCAGCATCTCTAGTACCAGAATCTTGTAAGTTTCGCCGGCATCTAGGCATGCAAGCGCTGTGAGCCTATCTATACTCAGAACTTACGTATTTATAAACAAGCAAGCTGCCAGAAGTGAATCATTACAGATAATAAAATACTTTTTTTACAAACTCATTAAAATATATCAAAACAAGTTATAAAGGAGTTTCTCGTCTCACTTATAATAATCATAAGCAAGCTGTGTCACATAGTCAGCCTTATTCTTGTTTTTGAGCGTAGCTCTCAGTTAAGGTGAACAGGAACAGCCAACCCTACAAAACTCATTGCGCACCTAGAAAATCATTAAAAGCCTCTTCAATGATTTTCTAGGTCTTTTTATCTTTCTATGAGAGTGAATAAGTATCTACGAGGGGAAGTTCAAAAGTTTGCGGAATGGCAAAGTTGGCGATGGTGAGTTTACTCATCCAGGTCGGTGCTGGTTGAGTGACTCATTGTTAGTATATATACCAAGTTTTAGCCTAATCGGGTCATTAGATTTTGAGTTATCAACGAGTAAACAAGTCAATCGGGAAGAAACTAGCCTCTATGGAGAAAATTGAATATCGCGCCATCATTAGGTTTCTCACCAAACATGGAAAGACACCCCAAAGCATTATTCAAGAAATGTCAGTTAGTTGGCAACTGGGTCCTTCAGGGTGTTACTCGTGTAGAGTGTGAAGAGGATCGGGGAGAGAACGGAGCCCCGAGGGACTCCACCCTTCGGAGGGATGAGAGAGGGCGCTTGAAGGAGCGAGTTCCATCTATACGAAAACGAAAATGGCGATCGGTAAGAAAGGCTCTGATGATGTGAATGAGACTATCATGTAAGTTTAATTTGAACAGCTTGTAAAGCAAGCCGTTGTACCAGAGTTTGTCCAACGCTTTGGCAACGTCGAAGAAGAGGGCACCGGTGTTACGGATTCAACCGTCACCCTTTGAGTGGGAGAAGCCCTCTCGGATGCATTCCATAAGGCGATGAATCTGATTTGTGCACGAGTGTTTGTGTCTGAAATCGACTGCTCGTCAGAAAGAAGCTTGTTGGTAAGAACGTATTTACAGTTTCACAGGTTTCTTCACTTAGTCTTGTCCTGGATGATGATGGGTGGCGGCGGCTTTTACCTACGTTCAGCAGGGGACTCCCTCTCCGTGGGCCTAGGCGCAGGGTTGGGGGGATAGAGCATACACCGCGGAGGCTGGCTTTTTAGCCGGAGTGGCGGTGGGGTACGGGGGGGACGAGTTTGTCTCTGCTGTCTTTTTTGGTGTATCGCGCTTACTCTTTTTGCCCTGGATGTGGATGAAACCTTCATCTTCAGGCTTGGGTGGAGCACACGTCTTGGTTTCCATGTTGGAACCTGAGTCGGCATCCGAGTAGACCAGATAGGAATAAGCAGCGTCGTTTACTGACGCAAACGCGGCTGGAGATGTAGCACAAGTAGTTAGCACGAGTTAAAACAGATGTGTACCAAGCTCCCCACCTTTAGGAACCTAAATTAACACCTATACACCTTGCGCCTTGGTACACTGGGGTGTGTACCTAGCTTATTGCCTAATGCAACAAGAAACACAGAAATTAAATTTAAAAAAGATGACTGCCTCTGAGGCAGCGGGTGTGTTTTCACTCTACTTACGGTTAGCCGAAAACCAGGAAGCCAGGAAGGAAAGTAACGCACAAAGCACTCTTTGAAGCACAACTAGCGTCCGATATACTTCACTTGTGAGACTGATGTCACCCAGGACAGCGTGCTTCGCGCACCACAATGTGACCACTAATACGGTCACCAAACACAGAGTACAAAGCAGCAAGCCTGGTATAAGCTATAGTACTTATTTTGGTTGCGCACATGAGCTAGTAGAGTGGAGTGACGGAAGTAACCTCAACCGATACGTCCTAAGTTCACAGAGCTCAAGGCAGGAATGTGAATGGACTTACGCCGGATCTCTCGCGCGACACCTGCAGTGACGTTTATATTGCCCAAATGAGTAGAGAGGTTTCTCGATATACTCTCAATTCCACCTCGCTACCCTCAATATGACGCTTCACTAGAGTGACCCAACCACTCGTTCACTCTTGATCCAACTGATATTTTACAGACGCCCTGATATACTTATTTGAGATTTTATGAGCATTTGAGAGTAAATAGTTAATTATTATTTACAATAATAATATTATTTATTTCCAGGGCTTACGTTCAAAAATTTCTATCATCCCGCAAGAGCCTGTACTATTTTCAGCAACAATAAGATACAATCTTGACCCATTCAACATATACAGTGATGACGATATTTGGAGAGCTCTCGAGCAGGTGATATATTGGTTGATTAAGACAAATATGTGGTGCTATATCTATTATAAAAATGATCACAGATATATAACAATTATATTTTTATTAATTTATTTATAGGTAGACATGAAAGCGGCTGTTCCCTCTTTAGACTTCAAGGTGACTGAAGGTGGCTCAAACTTTTCTGTTGGTCAAAGACAGCTCATGTGCTTAGCGCGCGCTGTGCTTCGGTCCAATAAAATATTAATAATGGACGAGGCTACAGCAAATGTTGACCCACAGTATGTATTGTGAACAGCTTTGGAATTTTTCTACAAGAGTTCTTGTTCATGTTCTGTTTTCTTTTCAGGACGGATAATTTCATTCAACAAACAATACGACGTCAATTTGCATCGTGCACTGTCCTGACGATAGCACATCGTTTGAACACTGTTATGGACTCCGATCGTGTCCTCGTAATGAGTAGTGGCATTATCGCGGAATATGATCACCCCTACAAACTCCTCTCAGATCCCAACAGCAGTTTGTCCAGTATGGTGCGCGAAACCGGTGAGAAGAGCAGTCACATATTGTACCAAGTTGCCAAAGATGCTTATTTCAAAAATAATCTGAAAGAAGATTTAAGATGATGTTAGTCAAAATGTGATATAGATGAATCCAGTTACATTTTATAAATACGATTATTAAAACGGGGGTAGCGTCTACATTTGTTCACCAATATTGATTATATTATGAGATCACATATTCTAATAGAGTATTGTTCGATGTTATTAATTAAGTAATATTGTAACGATTTTGAGTTGTAATATTTCATAATGTGTGAAAATTTAACTAAAATCTATATGCTAAAAATATGTAAGAGATATAATAGCGTAATTCTTATTAGCACAAAATAAAAATTTGTGGGAACATTGGGGTCGACAGCGAAATGAATGTTCAAGCCACAGAACAATATTATTCTAACTATAGGTTCAGGCTTTATACAAAATTTTCCGTTAATTATTCTTCAATATACATTGAGCACTACACCTTTATTTTCACTGATAGTGATATAAGTGTAATATTTTTGTTCTATTTTTTTATTACACAATAACGTAAACGCAAGATTTTTTTTAACTATTATACAATTTTTGTAGACTACAGACAGTAGCTTGTTTTGTAAATACAGGCGCTACAGGAAAATAAATACATTAATAATAATCTAATTTTACTAATAAATAGTCATAAGCGAAGACAATGTTTTAAATAGTGCCGATTAGAATACTAAGCCTGTTTTAGATCTATATTTATTTACTAATCAACTAGATAACTGGGAAGATATTGAAATGAAATATTTTTTTTATTTAGTCTGTATCAAATAAAGAGTTAGACGACTTTTGAATACCATTTACTCAATGCACAACATTTCAGAAATTAAGTAGATAGAATATACCAAATCTATACATTTTTCACTACTCTTATCACTGTTAAAGTTCTAAGTATTATACTTAGATATAATGTTTTTTTTTTAATTTCAGTTAATAACTTCTATAGACAATAATTAAAACATTCCATTCGAATCCTATATATGTCAGGTTACGGAAGTTTCAGAAAGATACAATAGTCGGTGTAACAGCGATGCTGGTGTTAGATTTAAGTGTATGCATAATGCCGGTTGTGATTTTAGCACGCTATGTATCATTGTCTGACATGAATCTGACATTCTGATATCGCATATTATTATTTATTCCACTAGATTATTACCATAAAACGATTTATAAAAATTATATTTCTTGAATTTTCCCAAAATAAAAGAACTAATTAGGGCTTACCTTAATGATCCCTAACAATTTAAATAAAATAATGTTTTTTTTCGTGATAAAAGACATAATAATTGAGGGTAAGGTGAACTACCTGACAGTAACCGGATGCTGTGTCCAATGGACACATAAACTTTTCTTCGATTAAGCATAGCTCTCTTGATGGCTATGATAGTAGATTGATTGTATGTCTCTCCATTAAATGGTTCTCTATACTCACCATACGAAGTACAGGAGCATGAACGATGATTCACTTTATACCGTATCGCAACCGGGGCGGGCTCCACCCGGGGATAGTCCAACGTGCACTGGCTGGGCCAGTTATTCATGCTGCACCAGAGTGTTTGCGTGTATTCTTTGCACGGCCGTGTCTGTGATAGGTGTTTTGTGTGAAGTAGTGATTTCATCAGTCGATAGACGTGACGTTTCAAGAATATGCAATTTTCACAATTTGAATTGATATTGTTTTCCAAATAACATTTTTGTATTTATTATCCAATACTTAGGTATATAATGATCCATTCATTTCATAAACTACAGGATGGTACTTGCGTACACTTTCTAGCAACTTTTCATCGTCCATTTTAATATTGAGCTGCTTACATCTCAAAGATTTGTCGTCAACTGCCGTGCCGTGTCGAGGTCGGGCCGAACCGAAGTCGGGAAACAATATCCGCCGTCATTTCGACGTCGTGCCCCGGCCGGGTTCCGACGTCGCATGGTGGGAGCACGGCCGGTTCACGGTCAAGCACTGAATCACTTCATACAAAAATAATACTGGGATGTTTGAACGTGTCCCGGCCGGGACTCGGCCGGGGCCCGGCCCGGTTGCGACACGGTGTACCGTGAATTATCTTTAAAAATGAATCTGTACATTTCGTAGTTGGGTTTTAGTAGTGGAGTAGTTAGCTTTATTCTTGTTTTGTTGTAAGATTAATTACAATGACAGCCGCATTACTGCCGCATTACAATTAAATGCCATTGAATAAAAAAACTGTATCTCATTGGATTGTGCTATGCGTTATGTGATATCTTATTTCGTGTATATGTTTTTATGTATAGAGACATAATATTGATTTCAATGAATATGATATGTGAATTTATACCAAGTAATAAAGAGTAAAGAGAAGCAATTTCACATGTGTTACTACTTCACTTCACCAGTTAAGAAGCCTCCTTCTCGGATGATAACATCGATACAGACGATATGACAAAAATATAATTATTAATAGCAAACTTAGGAAGAATCCTGGTATTTTATGTTTGTTAATGAATACTTTCCATTTGGGATCACAGCATCCCTTACAACAAGCATTATTTATCATATTTTTGATAGTTTTTCATTTTTGTAAGTTTCGAATACCTCAAAAGTTCAGTCAGTATTTGACATACAACCACAGAACACTAATACCCTCATACAACACAGATAACCACATAACTGCAGATAACTTTATACTAGTTAGAGAGTCATACATAAAATACTACACATGCTACTGTATCTTCTAAGAAATTTCACTGATGGTTAAACTACCGCCATCTAGTCATTGCTTTACGAAACACATACTACTTTTTAATTTATAGCTGCTCTGAAATCTTGAATTTTTAGCTACTTTATGTAAATCAGTCAAGATAGTGTGGCCACCACAAAAAATTAAGGATTATTAATAATAATTCTAATGATAGGTATAAAGGAAATACTAAAAAGGAAATCATATTCTACTAAGCAAGTTACTGTTATATGTTATTGTATTCGTTAACTACATTAAAAAATATCATTATCATCATCATCATTACAGTATATATAATTAGTAATTTTTATATTATGTGCAATAAATAATATTAAATAAATAAAATAAATAAATACAGCCCTTCACAAGTCTCCTGCTGAACATAGGCCTACCCAACGTGTGCCACAAAGCACGGTCCTGAGCCGAATGCATACATCTTCCTGCATGTCTTATCAGGTCGTCACTCCTTCTAGTGGGGGTCATCCTACACTTTGCATACCGGTACAAGGCTGCCACTCGAGAACCTTTTTCCCCATCGGTTTTCGGTTCTTCGAGATATATGGCCGGCACATTGTCACTTCAGCTTACCAATCCGTTGTTTTATGTCGTTAACTTTGGTTCTACTGCGGAGATACTCATTTATAAGTTTATCGCGCAGAGAAACCCCGAGCATAGCCCTCTCCGTGGCTTGCTGAGTGACTCTGAGCGTCTGCATACGGTCAGCACTGAAGGACCACGTCTCAATTCCGTAGGTCATCACTGGCAAACGTACTGGTTGTACAGTCTCGTTTTCAGGTTTTGAGGTATACCTGATAAGAAGACATGTCGTAATTTCCCGAACGCTGCCCAGCCGAGTTGAATTTTGAAGTTTGAATTTTGTACGTGGTAGAGCCATGCTGCAGTTATATTAGTAGTATAGTTGTAGCGCGAATGGGTCGGCTCAACCGGGGAAGGACCATGCTCTCACAGAATACCAGCGTGAAATAGTGGCTTAATGCTGCTGTCTTTCGTATGGTGAGTGTAGAGAACCAGAGACCCTTCTCACCGGAAATAAGGCATTCCATCTTAGTGCTCACGGGTGACAACGCATCTGCATTTTCATGATCAGTGATAAATGTAGATGTATATGGGCAACAGCAACCACTTACCACCAGGTGGACTGTGTGCCCGTTTGTCACCCTGTCCTATAAAAAAAATCCATTGAGTGACCTCTCAGCTGAAGTTGGACTTACCTAGTGAGACTATTTGTCCCAGGTAAATATACCAGTCAACAACTTTGAGCTTAGTGATCCCAAACAACTACCGTCATAGGTGTGATATGGACGTTACACATGATCTTTGTTTTGTCCATGTTCATTTTAAGACCTATCCGTTGGGAGACATAATTGAGATTATTGAGCATAGTACTTAAGTCTTCCAGCGATTCTGCCAAAAGGACGTAATATCGTCGGCAAATCGAAGGTGAGTGATGTAATTACTCACCATTGATGTTAATACCGTATCTTTTCCAGCCCAGTAGCTTGAAAACGTCTACCAATGTAGCGGTGAAGAAAACACATATCGATGTTACTAAATTAATTAATTTTGTCTTCCAAAATAATAAATAATAAAAAATCCCTTCATAGTTTTAAATTCAAGTAAGTTAATATTTGCTACATACATGAGGTTTATATTATAAGGAGTAATAGTAAATATAATAATAAAAAATAGAAGTTTAAATTTTGTTTCATAAGGCAACACTGAATCAAAGTAAAAAATTATTTAAGAAATATGTCGCCGGATTTTGCATGTGCTTATTTCTTGTTATTTCATATTTTTGAGTGTTTTATCGTAATTGCTTGTGTATAGCACAAAACATAGGACTCAAGCATGTTCTCTAAGGTAAATTTTGTAATTGGTGCAGTGACAAATATAATAAAAGACTTATAAAATAATATGTTAATTTCAACCAAATCAAATATTTATGATGGTTTGTAGTAAGTTACTTTCTACATTATGTGCAGACGACATGGAATTTTATAACATTTCACGTTTTGGTGTTATTTTATTTTCAAAATACCTTGTTTAAAATGTGAAATAAATATTTTAACAATACTGAAAATCTTTCTTTTAGCCTAAGTCCTACAATTTATCGAGAGTATGCCGATTTCTAAATAACAAACAGTGTTTTTATTGTTATTTAGAAATCGACAAAATATTTAAAAATAATATGAAAGGAGTAGTAGTAATAGAGGCATATATAATATATAATAATATCTATAGTTATGTATAATTGAAGTAGTAGTTAATAAACTAGCTTTCAGGTGGCGCTGTTGTCGTGGCCAATTTTTACGTTAGAGATTCTTATCTATTTCCGTATATACACTCTTATCTATGATACTACATTGAAAACTACTTAGAGTAATTAAATCTTGGATAAAATATCGTACTCATACTGGATGAAGTCATAAGACTTTACCATTTTTGTATCTGTGTATCTCATAGACTTAAAATATACTGGCATCTCAGAGTAATTACTAGCATAGAGAGAGTCCTAAAATAGGAACGACATTATTATAGCTGAAGTCTTTGTACATATGACGTTTAACATAGTACAAAATAAGATAACTATATTATTCTCACTTTCTTTCCTTTACAGGGTGGTTGCCGTTTTTGTTTTCCATAGACACCCCTATTGATCTGCCATTATCGAAATAAAAAACATTGTCAATTCATTTAGTCTATGATTTAGCAAAATTAAGTATTTTTGTTTATTCGGTACGTAATACCTATTTATATTAACGAAAGTTTATGGAAGCTTCATCTGCCATATAATAAATATATAATTAAAAATATAGTTCACTATGAAATCTACCTCAATCAAGCTGGTATATTTCTGCCAAATTATCCCTAGACTTAGTATGGGTTTCACAAGGAATACTGTTTGTGTAATCGACACTTAGTTTGTGTCACGGGACGTACACAGAGGGCACTGTTACAACAGTTTTTTTTATAATATAAGGGTGCCAAACGAGCACACAGTCCACATGATTGCAAGCGGATGTTGTGACCCATAGACATCTACATTTATCCTAGATTAAAAATAAAATGCAGATGCGTTGTCAAGGACTAAGATGAAATGCTTAGATTCTAGTAAATAGTGTCACCGGTTCTCTACACTCAACACAACAGCCTTAAGCTGCTATTTTTCGCTGGTATTATGTGAGGGCGTGATTCTACACCGGTCGAGCCGACCCATTCGTGCTACAACTATGATATAACAGTGGCCCCACCGCGGCCTGCCTTCTCTTTTGTCGCTAGATCACAACTACCAATAAATCGATTACGAACGTATTACTCGTTTTCTCACTGCTCCTTCAAGATCTTATCCATCATTAATTAATTAAATATATTACTATTGAAATGGTCACTGCTGAACATAAGCGGAACATTTCCCATAGTTTCCTCTCTTAGCAAGTGGTTTGACAACCGTTTTTATATGGGAAGGGTGACAAACGAGCACACAGTCCACCTGATCGTATGTGATTGCTGAGGCCCATAGACATCTACATCTATCCTCGATTACGAATCAAAATGCAAATACGTTGTCACTCGTGAGGATTAAGATAGAATGCCTCCTTTCCAACAAAAAGGGTTTCGGTTCTCTACACTCACCATACGAATCACAGCAGCGTTAAGCTGCTATTTTACGCCGGTATTCTGTGAAAGCGTGGTCCTTCCCCGGTCGAGCCGACCCATTCGTGTTACAACTATTCTTTTATTATAGCTCTACCACGTAAAATCTTATAGCTTCTGAGGTCTTATACCTTCTGAGTAATAATATACCTTCTGTGTACTAAATATCGGGAATTTGTCAATAAAACAAAAAATACAAATTATTCATCCAAATTTATTTTATCGCCTTCAAAGTATGCCCCATCGCTTGTAATACAACATCTCCAACGCTTCACCCAGTCTTCCATACATTTTTCATAGGCTATTTGCGGTATGGCCTTTAGCTCATTCAGCGAATTTTTTGTTATGGCTTCTATCGACTCAAAACGTTTTCCTCGAAGTGGTAATTTTAACTTGGGAAATGAAAAAAAGTCAGACGGAGCCATATCAGGTGAATACGGTGCTTGGTCGAAAACTTTTGTTGAATTTTTCGCCAAAAACTCTTTCACTATAATGGCTGTGTGTGATGGTGCATTATCATGGTGCAGCATCCATGAGTTGTGTTGCCACAAATCTGGACGTTTTCGGCGGATACTCTCACGCAAACGCTTTATGACGCCTAAATAATATTTTTTATTCACTGTTTCTCCCTTTGGAAGGAATTCGGAGTGAACCACACCACGGTAGTCAAAAAAAACTGTCAGCATCACCTTGATTTTGGAGCGACTTTGCCGCGGTTTTTTGGGTTTCGGCTCGTTTTCGAGACTGGCGTCTGGCGTCTTCGTTCTGAAGACTGTTGGCTTGTTTGCATGTCGTACTCATAAACTCATGTCTCGTCGCCAGTTATTATACGTTTCATAAAGGTCGGATCCGTAGAAGCTCGGGAAACCATGTCTTCAGCGACATGCTTTCGCTGCGCTTTTTGAACAAAATTGAGCTCTTTTGGAACTAGAGCGGCGACGCGTTTCATGCCTAAAATGTCAATGAGAATGTTGTGGACGGACTTAAAAGATATGTTCACCTCACTAGCCAACTCTCTCAGACTCATACGTCGATTTTCGAGCACTAGCTTCTTGATTTTGTCGATGTTTTTTTTGGTCGTAGCGGTTGAAGGTCTACCAGAACGAGGCAAGTCTACTACTACTTCTCGGCCTTCTTTAAAAGCCTTATACCATTCATAAGCCCTTGTTTTCGATATACACGATTCGCCGTAGGTATTTCGCAACATTTTTAGTGATTCACCACATGAAATATCATTCGAAACACAAAATTTAAGGCACACTCTTTGTTCAACAATATTTTCCATTGTAAAAATCACCGAGAACTCAATACTATGACCAACAAAAAGTGTAGTTTAAAACAAATTAAATGACAGATCCCGCTCAAACTTTGCGCGCTAAATCAGTACAGTGCTACCAACATGCAGTAAAAATATTAGAACGACCTCTTTTACGCGGGTCTTTTTATTGACATATTCCCGATACTTTTTACACAGAGTAGTATGTTATTTAATAGGAGGTCGTGAATTCTGTTTTGCTACCATTACACAGCATTATCAAGAACCTGCCTTACCTTCATGTTTTAGAAATATTTTCATCCAAGCCCGCTTGGATGAAAATATTTATAAACTTTTGTTGAATATAATCGATGGCTTATATTCCGCTAAGCAAGTGTTAAATCTACATAAATAAAAATTTATTACTGCATGTTTGAAAGATCATCACTTAAGAAAGGCTGGCCAGTTTTCGATGAACACTCACACTTACACTTGGACCCGGTAAATAGCATTGTTGTCAAGATCAAGAAAACGGTGCAAAGTCTGGGCGGATGTTATTCAGGATATAAAATAGGGATTACAAATGGGATCCAACTCGCTCATGTACCGCGTGTGTCTGTCAGGACGTAGTATTGATACCTCCCTAATTATTCGTTTTTAAAGTCTGCGAAGCGAATATTTGAAATGTAGTATAATAATCATTATCACTTGATTTAGAAAACAATTTACTTGATCGTTCGAATAATTATAAGTCTGGTCCTATTTTTTTAAATATTTTTAGGCATATAAAGTAATAACAATAAATAAAACAAAACGGGTATATCGATGTCGATTGTAGCTAACATTGCAAAAGAAATCACTATAGATTAAAGACCTAATGTCCTGTGAAGTAACGTCACACATAATACTACTACAAGGTGTCATATTTCTAGTAAATCGGAACATACGAGTGTACTTACTCTCATATTTGTCGTAGTGTAAAGAGACCAAAGATGACCACTTGACATTTCTGTTTCCACGCTTGAATTATACGCAACATATTTCAATAGATTTGTCTATTTTTCCTTATTCGAAAATAAAATAAGAAAAAGCGAAACAATTATATTGACTCAATTTATGTTGGATTGTAGGTTCTCTCTATGCATACGTATGTATGAACGTACGTAAGACTGGCTTATAGACGACCAGACAGCCCAAAAACGCGGGACGAATTTTGATTTGTCATTGTGTGCGTTAGCTAGTTATGTACATTTTACTTAAATTATATAATTTAAACACTATCGAAATATGATTGTTAAGGAAGCGTTAAAAATATTTCAAAAATAGTATAGTGTACAAAACTATTAAAATTTTTACTAATTAAAAAATAGTCAAATAACGTATTCCCGGGAATAAGCTGCACATACCTGCCTCTTATTGGATTCAAAATGTACAAAATCCCAATAATCTCTGAAGAGGTGAACCGACAAACCAATTTGCCACAGAATCAGATCGGTAAGCTGTATTTTCGATAAAAAAAACTTGAAGACAAATTTACTGCCATGGACAGTTTCCCTGCAATTTCTATTTTAAAGTTTAATTTAATCAAATATAAATACTATATACCTATCAAGTATATACCTATTGATATTTTATAAAATGTGTTTTTGGTGAAATAAAAAAACGGGACACGGAGTAAATAATGGCTGCTATATTTTTCATATAAGTATTACTTTTAATAATTACAAATATTTAATATTTATAACTTAATTCATTTTAGAATATTATTATATAATGTAAACTTCATAATTTAAGTAAGGAAACTTGTAGGCATCAATTGAATAAAATTGCTCTGTTGGAATTTATACCATCCTGGCACAATAAAACGCGCGTCTCATGCGCGGGCGTCTAGCGACGCTTCATGAGCATTAATAAATATCCATACCTAACTACGCTAAGTTTTATCAGTGTGACTTGAGAATATAATCCGAAGCTCTGCCCAACCCCTTAGGGAAAATAGCGTGATGCTATGAATATTACGCTAGTATGACCGTGAGGTACGGATGATGAAGTAAGGTAATTGATTTTTGGTTGATAAATAGATTGTTGATAGTTGAGTTCATAGTGGTTTAAATAGGATAATCTCAAGATCTTTTTTATTTTAATATACTACAGTTCTATAATTTTTAAAAATCTGTCTCTATTTTTACCTAAGTTTTTGTAGTAAAATTTTTGAAATCTTACTGTAACAATATTACACTTACTGGTACACATAAAGAATAAATGGCTCCTTTTAATAAAATTGGTTTTATTCTACTTTTTCTTTTATATTTTTCAAGAAAATGTTTGCTGCAAATTGTTATGTTCTCCTTTGGATTCCAACGAACGCGCCCAATTAACTTTAACCATTTTTTTTTCTAATTATAGTATCCGGGGGAAATCTGTACCTATTACAAACGAAAAAATATAATAAATTAAAACTGAGCATTTATTTGCTCTCTTCTCCCTTCCTCGTCTGTCGATTAATCATAAACATTTAAGATAAATATCGATATTAATTTTGATATAGTTCATTCAATCCCTAGCGTACATGTAAAATATTTTGTATAAAAATGTATTTACCAAATTCATGCAAATTATCAACAACGTACATCGATATAAATGACAAAATATAGCCGTGCGAGCAAAAATTTTCTACGGTTTAAGCATTGAATAAATCAGCGCAATCTCTTAAAATACTCATGAACTACCACAGAACCATTGTTTTCACTTATGATTTTCGTTTTATCCTAGAACCTATAGAAATACTCCATAAATTATTGTAAAAAAAATCAAAATAACCTTATTTACCTACAAATATACAGAATGAAAAACGTTTTATTTCTACATTTTTGTAACTCTTTTGATCCTATCCTCTTCGTTAAATCTTTAAGAAAAATTACATTTTGTGGGTATAGAAAACAGTGTTACCCGAAGTTCGATTTCACCTCAAATTATCCAAAACTCTGTCAACTTGAAGAAACGCCTAAGTCCCTACCTATATTAGTAAATTTGCCACAAAAATTGTGCTAAATATCTAAAAAAGTGGAAACACTGCAAAAACGCACGGCACGCGTATGAGCTCGCGCTGGTGCTCCGTCAACATTTTCGCACAAATGAGTCGGTGCCACTTTGTTTGTTCAATAACGCGGTCCATACGCAGTAGTATAATAAATCCATGACAACGTGACTTTTTTCTTTTCACAATATCAAAATTAATAAAAACATTAAAAATATTCCATAATTTAAGCAGTATATAACACAAACATAAACCAAAAATAGACGCGTAATAACAGTAACGTCTTGCGAATTTACCCGTGAAATATGCAACCATGAGGATTATTTGTATTATTGACACCACAGTCACTCACGCAACATGGAATCATTTTTGAAAACTATGAATTCATTTACTAGCGTAAGGTCCGGGCCGACCGAACAACTAAAACGGACCAGTGCGCTGGCCCTAAAATTACAGTTTAGGGCCAACGCGAATCGGTCGACAGTGGTGCGCGCGCAGGACAGATTTGCCTGTCACAAATATGTCTAGTTGCGTGGTAAAAGAATGCAAAAATTGCGATACATACGTAAATAACCTTATATCAATTTTGTTACAACTAAATTGTTATATAAACGCATTTTTAAAGTTTTATTTTACAGTTAGTTTAGTAACGTTACCAAGATTAGACCAGGTTTGGATTCACTCATAAAAAATATTGTACATGGAAAATAAAATTATACGATTTAAAAAAAAAATTATATCACATTTGACGTTTCATGTGTCTTTTTCACCATGTGTCGGGATTTTGGCGTCACGCGTCTAGTTTATCTATACGTTTCGTTTTTGACGGTTTTATTTTTATTTCTGTTTCATTTTTGTCTAAAGAACTAGAATATATTTTATATTCAATAAGGGTAAAACGAGCCGAGGTAGCTCAGATGGTTAGCGCTCCCTGTAAATTTCACAGTACGCGAGCAAACCGGGTTCGATTCCCGCCGACACCAATGAAATTGTTAAATACAATTTTAAGTGCTGATTTACCACGTGCTCGGCGGTGAAGGAAAACGTCATGGGGAAACTTGCATGTCAGAAAAATAAGAAAAAAAATATTTCGAAAACATGTGAAGTTCGCCAACACGCATTGAGGCAGCGCGGCAGACAATTCCTTGTCCTAAAACCCTCTCAGAAATGAGCGGAGGCCTATGCTCAGCAGTGGGACGTATATAGGCTGTAACTTTAAAGGTAAAACGAAGAGAGTACAGAATAAACCATATCTGCTTAATTGAATCTGAAAATCTGATTTCAAACCAATTGCTTCTAGAACATAGAGTTTTATTGTGGTAAAACTCTATGTAATGATTTCTTAAATTTACGCGAACACTACACATTGAATAAAACTATTATTTACGGATTTTATCGCGTTTAATTACTTATTTTATTTTTATTATTATCCCGACGTTTCGGGTGCTTTACAGCGCCCATGGTCACGGGGGGGACTGAGATGTTTGACGTCCCAATGTCATAGTTAGTCCGGCTACCTTCAGTTTTTTAATATTAATTTTTGGTCCGATTTACGCAAAACGAGCTTATAGTATCATGAAGTCTTGCAGTGGTATGCTTGGGTTTGGGTTTAATTTTGTTAATTATAGGATCCCAAGCAGATGGTAGCACCCAACCATCTTCTCTATTGAAATTTGGATGTTTTTTAATTTTAGCCAGATGTGAGGCAATGTTCAAGTAGTATTGCATATTCTTGAGGCATGTTATTTTCTTCTAGCTTCCTAGTTACAATTGAGATGCAGTCCACAATAGGTAGGCATGTAAATAGTGACTGAACATCAAAACTGACCATAGTTTAATTGTTAGCGAGATGTAGGTCTTTTATCTCACTCACAAAATGGTATGAATCCTTTGTGTGTGCTCTGGTATGTCCTCTCAGTGGTGATAGTATTTTTGCTAAGTATTGTGCCAGCTTATAAGTTGGAGAATCAATCTGGCTCACTATGGGACGTAGTGGAGCGTTTGGTTTGTGTATCTTCGGTAACCCATACAACCTCGGTGTCCGAGGTGGTCAGTTTTGATGTTCAGTCACTATTTACATGCCTACCTATTGTGGACTGCATCTCAATTGTAACTAGGAAGCTAGAAGAAAATAACATGCCTCAAGAATATGCAATACTACTTGAACATTGCCTCACATCTGGCTATCTATTGTGGAAGGAGGAGTTCTACAAGCAAGTAGATGGTGTGGCGATGGGCTCACCTGTGTCTCCCATAGTCGCCGACATATTCATGGAGGACTTTGAGGAGAAAGCCCTTCTTACTGCTCCCGTAAATCCAAGGTTCTACAAGCGGTACGTAGACGACACTTTCACAATTTTACCATCTGACAAAGTAACTGCATTTTTAGACCACCTTAACTCCATAAACTCTAAAATACAATTCACAATGGAGTTAGAGGCAAATAATTCTTTAGCTTTCCTAGATGTTTTAGTCATCCGAAATCCTGATAACACTATTGGCCACACTGTGTATAGGAAAAAGACCCATACCAACCGATATCTAAATGGTGAATCTCACCATCATCCTTCACAGTTAGCTACCGTGGGTAAATCTTTGTTTCAGAGAGCACGAGGGATCTGTGACAGAAAACATCTGGCTGCGGAGCTTCAGCACGTCAAGCAAGTATTGCAAGACAACACGCTTCGGGTCCCGCGCCTACGTCACAGTGAACGAGTGAAGCCGGCCACAGTCGAGCGCGCGCCTGCTCTACTACCATATGTTAGAGGAGTCACGGACAAGATTGGCTACATCTTGAAGCGAGCGTCCATTAAGACATACTACAAGCCGCTGAAGAAGATTAGTCAATTTTTACCATCCATCAAATGTAATATTCCTCTACAAGATGCAGGTGTGTACAAGCTAGATTGTGAATGTGGTCTCTCTTACATAGGTCAAACAAAGAGATCTATAAAAACCCGCGTGAAGGAACATGTAGCTGATGTGAAGCACCGACGCTCCGGGAAGTCTGCAGTCTGCGAACATGTTCAAGATCGTCCCCACCATTACATTAGATTTGATAAACCACAAATTCTCGCAAAAGAACACCGATTCCTACCAAGGATGATACGCGAGGCTATTGAAATTAAAAAACATCCAAATTTCAATAGAGAAGATGGTTGGGTGCTACCATCTGCTTGGGATCCTATAATTAACAAAATTAAACCCAAACCCAAGCATACCACTGCAAGACTTCATGATACTATAAGCTCGTTTTGCGTAAATCGGACCAAAAATTAATATTAAAAAACTGAAGGTAGCCGGACTAACTATGACATTGGGACGTCAAACATCTCAGTCCCCCCCCGTGACCATGGGCGCTGTAAAGCACCCGAAACGTCGGGATAATAATAAAAATAAAATAAGTAATTAAACGCGATAAAATCCGTAAATAATAGTTTTATTCAAAACTCTATGTTCCAGAGAGTAGGCTAATTCTAATTTTATTTAAAAAACGCGATACTCATGTACAATACTCATGTAGAAATTCTCGATATTTTCGCTTAGTATTACAGTGAACTTTGATAGGTTGTAACAGTAGCATAGAGATGCACCTCTTATGGGTAAAACTACAACACATAACCTTAAACAATTTTTATTAAAATTACATATTTAAACTTATTTTATTGTTACAAAAAAAAGTACGCTGCAAAATTGAACACATTTTTGAGTAAAGTTTTTTTTTTAAATATATATAATAAGGATTGCATACGAGCACACCGTCCACCTTATAGTACGTGGACGCTATGGATTATAAACATTTACATCTATCCTCGATTAAGAATCAAAATTCAGATGCGTTGCCGCTCCCGAGTGCTAAGATGAAAAGCCTTGTCAAAGTAAAAAGAGTCTCCGGTTCCCATCATTTGAAACACACCAGCATTGTGCTGTCATTTTACGCTTGTATTTTGTAATATTGTAATCCTTCCCCGGCCAAGCCGCTCCATTCGTGCACCCAATGATATAACTGCAGCATGGCTAGCTCACAACATTTTGATAATAAATTAGTTCAATAAAATATTGTAAAAAATGGCATCGTAGTCTTGAAAAGGTATCAATTTTTGATATACGCAGTTTAGTTTTAGTTACCAACATTTATTAATAAATAATTCTTTTTTGAACATTTTAATAATATACAATTCATAGATACCCTGACTCCTAAACCAGGTTACCCTGTATGTTAGGAGGCAGTTTCCCTCGCATTCAGTTGTCTTATTTTCCGTGCACAATACAGACTCTAAACATAGTACAAAAAAACAGAGTGTGTATGCGTGAGTGCGTACGTGTGCGTCTGCGTTCGCGAATGTGTGCGTGCGCGCGTGCATGTAAATATGTGTACGTAACTTAAAGGAGGTTTTCACAGTTTTCATAGTCGTATTCTTTTAGCCAATTTAAAATAGTTTAATTTGGTGTCTTTTTAATTTTTTTTTATTAATAACATTGTATAAATAAGGTGCTTGTTAGGCATATTGCCTTTTTGCTAAAGCGCTTTTGACAAATGGCACATTTATATGTTCTTTTGTTTTTAGCTACACATACTGGGAAAATATTATGACATCGTTTTATGCATTTGTATGTTTACTACTTAAATGTCTTTATATATATATATATATATATATATATATATATATATATATATATATATATATATATATATATATATATACGATTTTCGAACACTTAGGTTATTTACCAATTCGTATACTTTAGATGTTGGGTATGTATAAAAAAGATGTAATATTGGTTTCAACATAGATCTCTGAGCTCTCTCGGCCTCTATAAGATATGTTTTGGGAGCTCCACCCATGAGCAGATACAATAATCTATGAGACAATGACAAAGGGCGTTATATATCTGAATTAGCAGTTTTTTAGTCGCTACAGTTCCTAAGTTCTGAAATACTAATTCCTAAGTTCTAATACTAATTCCTAAGTTCTGAAATACTATGGTAAGCAATAAAATACTCGTGCTTTGACTTCCTAATTAGCGTCAACAAAACAGAATGTTAGTGATAAGAGTGAGTGAATTGGTGACCAGTGCTCGGTGGTAGCGTTTCGATTGATTTCGGCGCCACCTTGATGACGGCACCCGGTGCGATCGCACCGCCCCCACCATCCTAGAGCCGCTGGCTTCCTACTAAAAGCAAATGGAACTTTGTTATGTTTTAGGTACGAGTATAATAAGCATGGAACTGTGACACAAAATTCCACCTAGAGGGTTATACTTTTTCTAGCAGTTGGCTTTTTATAGTTATTAATGAATGAATTTATGAAAATCTCTTGAAAAGTGACCGACCAAAAATAATTAACAGCAAACCTATCTTCTTAATTTTTTTTTCTATTTTATATTAGAGTATTTTATCTATTTTGTATTATTCCCAAATTTTTACAAATTTAGACTATTTTCGAATATACGGTATCAATTGATCTGCTTACGCAGATAAACTAGCCGAGCTGCGTTTTTACCATCCTACTTGTATGATTGCGAGTGGTGGCGCATACAAGCGTTTTCAAGGGTTTGAATTGTCGTAATTTCATTTGTCAATATCTTGACGTATACCTTGACTATCTCCCGCAATTCCACGAATACGTCTTGTTAGCACCTCAACTCCCTCCCATTTTGCAATGAGCATTTTCTTTTGGGTATATCGCTCTAAGAGACAAAAAGTGCCAATGTCGCAATGTGAATGTTCAAGAAACACGTCTCCTACATGTTTTTTCTTTCGAATCGAATAAAATCGATAGATTGCAGCTACGTTCGATGACTCAAGTCGAGTTGGGGCGAGGGGCAGTCAAGGCTCAGCTCAGGTGCATTACGTCATACTGTTATAAACATTGCGTAGTTTATTAAGCAGAAGTGTATATTAAAATATGCGAAATTATATTGAATGTCATACACTTTTAGTTAATTTGTCGAAGGAAATTCTTATCCATATAATCATAACCATTACGATAGCACACATGTTGAATGTGTTAAGTATAGTTGCACCGCATTTTTGTGGTCGTCAGTATCACGACTGCTATAGCACTTCCATTCCGGAGTGCGCATTTTATCTACAGATGTATTTTTAGTTATTGAATTTTTTCCAATCCGGGAAAATATTGGTTGTTATTGGTTGTGAATTTCCGTTTCTTATTGATCTGGAAACATTATATTAAGGTAAATAAAGGCATTATAAAATTTATGGAGGTAAGTAAGCAGTTCAAAGTTGACTTTTAAGACATTTATATTTTAATCTCGATTATTGTATAAAAAATAAAACAATTTGTATTATTTTATGCATTGTCATCATCATAATCATCTTCATCATAATCGTCATCATCATCATGATTAAGAGTGTACAGTAAATACATTTTCAAATTTTGTTTAAAATGTATTTATTGTACGTAGTAAGCTTAGAACGATATAAAAGTACTTATTCATAGTCGTCATCATCATTACAGCCATTCATAAGTAAAAAGTCAAACATAAGTCAAGCACAGCCCAGGGCCACCTGCGTCCTTAGCCTTCCTGCATCTCTTACCAGGTTACCTCTTCACCTAGTGTAGCGCCGCCCTACACCTCATTTATCTGTATGTCACTCAAGAAACTTACTTCAACTTCAGCTGTGGGATTTTCACGCAGAGAAACTCCGTGTATTAACCATTTTATATATCCATCCATCCATCCATAACAACCAATAAAAGTCTGTATTTGAACATAGGTTTCTCTCATAGACTGCCTCGCTTAGAGGATTTGGTCGTAAATGCCACCTTAGAGGATTTTGTCGTAAATGCCTCGCTTAGAGGATTTTGTCGTAAATGCCACCTTTGGCAGGCGGGTTGCCTACTACAGTTCTTTACTATTTTGAGTTGTTATCAGGAAGATGCTTCTGCCCATCTTTTGTTTTGGTTTTCCTCTGTCGCTTTTCCGATACCCACGCTATGTATGAGATTGTGGATATATTCTCACACGGTGTTTTTTCATATATATCTTAGGCACGAAACACAAATTGAACCAACGTTCGGAGCTGGCTGTGTTGCAATATCTTTCAATCATTACAGTCACAATACATGAAGTTGGAATTAGTAATTAAGTACTGCTATGTTTACGCACTCAATTGATTTAAAATATGACGAACGAGTATTTGAAAGTGGTCGCTATTGTCAAACATTGATGTGCGTAAGTTTACTTAGTAAATATCTGATTCATTTTAGTAAGCTGTTGATGCATTTTCTGAAAAATGTATTAAGTTACGTAAAATCGACTGTAGGTTTGAGTTTTAAATATACTCACCCATCCTCTGTTATAATTCTTGTACTTACATTATGCAGAATACCTTCATCCCTTAGAGATCAGAAGCTCATCTACAATTCAGGCATTGATGTAGAGACCAAAGTAGATAAAGAATTACTAAAAGCAGCATTAGAGTAATATAGAGTACGTGAGGATTGCTGAAAAATGATGAGTCGCAGCACGGACCACCGCCACAACAGCCCATTATAAAAAGCACGTATCAGCCAAAATATTGATTAGTTGGGTTGACATGAGATTTCATTTACTGAATATGCTAAATTTACATTTTATTTCTAAAATTCTTCTTAATAATTGTATTCATTCTGTAGGTGGTTACTTTAGATTGTTAGTAAAGAATAAAAATTATTTTCTCATATTATAGGTATATTGCGTATTTTAATTACACGTTGACTTTAAATTTATCATGGAATCATAATACCAAAGACTATATAACACAGATCATTTTACATAAATCGAAGCTTTATAAACCATAGTACTTTATTACTCTGTATAACCAAACCAAAGATTATATAATCATTATGCACTGACCTCTATATATACAGCGTACTTGTATAATATATAGAGGTCAGTGTCATTATGTTTACGTTTTACAGAAGACTTTACAAGAATACCTATAGTTTGATTTCATAGCTAAGTTCCAAAGAGTATAAAATAACTAGGTTTTACCATTACTCTCACCGACTTCTATATTTGGATTGACAAGACACACAATTTGGCGCTGACAGCAGGAGTGGGCGTCCAAGTTCCGTGGATGCTGACTTCTGCTATAATTGCTGCTGGGAAAGAATAATAGAGAGAAGAATGAGAGAAGAGTGTGAGATAACACAAAACCAGTTCGGATTCATGCCCGGTCGAGGTACGACAGATGCCATTTTCGCATTACGCCAATTGTGCGAAAAGTACAAGCACGTGCATAAAAATCTGCACATGGTTTTTGTCGACCTTGAAAAGGCGTACGATCGGGTTCCCCGTGAGGTTTTGTGGTGGGCGTTAAAGATGAAAGGTATGCCTGGGAAGTATGTGAGGTTAGTCCGTGCTATGTACAGAGCATCCCGTACATGTGTACGATCTGCCGCGGGAACTACGGGCAGTATCGATGTGGCGGTAGGGCTGCACCAAGGGTCGGCATTGAGCCCTTACCTCTTCGTACTGATTATGGACGCTTTGACGTCGGACCTGCAGGATGAGGCACCCTGGTGCATGCTCTTTGCCGATGACATCGTGCTTGTCGGGGAAGAAGGCATCGAGGTACAGAGCAGACTGACGGGGTGGCAACAGAGGCTGGAAAGTGTTGGCTTGAAGATCAGCAGATCCAAAACCGAATATCTGTGCTGTGATTTCGGCGGTCTTTCCAGTCCTGTACCCATGTCGTTGGATGGCGCTATACTGCCTACCTGCTCAGATTTCAAGTACCTCGGTTCCCTCATTCAAGGCGACGGCGGAATAGATAGAGCTGTGCAGCATAGGATTAACGCAGGGTGGATGAAATGGCGACAGGTCACAGCCACAACGTGCGATCCCCGAATGCCAATAAGGCTGAAGGGGAAAATTTACAAATCGATCATCCGACCTGTCGTCATGTATGGAAGTGAATGCTGGGCCGTTAAGAAGAAGGATGAAAATAGACTGCATGCGAATGAAATGAGAATGTTACGATGGATGTGTGGTGTGACAAGGATGGATAAGATAAGGAATGAGTATATAAGAGGAAGCCTGAAAGTAGCGCCAGTGGTAGAAAAGGTGAGAGGAAGCAGATTGGCATGGTTTGGGCATTTGATGCGGAGGGATGAAAGTCATGTCACAAAACGAGTGTTGAATATGAATGTGGAGGGACACACGGGCAGAGGAAGGCCGAATAAAAGATGGATCGATTGTGTGAAGAGTGATATGAGAATGAAAGGAGTAAGTATGGAAATGACGGCTGATAGAGAGGAATGGAACAAGAAGGTTTACTGCGCCGACCCCAGATAATGGGAAATGGTTTAGAGAATGATGATGATGACTTCTGCTATAATTGAGATAATACAGTGTCATAAAATATTCGCTACAAATTCTATACCCACGTCTAACGTCCATTCCTTTTATGTATCATATGAGTATATTACCATACAATAAATAATTGTATCAATTAATACATACATATACACTCACGCCTGTCACCCAGAGGGGTAGGCAGAGACTACAGACTTCCATTTAGCACGATCCTGACATACCTTTCTCGCCTCTTCCACATTCATATACCTACGCATACATGCTCGTCGGTTAAGGGTACTCTTAATTTGGCCCATTTTTAGTATATAGCCAATTTGGTCGACAAACTTCCGCCTAGGACGTCCCTTTCCGACTCTTCCATTCACTTCTGCAACATATATTTGCTTTGTCAGTCTTTCCGCATTCATTCTTTCTACATGACCAAACCACCGAAGCATTCCTTTCTTAATCCTGGTCACCGCATCATCTTGCAAACCACACTCTTCTTTTATCACACAGTTTCTCACCCTGTCACTCAGATTCAGCCCTAACATACTCCTTAGCGACCGCATTTCTACCGCATTTATTCTACTCTCGTGCTTCTTCTGCCACACCCAACTTTCACTACCATACGTTAAAGTAGGGACTAATACAGCACTGTGAATTGCCAAACGTGCCTTTTTTGACACATTCTGACTTTTCACAATAGAGTGTAGAGCCCCATTTACTTTATTTCCTGCATTCACTCGTCGTTCAATGTCCTTATCATATCTCCCATCCCTGCTGAATACACATCCCAAATATACGAACTCATCCACTTGCTCAATTAATACCTAGGCCCTAGACGCAAGCTTCACACCTTATATTAATCTCTATATAACATAATCCGTTCTGTAGTTACGAATAATAACGTCTATTAGCGTTTACACTGTGGAGGCGCTGTCGTCGCGTCACAAGTGAAACAAACCGAAGCCTAAATCATGCTATCAAAATTCCGAATCATAAACAGTATATATAGAACATCTCCGAACTATCACACGGTGCGTTGGCCGCTCCCCGGACAGAACACCTTGCCCGGCGAGAGATCTCCCCTTTTCCTTTCACGGCCACAGTGGTTACCACCCAACGTGATCTGAACACGCAACCAACAACCTTCGGAAAACTTCAAGCTTCATCATCGTCGTAGAGTACCCCACCCATTCGCTCCCGAGCAGATATCGTCCGCAGTGTTCATATCGCGCAAGCCTAGCTTCACAAGGTTCATCGCAGCACTAGAATAATAATGCTTCCTGTTCCGTCAAGCTACTCTCTGCGCTATACAGTGTTCGGCAGGGCTCTGAGCCTTGCTGCTCGCCTCTGCTCCGCAGCACTCTCGCAGATTACTTGCCTTCTTCTCGACTCACCGCAGACTACATGGCAATCCACTGGCACTTGCACATTCGTCGGCAACGAGGCTGCGCTATCGACCTCCGGTCTGAGCAGGTGGGTGATGTGGCGGCGTTGTCATCGCGCCACAAGTGAAACAAACCGAAGCCTAAATCACGCTATAAAAATTTCAAATCATAAACAGTATATATATAGAACATCTCCGAACTATCACATGGAGCGTTGGCCGCTCCCCGGACAGAACACCTTGCCCGGCGGGAGATCTCCCCTTTTCCTACCACGGCCACAACCCATTGGGTATGTTGGTTCATTCTTGGGACTTAAATATTCAATTAGTACTGGAAAAAATTTAACTGGTGTAACTATACAAAATAAAAATAAAAACATAATTTCGCAAAGAATTTATTGTTAAAAGTTCATTCAGTCAGGTATTATATCAGCTGCTAAAATGTTGCGTACTCTAATTATTTTCATGTCGGTCTATATACAGAACAAAATTTATCTTCTAATATATAAAAATAAATGTATGTTTGTTCGTTCTTTATGCTCTGCCGTACCGTTCATCAGATTGCAGGAAAACATTGTCAACTTATTGCTTGCACTTTCGCGAATTTGATAGACATAAAAGTTCTGTTAACTTACACTAGGTGGCGCGCGTATCGTACCAACAATTTATTTGAAAGTTAAAGATTATTTAATTTCAATTATTGTATTATCATACGTAAATAAACAATATTACGCTACCAAATTCAAAACAATATTTCTATGATTATTTCTTCTGCGGCATCAAAACGCCAGGTATCATTAAAATCATATAAATAAAAACATATAAACTTGAAGTTATATAGTTATCAGGTACTAACAACTTTAATTTAACAATTTAAATTACAATATTAAACAAACTATAGCAAAAACACTAAAAACTGAAATAACTATCCAACTCCCCACAGTATAGTGTCAAGAACATTGACTTATATAACTAGCGTAAGGACCGGGCCGACCAAACAACTAAAACGGACCAGTGCGCTGGCCCTAAAATTACAGTTTAGAGCCAACGCGAATCGGTCGACAGTAGTGCGCGCGCAGGACAGATTTGCCTGTCATAAATATGTCTAGACTCGACGACTTCCAGCCTCCCGAACAAGCCGGTTTCCGAAAAGGCTTCAGTACCATAGACCACATACATACCCTGAGGCAGATTGTACAGAAGACCGAAGAGTACAATCTGCCACTTTGCCTGGCATATGTGGACTATGAGAAAGCCTTTGATTCCGTCAAAATTTGGGCGGTGCTACAGTCCCTTCAGCGGTGCCAAGTTGACTATCGGTATATCGAAGTGCTGAAGTGTTTGTACAGTAGGGCTACGATGGCTATCCGAGTACAGAACCGGAGTTCGAAACCTATCCAACTGCAGAGAGGTGTAAGACAGAGTGATGTTATATCCCCGAAACTCTTTACCGCTGCGTTGGAAGACGTTTTCAAGCTACTGGACTGGAAAGGATACGGTATTAACATCAATGGCGAGTACATCACTCACCTTCGATTTGCCGACGATATAGTCCTTATGGCAGAATTGCTGGAGGACCTTAGTACTATGCTTAATGACCTCAATGGTGTCTCCCAACGGATAGGTCTTAAGAAGAACATGGACAAAACAAAACAAAGATCATGTTTAATGTCCATGTCACACCTATGCCGGTAGTTGTTGGGAGCACTATGCTCGAAGTTGTTGACGAGTACGTTTATCTGGGACAAATAGTCCGACTAGGTAAGTTCAACTTCGACCGAGAGGTCAATCGACGGATTCAACTCGGCTGGGCAGCGTTCGGGAAATTACGACACATCTTCTCGTCAGGTATACCTCAATCTCTGCAAACTAAAGTGTATAACCAGTGCGTGTTGCCAGTGATGACTTACGGATCTGAGACGTGGTCCTTCACTGCTGGCTGTATGAGGACGCTCAAGGTCGCTCAGCGAGCCATGGAGAGGGCTATGCTCGGAGTTTCACTGCGTGATAGACTCAGAAATGAGGATATCCGCAGTAAAACCAGAGTGACCGACATAGCCCAACGGATTAGTAAGCTGAAGTGGCAATGGGCCGGCCATATAGCTCGAAGAACCGATAACCGACGGGAAAGAAAGGTTCTCGGGTGGCAGCCTCGTACCGGTAGGCGTAGTGTAGGGCGACCCCCCACTAGATAGAGTGACGACCTGGTGAGACATGCAGGAAGTCGATGGATGTAAGTGGCTCAGGACCGTGCCTTGTGGCATTACGTGGGGGAGGCCTATGTTCAGCAGTGGACTTGTGAAGGGCTGTAGTGAAGAGTGATGATGAAATATGTCTAGTTGCGTGGTAAAAGAATGCAAAAATAACGATACAAAGATTTAAAAAAATATGGGATATCGTACATAACATATATACATAAACACTCACGCCTGTCACCCAGAGGGGTAGGCAGAGACTACAGACTTACATTTGGCACGATCCCGACACACCTCTCTCGCCTCCTTCACATCCATACACCTCCGCATACATGCTCGTCTGTTAAGGGTACTCCTAATTTGGCCCGTTTTCAATAAATCGCCAATTTGGTCGATAAATTTTCGCCTAGGACGTCCCTTTCCGACTCTGCCATTCACTTCTGCAACATAAATTTTCTTTGTCACTCTTTCCTCATTCATTCTTTCCACATGACCAAACCACCGAAGCATTCCTTTCTTAATCCTGGTCACAACATCATCTTGCAAACCACACTCTTCTCTTATTACACAATGTATATCGTAGGGATATCGTATCATCGGTAAATAACCTTATGTTAATTTTGTTACAATTAAAAAATTAATATGTAAACGCATGTTTAAAGTTTTATTTTACAGTTAGTTTAGTTACGTTACAAAGATTAGGCCAGTTTTCAGATCCTCAAAAATATTGTACATCGAAATTAAAATTATACTATTTAAAAAAAATTATATCACGTTTGACGTTTCATGTTTCTTTTTCCCATGTGCCGGGATTTTGGCGTCACGCGTCAAGTTTATCAACGTTTCGTTTATTGACAGTTTTATCATTATTTCTGTTTAATTTTTGTGTAAAGGTCTTAGTGATATTGCTAGGTACCTAATACAATTAATATTCAATAAGGGTAAAACGAAAAGAGTACAAAAGAAACCATATCTGCTTTGAATCTGAAAATCTGATTTATAAAATATTTTGAAATTCTATTTTCAAACCGATTGCTTCTGGAGCATAGAGTTTTTATCGTGGCAGCCCCTCATTATAGTTGTATCAAGGATGCAACATAAATGCATCGATCGAACATCTATTGACCAGAAAAGGAGGTAATTCTAATTTTATTAAAAAACGTGGTACTGATATACAATACAAAAATTCTCGATATCGTAGGGTTTATATTAAAATGTAAAAGTATACCCAATAATAATACAAGTCGACCTTTAAGTAAAATTTTGGTATTTTCGCTTTATATTATTACGATACTATATACAATACAATACAATACAATACTCTTTATTGTACACCAACAAAACATAAATATAACAAATAATGAAAAAATAATGAGGGATAAACAAAAGGCGGTCTTATTGTTACATAGCAATCTCTTCCAGACAACCCAGAAGAGGAAATTAATAAAAATAAAAATAAGATTAATGGGTAGGGTGCACTAAATTAGACAAAAAAAATACAACTTATATACTATAAAATGACAACATACTTAAGGTATATTAGTGACCATAACTAAGAGGAGAAAGAGAGAGGAGTTAAAGAGACAAATAGTGTTCTTTAATTTGTTTCTTGAACACATTTAAAGATTGAGCACTTTTAATGGACTGGGGTAAGGAGTTCCAGAGTCATACTCCAAGAACAGCAAAAGATTTATCATAAAATGTCGAGGAGTGTACAGGACATTGGAGCGAAAGGTTTTCTTTGGACCGTAAGGAAAAATCGTGACAAGAGCTAAGAAATTTAAAACGTTCTTTCAGATAGGGAGGACTTGATACATTAAATAAGACGCAGTAGAGCGCAGAAAATATATGAGTATTCCGACGAAGACGGATTAGGAGCCACTTGAGTTTAGTGCGGTATTCCGAGACATGGTCATATTTACGAAGCCCAAATATGAACCGTATACAGAGATTTCGGAGTCGCTCAAGTTTATTAAGTTGCTCCTCGGTGATATCAAGGTAACAAATGTCAGCATAGTCGAGGATAGGGAGTAGCAAAGATTGTGCAAGCGTAATTTTGGTGGAAATGGGTAAAAAGTAGTTAAGCCTTCGGAGTGATGCATAAGCCGCAAATATTTTTCGGCTCACTGCGTTAATTTGGGGTGTCCAAGACAGACTGGAATCCAAAAGGATACCTAAATTTTTAACTACTTCTTTATATGGAATAAGAATACCATTAAATACAACGGGTTGAATTTGACATTTTTTAATTTTGAAAATAGTTCTTGAACTCCCAAAATTATTATAGCTTGCGATTTTGAAGGGTTAACCGTCAACCCATAAGATCGTGTCCAGTCGAGAATAAAAGCCAGATCCTTGTTGATACATTCAACAGCTTTGGCAAGATCTTCGATGGTTGTTTGTAAATATATTTGAAGGTCATCTGCATACAAGTGGTAGAGAGAAGATATTTGGGATGTAATCGTATTAATAAAGATTGCGAATAAAAGAGGAGATAAGACACCACCTTGTGGAACGCCAGCTACGGTATCAAGCCACGAAGAAAGTCTATCTTGAACACGAATAGGTTGCCAGCGCCCGTGTAAATAACTATGAAACCAGGAAATTACAGTTGGAGATATGTTAAGAGAACGCAGAATCCCTAACAGGATATCATGATCAACAGTATTGAAGGCATTGCTGAAATCCAGCAACACCAATACTGTGACTTGATGATTCTCCATACCGTGACGAATGTCGTCAGTGATTTTTAATAACGCTGTAGTCGTACTATGACCAGATCTAAAACCAGATTGGAGAGGACTAAGGATGCTATTTTTTAAACAAAAGGAATTAATTTGTTGTTGGACAAGGCGTTCTAAAACTTTGGAAAGGAAAGGAAGAATTGAAATAGGACGATATTCAGAAAAACTTGAAGGATTTTTTTTAGGTAAAGGTATGATTTAAGCGTCCTTCCATTGGGAAGGGAAAGAAGATGAGGATATGGAAAAGTTTAAGATATGAATTATAATAGGTGTTAAAAAGTCCAACAAGGGAATGATCATTTTATGACTGACATCATCACTTCCGACAGCGTCGGAATGCATAGAGAGTATGTGTTTCCTAACATCACAATCTGCAAATTGCCTAAACACAAATGGAGAAAAGTCAGGAGTGGAAAACGATGAAAGTTTAGTAAGTGTTGCTGATTTTGCCATATTGTTCAGGCAAGAAACGGAATAAAATGCTGATTAAGCAAATTTAAATCAACGTTATTTGAAATAGGACATGAACGAGTTTTCCCAACTCCAATAGACTTTAAGAAGTTCCAAATACGACATGGATCTTCGTTTTGTACTGATTTATGGATGTGGCGGCGTCGTAAATCTCTACACATCTTGTTGCATTGATTTCGCAGGAGTCTGTACTTCTCCCGAATCCTGTCATTCTTAGAATCTGACTTGTAACTCGACTTTGCACCATTCTTCCTGCAGATTAATCGTTTAAGATCTTCGGTCAACCACGGAGTTGGAGGATGACGTATTCGCACTGGGCGGACAGGAGCATGAGCATCATAAAGTTGAACAAGAATTGAATTAAACAATGCTACCTGTTCGTCAACATCACAAGCCTTCATTATAACGCTCCAGTCGATATTAGCAGCGTCTTTTTGAAGCTTATCCAAATCCATTTTCTCAAAATTACGCTGCAGAAGTACCCTTGATTTGGCTTTGGGTGGTCTTATTTTATAAGATAGAAACAGGAGATCATGATACGAAAAAGCATTTGCAGCACATTGACCAAAACTATCAACATGGTCAAGAGAAGAAACGATAACCAAATCAAGGAGGGATGGGATACAGTTAGGGAAAAAATGAGTTTCAGAGAGAGGAAGGATATTTAAATTGGCTGCTTCTATAAGGGACTTAAGCTGGAGAGATCAGGCATCATTCTTGAGAAGGCAAGTATTAAAGTCGCCCATTAGCACTGTATGTGTATATAATGGAGTTAACTCTTTAAGAAGGTTATCCAAAGTAGTAAAATAGTCCACTGTGGAAGAAGGACTATAAAAACTCCGAGAAGTAATTTGTTGTGCGAAAGAAGTACTTCAACAAATAAGTATTCTGCTTCGTTCTCAGCTTGAGATGGAGATGATAAACAAACAATGGAAAAAGGAATATGAGCACGAATGTAAATGGCAACACCACCACCACCTCGCGCAGTTCGGTCGTTGCGTATTAACTGGAATCCTGGAATGGAATAGGATATAGAAGGAAGGCATGGCTTTAACCATGACTCTGAAACGAGAATTGCGTGAACATTATCACTTTCAAAACTAGCCAACATATCGGGATAATGGGCCGGAATACTCTGTGCATTTATGTGGACTATATTGAAGTTTTTGATAGCTTGAGAAAAATGGGAGTCAAGGGTCTCTTTTAATGGAGGAATGCTCTCAAAACTGTCGTCATTACTTAATACATCATATACTGAAAATAAAGAGGAGGAGCTTTGAATATAATCACTTTCACCAAAAGACATGTTATCCTTACAAAAATATTTAAAAAAAATCAAGCAACTGTAAATTATTAAAAAAGAATACTAATAACTATAAAAATATAAAAATTATAAACTAAACCTTTTAGTTTTAAATTTACTACCTACCAGCATTCACAGAATAGAATATAATGCAAATATTTAAAAAGAAAAACAAAAAAAGGTACTACACATATGCCATTCAGATCATATTTGATTGAACAAAAAAAATATATAACACAAGGTGCTTATGAGAAATAACTGAAACCACAGACACTGATATTAAATAGAATTACGTACTGTGAGTAGTACGTTAGGAGCCATTTGTGAGTATATTAAACATTAAGTCAAAACCACTTTTATGCTTGCAATAATGTAAACAAAGTACACGTCCGACAAGGCCGCATAAGCATGGATACCTTTGCATAAAAAAATACAAGTAAACAAATCTCCATGTTAGTACACCAAGAGCATTTAATACTCTGTAATGAGAGGATATTTCTCCAAGGTAAACAACATAGTGATTATATACTCTTTGCATAATTGTAGAAACAAAAATTTATTGATCTGTGGTCGAAACCTATATATACTACAAACTATGAAATAATACAATATAATTATCCTAATTATACCATTATTTCATAGTTTGTAGTATATATAACCTATATATACTACAAACTATGAAATAATGGTATAATTAGGATAATTATACTACGAAATCTGACCCTGGTTACGCCATGTTTTGATATGATGTTTGTATTATGACAGATGCGCTACTTTTTCTTGTATGAAAAAGTTAGTAAAATATTTAGATGGGCCTATCCTTCCTTTTGAAATCATCGGTCAAGAACGTTGGCTGCGTTTTCTCTCTGAATGGCTGTACTTAGCCTTCGAGTGAGAAAATAAGCAGCCCTCTTATCAACAGCGGCGACGATACGTCGCGAACATTTCTTTTGGAACTTCACCGCATGTGAACCCCAAGACCAATAGTCTCTACAGCAAATGGCACAAATATGTACTTGTTGGCGACGCGAGATAAACATCTCACTAAATCGTTAATTGTATCCTGAAATAGATGTCGATTTAATTATTATATTTTATAAATGCTAATTTCTGAGAAAAGTAAGGATATTTGCACTAACTTAAAGTCATGCATTACATAGTAATTACGGGTTTTGGAATACGAATTAAATAAAAAATTAAGAACATTTTATTCGCTGTAAGCACTTTTGATTAATGTTTACTTAATATTTTAATTGCCGAAAAGACATATCGACAATACTTTAGAAAAAAACAGTTTACGACTGGTTTCTATAGTGTTGGTGTTAGCCTTTTGGCTTTTACAGCTTTATTGAGATAAAATAAAAAAGGTAAACTTAAATAACGATGTTCACCTACGTCAGTTAAAAGTTTACGTATAGTTCCCGCCACGAGTCGTGAGCACAGATGAACTGTTGTTGGGATTGAGCCAGCAAGGTACACTGTTGGTCAAAATTATTGGGTTCCTTTATTATTTCAATTGGTAATTGAATATTTTCGCCGACTTGAAAATGTTTTCCTGAATACATAAACTTTACTTTGATACATTAATCTTACAGATATTCGTGACCATTAGATAATAAAATTTATCTACTACATAGTATTTAATGTGTACCCACCTCTGTAAAACTCAGTCGAACAATTTACATGTGGTTAGAATTGTATATTTTGATGAGACGAAGTAAGAGGTGATATACCTTTCATAAAATCTGAAGTTGCGGTGCTAGTAGAGGCCTCTTCATCTTCCAGTTCATCTTCATCACCATAATCTTTGTCATCATTCTCATCCTCCGAACTAGACTCAGAGTCATCATTGCCCACTTTGATGATAAACTCCTCTGTTATTTGGTCAAAATATGACCAGAAATTCTGAGTCCTCCGAGAGTCTGAGACTCTAACTATAGCAGTTTGTTTATAAACGTCTATCGAGTTGTTTGCAATACCTATTTTTTTCATGTAACAAAACACTCAATAGACCATTTTTCGCGATTGTCTATGTTACATTGAATTCCTTCTTATATGCATATTTAGATCAAAACTGAACACTAAAATTATAACAATGAAAACAACTAACAACAAGAAATTACAAAAAAAACCAGATATAACAAAAAAAATACAAGAGATAAAATAATTAACAAAAATAAACTAATTAAAAAGTTGTCACTAAAATTGCTCTCAAGTGTACGGTAGCCGAATGAACGCGGGAACCCAATAGACGACGACCAACGACTGAATAACCAATCAGAATGAGCGTCAGCGTGGTCAATGTCATATCGACTAATAAAAAGTGTGCTCACGACTCGTGCCGGGGATTATAAATGAGTTATCTAACGGCCGTCCGAACAGGGAATGGCGGGTCCCCGACTCTGACGGCTAACTCGTATCGTTCAACGTTCTGGTCGGTGAGAACCGACCGAATAATCTCAAAAACCTACAAATAAAGAATCCAAAAACAATGTTGAAAAAAAATATTTATAATAGGCAGTCAACAATGAGTCGGGCTTTCGTCGCATTTAATAATTTCAAGACAATAATCAAGATATAATAAATAAAATATCTCATCAATTACTAAGCCTTATGCTACGGCAGTAGAAATATTAAAGTCTTGTTATAAACTTCAGCCGAACGAATCAAACTATGTTATACTGCGTGTTGGTGAAAATGACACAAATCCTACGAAACGTAGTATTCAACTTTCATCTGCTTTGAGGTATATGCGTAATTTAAATATTATATTATTAAGCATAAATAAAAACAATTATCTTAAAACAGTTAGAAAAAACAGTTTAAATCAAACACTAAAAATAATATGTGATAACATGAATAATTGTAATTTTATATATTCATCAAGTAGATTACTAAGTAAGAAACAATATTTTGACAAACTTTGTTATATAATTAATTTGTTATTAGACTCAAAAGATTATTCGAATAAGTTTTTAAAGTTCAAAACAACAAAAACCATCTTGTCTACTAGTAATTTGCTTGTTTAATTATCAAAACATAACATCAAAATAATTATAAAAAAAATTATATTAGCATTGCAATAATGACACCATAAATAATCGATTGCAAAAAACATTAAATCAAATTAATGAGATGCGCGATTGGCAACAGTTTTTATTTTATCCACAAACTAATGAATTACGGATTTACATGTTTTTATTTTTATCTTTTCGGTACCTTTTTTGTGCAAAAATGTTCCCATCTTTTTGAGTAAATAAATACCACGATAATTAAATATATTTTTAACAAATGCAAATTGTTGGCCGTTTAATAGCCGAAAATGAGCATTCCCCTTTCGGTATCACATTACCAAAGGGTATTTACGAACAATTGCTGTTTTATATCGCCAGTGTCTAAACTATAAGTAGAGAAATATTAAGACATACCGTTCACTAAGTACATTACTAACGTGTGGACCGGGACCACTTTCTTTTGAACGAGCGTTTAAGGTTCTAAATTCAACTTCTTATCAGGGGTCACGCCCACCGCGTTAATTCCCGAACCTAACGAGGTATCGTATAGGAAAAGGGCCAGTAACTTGATCACCGTTAAGGGCGTGAGATGAAGAACCCGGCCGTACGTTTCAGTACTCGAGACTCATATTTGGGCTACTTACTTAGTTCAACTCTCTCTGATGCAGCTTCTGCTTTAAACTGCCAAGAGGCTGCCAAAATTTCTTATCAACATCGTTTAAAGAACCGCATATTATTATTATGGTTATATAACATGTAATAAAAATAAGTATTGAAGATGGATTCGACCAAATACCATGTTACCAACGTAACTATCCCTCGAATAATTTTACTCTTTGGACTTTATCTCTGATAACTTCGTTTGCATTTTTCCAACACAAACGTGGATTAGCCAATACTATGTATTGTTACTGTAGGGATTGTGAATTAATAACAACAGTGATGTTTGATAATTAGCTGTTGCCGGTGACTTTAGTTGTTAACATATATGGGTAGAAAAGAACATCTATAAGTATTATAGATAATGAACTCGACAACCCTATTGAATTTAATTGTTTATCAAACCTCAGTAATATAAACGCAAACTTGTGGGTAATTACAATCTTATACATATTATCAAATAGTTTATTTTTTTTAATATTAGCTGTAAATGCACTTATGGAATATTATGCCACTCTCCTTTTGGTAACGAGTTTACCAAATTACGCACACTCTCATTATTACTAAAAATAACACTAATCATCACTAAAACTATCATATAACTAAAATCAAACATATTCAAATTACACAAAATCCTTTCTTTTTTTTGTTTAAAAGTTTAAAATACAGAAATATGATTTAAACAACACAACAGAATTTAGTATATTATGTCAACTTTAATACGCAGTACGAACAAAGGCAGTGGCGCTTCAAATCTGCACAAACATTTTGTAGGGTATGGCCAGTCCAGCGTACTTGTATATATAAAGTGCTTACTCTACATAATATATGTTCTTTTGGAATTATCGTCGAAATAATACTTGGGAATCCTTGGAAATGATATTGGCGTATAAGGTATTTATTATTTATGCGCGGAACAAAGCCCAGATAGAGATAGAAGTTCTTTGATGTATGAGAATATATCATAGGGTTCATACTTCTTAAACTCGATACACGATGCTGATAAGAGATCTCAATTCCAAACTAGGCACAAGGAAAGATGATGAAGATTAAAATCCAATAGAGCAATAACTGGCTGGCTTTACGGAGGATGGCTGGATGATTTTCTACCTCTCTGTGATGAATCCTTTCTTTAATAAACAGCCCCAGTGAAAATGAACTTGGATAAGCTCCAACGGTTCTACGAAAAATGAAATTGACTTCATTCTGATGACTCAAGGGCAACTAATTCAGTGATGGATCTGTGATCGCTAGGATGAAAACTGGCAGCGAACGAATTAATCAACCTAGAGAGATTCCCCTATCTAATAAAAATGTCCCGACATTCTCGTCAACTGATCTAGAGTTGTGATGGCTTTCAGCTCGGGCAAATCAAGAAAATCGAGAAAATTGTTTCTAGTACCTAAACGATTGTATTGAGGTGGACGATATCAAGATTATTAGAGTAGTTTGCACTATTCAAAAGGCCTTAGTCCAGCTCAAAATCTGCGGTATCAATATCATTACGAAATATGGGAAAGTTTCCATATGATACTTTAAGTTTCCATATGATAGTTTCTATGCGATTTCCGTATTGTGCAATCTCATAATAAACGAGGGTTATGACTTTACACCGGTGACGTGACGTGACGGCTACACCTTGAAAACGGGCAATATCGCGGGGCTAATAACTATAGTCAACCAAATCTAAAAAATATCTTTTGACGTTTCACATTAATCATTCAGTAATAACTTTGCACAAGCGTACTCACACGATTTAAAATAACCATTTACGTAAATCCGAAGAACTATAAAGTTATCTATATTTCATTACAAAGTTTCATCACTAATTTAAATTTGAATCTTTCAAACCAAGCAAAATATTAAGAAATAACCAGTATCAACTTTTTGTACTTGACGTCGTTTCAATGATATGTCGCTATGTACATTACCGTAGTGTCTGAATGATTAAAATTAACTGTTATGCGAATAATTGGCAAAAATATTGCAATAAGCGGTAAAAATATTCAAATAATCGAATCATTAATTTTTTTGATGTATTATTTGTTTAATTTAATTTTTATTTTTGAAATTTCTTAAATTACATGAATTATTAATAAAACAAGTTTATTCTTTTTAATTTGTCAACGTAAATTTGTGTAGGCAAAAAACTCATATACAAGGCCGCGATATAAAAACCACTACGTAATTTCAATATTCCGCCATTTCGGGAGCTTAGCGTAGTTAGTAGCTTAGCAAGTTGTGCGTAATTTTGTGTTTGTCTTCTTATTTTGTGACTTGGCTTTAACTTTTTGGACTGTTTCTTTAATATTCGTTGAAGCATGTGCCCATTTCGCAAAAGAAAAATTGGGCAAAAGTGGTAGAAAAAACAAAAAAATATTATAGATGACTTTGAAAGAGACATTTATTTTGACTGCTTTATTGAAAATCTAACAATGACAGCTCAACTATTTGTACTAATAGTGATTTAATAAATTTATTTTTACCTTAGTTGTAATCCTAAATTTTTATAACTGTCCCTCTAGAAATAAGCAGTACTTACCTAACAAAAAATACGTAGAAACTGATAAATCTTGTGTTTTAAATTATCCGTATTTAATTTATTCTGGTATTATTAAAACCAAACAGTAATTGATTACCAACTATAATAATCGATATCGATTTTTTTAAGAATCGAATATTGTACGTTCCCATTTTTTGGTTAGCATGCCTGGTGCAATAAGTCTGGCAGCTGTCAAAATGTATTTCTTAGATTTGGTTGACTATAGTTATCAATATGCGGTTGTTAAATTAATTATATCATTGTGTTTTGTATTCTTTATTCATATTATTACAATTGTTCTAATCACTTTATTATCTGTACTCGTGTAACTAAAAATCATTATTTCAGAGATAATTAAAAGCTTATGAAATATCAAAGAAGTTAAACCGCAGACATAATCCATAAATTATTGATTTATATCTTTAAAAGAAAAAACTAAACATAATAATGTGTACATTTTTCTTAAACTACATTTAAATACTTATTCTTGATTCAGACTAAAGTACTTTGCTTTAGCTATTTCTAATAAAGAGTTGTTCATTTTATCACCAGTCTCCCTGACCATAGAACTGAATTTACTATTTGGATTCAATAAAAGACGATATGGAAAATCAAATTCAATGACTTCGCCTTCATCCATTACTAGTACCCGGTCTGAATCCATGATGGTGTTGAGTCGATGGGCAATAGTGATCACAGTACACGTTGCAAATTCGCGCCGAATCGTTTTTTGTATCAAGCCGTCAGTTCTGAAAAATATTATATTAAATCATAAAATATCTACTATAATTCTAGTAAAATCAAGATGCTATGTTAATGTTGGAAATGTAATATTCACAATCATTTTTCATTATTTATTTTTTAATTTTATCTTTTCTCCTAGAGGTTTTTATATTCACTTTATGTACTTTTACTGTGTGAATAATTCACTGTATATACTATATAGTGCTAGTTGGCCACTTGTAAAGTCGAACCAGAGCACATTTCCCAATAAAACAAACAAATAGAATTCAATCCTCTATATTATATTATGGATAAAACTATAAATGATAATTATTAAATCATAACTAATGAAACTATTAATCTGACAAAAAAGATATTAAATTATAATATCTTTGTTATAATGGATTTCCGCAAAATAACGCCTGATTCTATCAATAATCTGACAAAAACTATCTTAATTTTCTTTTTGAATTCAGATTGTTACTGTGTTATGACTGCGGCACCATTGGGTCCGTTCTGCAAGAGTTTACAGAATACCATAATACTATGGATAAAATACCTATAGTATAGGTCTTTGACCCATAGGTCCTAGCATCCACTTACCTTAATTTGCTCGTTTATCACTTTACTTATATAAAAATTTCTTTACCAAAATGTGTTCATAAAATTTTATGTCGTTTATAAATTAAATATTAGACAGACGAAATAGCTTGACTGAGTGACTCATCACGATATGTCTAAAACTAATTTTGTATAGTCACTCATTTCACAGTGTAGAAGCTCACTAAGAACAGACTTTACGATAGTTCAATAACAAAAATATCTTGATATTTATCTTATTTATTTGATTATATCTATTATCGTGCGCCCGGCGAAGCGAGCTAGTAATTTATAACAGTATTTTACTTGATTAGTATTTTATACTTACTGAGGATCTACGTTAGCAGTCGCCTCATCCATAACAAGAAGTTTATTGGAACGTAGTATTGCTCTTGCTAAACACACCAGTTGACGCTGCCCAACCGAAAAATTAGCACCACCTTCCGAAACCTTAAAGTCAAGAGCAGGAATCGCTTCTTTAAGTTCAACCTAAAATTCACATTTTTAAATTAGTATTAGTTATTTTATTACATGGACACATTATAAGTACTTGTCCTCTATAGATCATATCAGTTTCTATTTACTCTTGTTTCTACTTTCGTATTTAATAAAAGATCAAAAGCAAATCATATTTAATACATATGGGGCTTTCACTTTTCTCCTTTTGTTAGATGATAATTAAACTAATTTATGTAGTATTGCTGCTAGTAAAACCTTTTGAAAAAAATAATTACAACGAACCTGCTCTAACGCTCTCCAAATTTCATCGTCGTTGTAATTATTGAATGGATCCAAGTTGTACCTCAGTGATGCAGAAAACAGAACTGGTTCTTGAGGAATAATGGAAATTTGCGATCTCAAATTCTGAAAAATCATTTCAAAATTTCGGTCATAGTAATTATTTGTTAGAGAAATATAATCAAAAGTAAATATATATACCGCTTTAGCAATTCCAGCCGTGTCAATGCCATCGATTTTAATAATGCCTTCTATATCATACAAACGAAATAGTGCTGATATTAATGAAGATTTACCAGCTCCCGTTCTACCTACTACACCTACCTAATAAAAAAATGAAATATTAATTAACATCATACGCATTTAGTTCACTGCACATGACACTATTTTACTATCGTCACCCACTTTCCAACCGCTTTCTAGTACGAAGGTCAAATTTTTCAACACATACGGATCATCGGGATTATATTTCATGCACACATTATTAAATTCTATTCTACCTTCTGAAGGCCAATCTTGTGGTGTGGTTGTGGCTGCAAAAGAATATTATAGTTAATTAATAAAACAAGAACAGGTACATAATTAGATGATAATGAATAAAAGGAGTGGAAGATATATATATATATATATATACCAATTAAATTAAGGATTTGCCTTTTAATATTTGTTGTTACTAAATAAACACAAGGACATAACCCATGTTTTATACATTCTGGTCCAAATGTTAAAGTGCCAGCCAAAAGGGTAGGTTGGGGAATGGTTGGAATGAAATCAGTTTAAGTATATCGTTTTCCTTTTATCTTCTGAATTCAAGGAGTCATGTACCCACCTAACTGCCATTCAATTCCATAATTAAGCTTCGATAAGTTTAACAACGAAGTACGTACCTATATAACATTCTTAGTAATATTGTTCGTGTGTGGATACTTATAGAATGTTGTATGTATATACATATTCTATCACATAAAACATTAATACATTTCACGACAGAAGATTTTTCACGTGACATTTCGTAAGTGGTATAGCCATGCTGCAGCTATATTATGGTTGTAGCACGAAATGATCGGCTCGACCGGGGAAGAATCACGCTCTCACAGACTACCAGTGTAAAATATCAGCTTAGTACGGCTTTATTTCGTATGGTGAGTGTAGAAATCCGGAGACCCTTTTTTATTGGAAACGAGGCATTCCATTTTAGTCCTCAGTGGTGACAACGCATCTGCGTTTTGATTCTTAATGGAGTATAAATGTAGATGTCTATGGTCCACAGCATCCGCTTACCATCAGGTAGACTGCGTGTAGATTCACCCTTATTCTATAAAACTAAGCCTCAGCCTACCGAAAATTTAGTGGTGTGTTGCCATTGAAACTTCATATACATAATGTAATAAAACACACAGGCGCACAACATATATGGCATGAAAAATATTCCACAATAGTGTAGCTATAATACCGAGAGTTTTAGAGAATACCGAAACATTTTAATAATAGCAAATTCTCACGCCCA
Source organism: Parnassius smintheus behrii (assembly GCA_036936625.1). Taxonomy (NCBI): domain Eukaryota; kingdom Metazoa; phylum Arthropoda; class Insecta; order Lepidoptera; family Papilionidae; genus Parnassius; species Parnassius smintheus. Next base: position 37,030,711 of record JAUPFT010000001.1, on the reverse strand, counting down.
CTTTCCATGTTCTCCTCAATTTGTAGCTTAGAATATTCAAGCACTCTCTCGACTGAAGTCATTTGTCCTAAAAGATCAGCTGTGATTCGGGCAGCCATTTGAAGCACCATAGTAAGTACCATAGATTGACTCACTGCTAAACCAACGCTTCCCACGGGTATGATATCACCTATAAGTTTATTGAGGTAAAAATAATATTTCATTGTTGTTTTCAGTTAATAATATTTTTAAGTATTTAAAATTAAATTTAAAAGGTTACACATAATATTAAAAAATGATAACAACTAAAAACAAAAAAACTAAAATTTTTACTACAGTTGCGCCTGACGCGTTTTTGATGAAAACACAGTTTTCAATATATAATAATTATATTTTTACAATTAAACATTGTTTTCAATAATTACACTTTTAATAAAAAGTAAAACCGACTTCAAAATCACTAAAAATAAACAATTTCCACATAACAACTTCTGAAGTCGGTGATAATACATAGTGTATCGAAGAATTAGGAGTAAAAATCCGACTTCAGAAGCTATTATACGGAATTTCTTTTTTCAGATTTCAAGTTGGCGATCTAAGAAACATCAGTTTAAGGTAACAAGTAGAATTTAGTTTAAATAGGTATTAATATCTTCACTCCCCTTTTCCACTCTTAGCGATGGATTTTTTCTTTACATTTTACATATGGACCTATATATGGACATATGGACATAACCACCCCTGAGATATTATAAATTAAATGGATTATAATCTTAATATATAAATATTTGGGAAATCATTAAATCAGTAAAACATCAACAAGTTGAATATACTAAAAGCCTCTTGTTTTTTGAACACACATCGAAAAGAAAAAATTCCAATGATCGGAATCATTTACTTACCAAAATCGAATAAAAGAAAAATTGTTATGATTGTTCCAAGATATATAAGACACAGAATATCCAGGTATAAACCAAATGCGGCAGAACCTCCCAAGTATGTATAAAAAGCGCTTGAATTAAGATCCTAAAAAGTATAAAAATATATTATTGCAAAATAATTAATTAAAAAAATTCATTAATTTTCATCTACCTGCGCTTCATCAAACATAGTTAGTAGCCGTTGTTGTGAATTGGAGCTTCGGATCGTAGGTAGTCCAGCAATTGTAGAATTTATCATACTGAACACTGGACTTTTTGCTGCGTAAAAAGAATATATTCTTTAGATATGTGCGTGTAGCAGATAATAACAAGACAGGAGTTATTTAATTATTATAAAATTTATTTATTAATTTAAATTAAACATTGAAAATTGCATTGGAATCAGGGATGTGAGAGCTAAGCCCCAATTAAAAATCACTCTTAATATTACCTTTCTTCATCTTGTATACAGTGAGATCATTAAAATTTTTATATTATTGAAAATAGGTCCAGACATGAAAATCAATCTATGCACTTCTTACACCTGTTTACACTATGTAGATTTTCTGTGCTAAGTTTCATCAAAATTGGACATTCTATTTCAGAGGAGATAGCAGTAAAAGATTGCATTGGAGTCAGGGATATGTGGGCGTTCCTTTCGCTCCAATTATTTAGAATATGAAATTACTGACTTGTTCATCAATTACGCCATAATTTAACTTACTTGTGCCCTCTAATCTTCTCACTGCTTGCGCCGCTGCTAAGTAACATTTCAATAGGAAGAGGAATATTATCAATAATATCAATGTTGGTATGAGAGTCCAAGGGAGTGCTAAAGCATTGAGCACAAGAACGCTTATTACTGATAAATACATTTGTAAAGTTTCTAAGATACTACGAGGTAGTAATTCATCCATAGCACCCATATCTTTCGAGAATCGATTTAAAATTCGACCTGTGAAAAGAATTTTATAGTATTACACGTTACGTATTTGCATAACGTTCAGTGATTGTTTTATCCACTTTATTATATAAAGAAATATATCTTACCAGAAGGATTTATATCAAAAAACCGCATGACCGAACTAATTAAATTCTTAAACACAGAATTATGAAGGTTTTTTGAGGCGCGTGTAGTCATTGTCACGAAAGATATGATTCGTAATTGCGTGATGATGATAATGAACAGAATTATGCTGCCATAAATTATTAGATATTGCCCAGTTGTTAAAATTCCGACCTGTGTGTCCAAACTAGGATCTATAATCAAAAACATAAGGCAAACATAACATTACAATATTTTCCAGTTATTTGTGATATATATTTATTAAAATTGAAAAACTTACCGGGTTCAATGCCGTCAGGCAAGGATTGTTCATATGAATCAACCTGATTTGTCCTGGAACGAGGGTACTTAATTATTCACTCATTTTGTTAGGACTTTTTTTTTCTATATAGTCTAATAGTCTGTCTGGATAGGTACCAGCTATTTCTTTCTTACCTATTTCTACCGTTACCTAGCACTTAGCTTAGCACAGATACAGCTCTTAGTCCTTAGAGATAACAAGGCATCAGTAGCGTTTTTGTTTGAAATTGGTTGCAGGTGTTTACGAACAGGAGTAGCCGCTTACCATCAGGTAGTCTGTAAGTCCTTTTGTTTATTTAGCATTACAAAAAAATATATGTTTCAAATTAGTTTTCAAGATTCTAACCGCATTTATTACAAACAGGAAACAGCAGAGTGACGCTACTAAATTTCGTATGGTCATCAATCGCAATTGATACTTTGACAACGTTCGTTTTACAGTCAACCGGAAGATACCGCGGTTGTGATGTTGATAGTTAGGTAGCTCTTACAAACATCAGTCTTTAGGCTTTACTTTCGACTCTTCTAAAACTTTACTACTTCGTTCTACTTCACTCTAATTAAATGTTGTAGATTAAAAGCAGTGACTGAAATGGCTACTAAAAAAAATTATAATAAGAAAAAAAAATAAGTTAACCGATTAACAACTAAGTTTTTTATAAACGTTTGTTAATTTTTACTTGTTATAAGCCAGTGTTTGACCACAACTCTACCTGGTGCTAAGTGGCGATGTAGCTCTAGATAGTAAAACGAACTCTCTTTGCGTAACATAAGCCTGTTCACTTTTGCTTTGAACACGCCTAGATTGTATTCATACGGAAAATTAAAGGCCGGCAAAATATTCAACTCCTTTGCTGTACACATTACAAAACAAGAAGCAAACCGTTTGGTTCTTATGCGTGGAATATCGACAACAAAGGGGTGAAGACCCACCGACCGCCTGGTCGTCCGATGGTGGAAAGGAGAGGGAGGAATTTAAATTAAGGTCCGTACCGAGGGGAGCGCTCTGAGGAATTGTTTGAATTAATAATCCCAGGCGCCAAATTTCGTGAACGCACTACGCGGCAAATGTCCTGATACTATCCACACCATCTGGATGCTTGGCGGTCCATCACTGTACGTTTTACAAGGAGTTTCCTTCCGCGTACGACCTCTCTGTGGAATAGTTTATCACCGGCGATTTTTCCGGACCGATACGACCTAGGGACCATCAAGACAAGAGCTTACTCTTTTCTAAAGGGCCAAACGCACCTGCAATTCCCCTGGTGTTGCGGTTGATCATGGGCAGCGGTAGTCACTTAACACCAAGTGAGCCGCATGATGGTTTGCCCCCTTTTCTATAAAAAAAAAAAAAAACAAAAAAACGAGGCTATCCGTAGCTGAACAGCTCAGGAACGTAATTATTGGCAATTCTGTGAGAAAGGCCTACGTTCTATAGTGGTCTTATAATGGACTATAAGACCTCCCGGTTGACCAATTAATATCAAATTTCGAACAAATACAAGTAATTCCATGATTACGGAAAATCCTCCCTAACGAGAGAAATAATAGTATATGGCATGGTAGCAGTAGTAGGCACTCGTAGTGGGTGAACAATTAACTGCAGCGCTACGGAGTCGCAGGTTCTAATCGCGAAAGAACAAATTTTATCGCGTACAATGTTCCAGGCTTAAATGTTTGTCCTGGTGCAGTTTAAATAATCATGGGCTTTAAATTATAAAGGCGTACAAACAAAATGCGAACTTTCTTTTAACCTCCGACGAAAAAGAGGGTTAGTTATATGTTTAAGGTACATATATCCGTATAACTGTGTATCAGTGTGTCGGTCCGTGTTAAGTTTCTTTTTGTTTGAAAGTTGAGCTAATCGAGTGTTCTTAGCTATGACTCAAGAAAATCTTTTCAGAAGCTTAAAAACTACCAGCTCCTCTTGTTTCAGGGGTCAATTTTTTATTTAACTACTTATTAATACCGATTCCATTATTAGCAAGCAACTGTCTTACTGTTTATTTACTGAATTTCATTTTATGATAATAATGAATTACTTTTTGACAAATAAAGATGAAGATATTATTTTCAAGCCAGAAAGACGTGCAGCAGTAGTAAGAAAAAATTATTGAGTAGTTTGTAGTTTGTCGTACCTTAAAGACTTGTGGCGCATACGACTGTGAACTAAGATCGTAATAGCATTGAATAAAACTAACTTTATAGATTTTATCGCGTTTAATTTAACTTATTTTTTAATGCATACGGACATTCACACGGAGATACAGATGTTTGACGTCCTGATGTCTTTTGAATATTATACCGAACTTCCAAGTAACTTAAAATCCATACACAGGAGAAGAATGAACTCAGTTTTTGTAAACCCTCAAACGAAACACGCATTTGTAAATAGATTTTACATATATTTATGACCATTTTTATGTAACAAGCTTAACAAGTCACTAAATATGTATAGTGTAGATTATGAGAAATATAATATAATTGTAAGGGAATATCTGAATAAATTAAACTATGAAGACACAGAAAAGTTGATAGAAATTCTGAAATAGTTTGTATTAATTTTAGGTAACTAATAATTGTTATTTAGTTTATTTATTTATTATGTAGCATAGTTTAGTTTGTTGTTACTTTATTTAATTGTAATCATATTTTTCCTATATGTAAACATGTGTAATTAGAAAATTAAATAAATTATTTATATTTATTATATTATATATTAATTCTTGGTCCGATCTACGCCGAATGTGCTTACAATATCTTGAAGTCTTACAGTGGTATGCTTGGATTTGGATTTAATTTTACCAATTATAGTATATCAAGTAAACAAAATTAATAAAATGAAGTAATCATTTTAAACAGAAGGTAGCTGTGGTTAAACTATAGCATTGGGAAGTCGAACACCTCAGTCGCCCCCGTAACCATGGCTTGCGGTTAGTACTCGAAACGACGAGAATATAAAATAAAATAAGTTAATATACGCGATAATATTTAAATGTGTAGTGTTCGTATAAACATAAGAAATCTTTAAAGTTAAGTTTTTTGTATCTCTTGAAAAGTAAGGCTACTGTGGATATGTCTCTATACGGCTTGAAGCCCGCGATACTTAAAATGCATCCACGATACAAGTGAAAACCCCAATACGAGAGTAACGTTTAATAAAATAGTTAACATACCAAAAGCTCAGCCAGTAATCGGCTGACGTAGCAGATGCTTGTGTTAACATGAGTGTGAAAATTGCAATAGCCACAGCCCATAAAGATTTAACTGAACTTGCGTAATTTGAAATTACGGCCCATTTCAACCCTCCTTTAGCTCTCTCCTCCGCTTCTAGAATCTGTTTCCTTTCAATCCTAGGATCTTCATCACTTTTAACTGATATTCCAGATATTCCGCGATGCATCAACGGACGCTCAGTCTGTTACAATGTTAGAAAATAGTATGTTATTTAAGAAAAACGAAATTCTATGTCTACAAAATATTAATAGAAGATAATATTTTTATGAACATTTTTTTTTAATAGAATAGGGTTGACTAACGAGCACAGTCAATCTGATGATCCACTTACAATGTGTGCTGTGGCCCATAGACATCTACATCTATTCTCGATTAAGAATCAAAACGCAGATGCGTTGTCACCCGTGAGGACTAAGAGGGAATGTCTCGTTTCTAGTAAAAAATCGGATCTCTACACTCACCATACGATACACGGCAGTATTAAGCTGCTATTTTACGCTGGTATTCTTTTTTATTGAATAGGGTGACAAATGAGCACACAGTTCACGTGATAAATGGTTGCTGCAGCCCATAGACATCTACATCTATCCTCGATTGCAAATCAAAATGCAGATGCGTCGTCACCCGTAAGGACTAAGGTGGAGTGCCTCGTTTCCAGTAAAAAAGGTCTTCGGTTCTCTATACTCACTATACAAAACATAGCAGCATTAAGCTGCCATTTTACGCTGGTGTTCTGTGAGAGCGTGGTCCTTTCCCGGTAGAGCCGACCCTTTCGTGCTACAACTATAACGTAGCTGCATCATGGCTCTACCACTTATTTACTTCCAGCAACATTTTTAAATATTTTTTATAAGCTGTTACTAAGTCGTTGGTAGCTCAAGGTTTAAGCGCTCGCTGTATATTTCACAGTACGCGAATAACCCGGGTTGCATCCCCACCGGCACCAATGAAATTGTTAATGTAATTTTAACTGCTGATTTACCACGTGCTTGGCGGTGAAGGAAAACATCGTGAGGAAACCTGCATGTCTGAGAAATAATAAAAAAATATTTCGAAGACATGTGAAGTTCGCCTACACGCATTGAGGCAGCGCGGTGGACATTTCTTTGCCCCAAAACCCTCTCAGAAATGAGAAGAGGTCTGTGCCCAGCAGTGGGACGTATATAGGCTGTAACTTTAGCTTTTAACTTTAAGTCGCTAATAAATGTAATAAATAAACAGCCTAACAAAAGTGCACTGCAGAACATAGGCCCATAGATTACGACTGTGATTTGTTACGTTTTAATTGTTATTAAGAAGACGCTGCTGCCTATACCTGGTCTCCCTCTGTCGCCTCTTACAACACCCACGGGATGATATAGGGAAGTGGATATTCCTACTCCGCCACTACACAGGTAACGCTATGTTAAATAAATAGAGCAATTCGACAGAAATTTAAAACAATTAAATATTTTAAATAATCACTTATGAGTTAGGTATATAAAAAACTCTAGAAAAAACACATTTGTAGAGTTTTATTTTACTCTGAATGCTACAATTTACAAGTAACCTTATTTTTTAAAACGAGGCTCGGGACTTGCGAGCGATGTAAAGAAAATTAAGAATTTGAACTCCTACATTTCTGTATACAAAGCAACACACCTCGTTTGTATTCATAGTTTAATAATTTCGATTTAAATAATATCAATTTAATGAAATAAAGCCCGCAACCTCAACAATTAGGGCCAGTAAAGAAAACTTTTATTTGAATATGTTTGATTCTCAGGATTTTATTGAGCTGCCAAGCAGACAGCATAAGCTATTAATACGTATTGCAAGACTTAATTAAAAATCAGTTTTATTCCTTAGTGTGAATTTCTTCCAGTGTTAGTGCAATATTAAATCACATTTTAGTGTAGCCATTACACCGTCATAAGTCAAAAATATAGTCCAACCTCTCTGCTTCGCGTTCAAGATGTAAAATAAGTTATGATTTAACCCCTCAGTTCCCTTAAAATTCCCACGCAGTCGCATGCGCCCGGCAAATACCGAGCAGTTGCATGCGACGGCACCCACCCGCAGCACTTAAAACCATTAAAACTTATATTTGGAAACTACTTTTCTATGAAGAAGTTTGGCATTATAAAATCTATACAAAATTCTCTTCATACAAAAGTCAGGTTTTACTTCATTACAAAAATACTATTGTATTTTGATAATAAAAACAAAACATATCAAGCGAATGTTGGCAGCGTGAAAATCACAATTATTTCAATATATATTACTCGAAATTATTTACTTACAAAGATAAATTATATTCGCACAAAAACTTTCATTACAATTTTATAATAAAATACTATACTAAAAAAACTAATTAAACACTAGAAAAATCCAAAAATCAACAGAATAACATTCTCTCTAAAATGGCGAACGAAATGAACGTAGATTATAAATAAATATCTATAGGATAACTAACTTTTTATTGCACTAGAAGATAGAAAATTTCATATTGATTCTATAATGCTAAAATATAAAACTATAAAACTTCTTCACAGAAAAGTAGTCTCTATATACAAGTTTTTATGGATTAAAATGCTGTGGGTGGGTGGGCGTTTTTCAAAAAAATTGTCGGTGACGTAGCTAGAATTCCACTTATATGAGTTTTAACATTTGGCTTCAAAATGTAATTATATTGATAAAATATAGTATGAGCAGTATGAAAATAGTATTTTTTTAAGAAAATAATAATGAATTTTGAAAATAATTACAATTTTAGTTAAATGATGTTCTCAAGAAATTCCATTACGTTACTAATTTTAAAATGGTTTACATGAAAACTAAAAGAAGTTCAGTATTTTTAACTTTATTTATGAAAAATAAACACAATCAGTCTTCTAAAAAATATTGATAATTCAGCATATTAAATCTAATCAAAAAATGTTTTAACAAAGATATTCCTTACGCTACTTTTGGGTACTTTGTACTATATTTTTTTCGTCCTAGAACGTCAAATATGAGAAATATTCTTTCAAAAGTTTAATTATAACAAATTAAAAATTAATAGTAAACTATATTGAACAAAAACGGTCAAATTTCTTTGAGATCTATTAATTAGTCTTAGAAAATAAATCACAGTAATTATAGGACAGTGACGTTAATGGAATTCGAAAATGACGTTTAGGAACTATAAGGCAACGTCTATATGACTCTGAATTATGACAACAATCATAATAACTTGTACTTATCGTATTAAACATAATATTACTAGTATGTCATTTAAGGAATTATGCGTAGGAAGTTTCATTAAAATCGGTTCATTTATTTCGAATAAAGACTTGAAAGTTTGTATGAAATGCCGTACGTTGTAAACGGTCTTAAACTGTAACAAAAAACTATTCATCAGTCCCAAGACAAATCAAACAAATGTAGTCAAAAAAGGTTGTTCCGCTACATATCAGCCAAACCCAATTTTTACATGCATTACATTTTACCATTCTTTGTTTAACAAAAGGCTGACGCTCCTTGCAAATAGAGCACAAAAAAGTCCTTGATGACTTAAATTCTTTTCCGTTATGTTTGTTGTCGTTCGATATATTTATTTTTCTCTTCTTAGAGGGCTGACATTCAAGAGATGCAAGATTCTCTTTGAGCTGTTTATTTTGGGTATTACCAAGAACGTGATCTGAAGCTGTCATGCATGAACTTTCCAGAATTGGAATTATGCTATCAGATTTATGTTCGACTAGTCTCTGATTATCGATCAGAGAAGTTATCTCTATGAGTGGTCCAAAAATATTGTTGTCTTCTAGGGAATAAATTGGAGTTTCATCCATTTGACCCACATGGAAATCAAAATTTATGTTTTCTTCATTATCACTTTGGTATGTTTCTAAATCTTGGAGCATGTGATCAGGAATAACCTCAATAGGGGAACTGCTTATCTGTCGGGTATTTTCTGGAAATTCATAATCAATTGTCGTATTCATTTTGTGGGGCGCAATGATTAGGCTCGAATAACAGGGAGTAACGTTCATGTTGTCTTTTGACGTCCCATGAACTATTAAGGCCTCAACACTCAATTCGGCAGTTTCTTTTGATGGTTTAACAAAATTATGTATTTCGGGACAATAGCAACTGCACAAACCACAATATTCCCCACAAAAACAACTCAGTTGCCGATATTTAATGTGGTTACATTGTGTAGATGATATTTGATGCAATTGCATTGTACCAGGAACAGCTTGAATGCCGTTGGGAATAAGTTGGTTCATGTTTTCAATATCTTGATTACTTATGTAAAAGCACTTTACTGTCTTCATGCTGTTCTCTAAAATTTGAAATGCTTCAGTGGCGTTAGTAACATCATGACCATAAGAAATCCTTTTATCCAATTGTCTCTTAACGTAGTATGGCAAATGGGATTAGGGGTGCCCCAATCCCATTTGCCATACTTTTGCCATGACCTGCCTCCGAAAATGACCATGTTGAATATGATAGTTTCAATTTTGGGGTGAATAAACTCAAAAGATAAAAGTTCTTTTTTTGACAGTACTGGCTGCATGGGCCGTCTGAGAAAAAGTGTATAAATTTGATATGAGGGTTCATTTCCTTTGCAAGTTTGATAACTAGTATCAAGTGTGCCCAGATGGCATTCGGCTCATGGTAATTGTTATTTGAAACAGATACAAATGACTAGGATAGATTTTTCCAAAAAATTACACCACAATGTAAAGTGATCGTGTTTTTGGAGGCACCAAAGTGCATTGATTGGACTTCTTCACTACATTTACATTCAAAATTCACCGAAGTCACATAAAATGAGTATCTCGTCATCTTTCATGTTCTTAATACAATTTCTGTATTGACGTTGTTGTTCAATCTAATTATAGAAATGAGTTTTAAACGCCGGTAGCTCGTTCTTAAAGTTGGTGATGATATCAAGTACAGTTCCTTTTCCTTGTTGTTTGGTGGTCTTTTTAGTTGTATATACTTTGCCAGATTTTTCATTCATGGTTTACCCTAGCCCACTTGAACCATGACATAGCAGAATCGTGTTTTTGTTCATCATATAAAATACTCTTACAATCTTTACATTTATTGTACATGCAGTCATAACGTGTAATATCACATGCAACGATGTTCAAGAGCTCCTTTATATTCTTGTAAGTTATGACACGTTTGCACTTCAGTGCAATAAACATGTACTCAAAATTACTGTGCTTAATACATAAGGAGGTTTCTCTATTATTGATACTTGGAGACAGTACATAATAAGGCTTGTATCTGTAAAAGGTGGTGAAGCCGCATGACCCACCGTCTTTTTTATAAATTTTGTATACGTATTTCACTGTGTCGACTAAGTATCTTACTTGTGCCTTTTGTTTGTTTTTGGACCTGGTTTCCTTCTTACCAGCTGTGCTTTTACTTATGTCGTCTCTCAAATAAAAAAGTTCTATTTCTTCCTGAGTCTTCTTATTTATTGGTCGTTGTAAATTAATCCTTTTCCTGATTCTTCCTTTAAGACCTAAAACCTTACTTTCAGGTGCTTTTTCCAATATTTGCGCCTGTTTCCTAATCACGTTTTTAAGTAATTATTTTTCTTTATTTTTCTTACAATTCCTGTACGTACTATGAATTGATATTTCCATTATTTCTTGTCTTGCTTTCAATTTATCGTTTTCTGTGTTCAATAAATCAAATTCGGTTTCATGTTTTTTTTTTCATTCGGAATAATTTCTTTCTCAGAGTCCGTATTGTTGTATTATATTGACGAATCGTCTTTAAAGCCTTTTTATACTTATTTAACAATTTTCGGTACCTAATTTTCAATGATATGGAGCTGAAGTATTGGATGCGTCACGTGATTGCGCTGATTGTGGATTCGGTTGAGTGTTTTTGTTTTCGTTTTTGTTCTCTCCAGAGTTTTCTTTTTTCTATTTTCTCGTCCTCAGTGAGCTCTTTAATCTTCTTTTGGTGCTTTTTTTGTCTTCGTAATTCCTTCTTCTTAAATTCTTCATATTTTCCGGGTTTTGTTTGATTTTTTCTCGGTACCGTTTTGACTTTTCTGCAGCCGTCAAGGGCATATTTAAGTCTAAAAACAATAGTGAGTTATCATAATGTGTACCCCGTACGAAAAATATCAAATTTTTGTGAAAAAATTTATATAGATTTACAACAAGCGTTGCGTGAAATAATTGTCAAAATAAATGTGATAACTGTTTACATATAAATATATGTTATATTTTGACGATCAATTCACGCAAAATACAAAAAGATTTTCATTCAGGATACCATTAAAATTGAACACTAAATGCAGCCATTTCAACAATATGACGTAATAGCTATCGTTATTTCACTGTTATTTTTCTAATGTTATCCTGAATGGAGTGTTTTGAGTCAAAATACCTACTCGAAAAATCTTGTTTGATTTACACACGAAACTAAGTAATAAGCAATTCATTTGAAAAATTCGAGGCATTTCATAATTATTTTATTCATACTTATTTATTTAGACTTTAGAACACTAATTAAAACAATGACTTTATGAACCGACCTTTAGGATTCCATTACGCCACTTTTGAGTTCCATTAATGCCATAGTAGCGTTAATGGAGGTAACGTAACCATGCCAATAAAATTTTCAAATTAATTTACTAATTGGTTATCAAACTTTTGTTCAATATAACTTAACATTTCAAATAACAATAAATTAACATGTTTAATAGAAAATAGAATGAAATACACATGAATACGTTACCTGGAGAAAAGCAGTATCGTTTGTGGAAATATTTTTTTCACATGAGTCGAGATGACCACTTCGATTACGTTTTGTTGGCGAACTGGCTGTCAAAAATTAAATATGGCAGCTACCATAGACTAATAATGTTGCTATATTTGGGAAAATGTATTGAATTGGTAGTATTTTTTGTTGGAAGTCGTTGAAAATGCGGTCACGTACGCGGAAATTCCATCATACGCTATTTCGCAGGACAACCCAAAATCTGGTATTTTAAAATAATTTTCAACCGTAACATGTACATTTTAAGGTTTAAAATTGAAGTTACGGTCATATATGACCAGTCAAATGCAAAACGTTTGAATAATAATATAACACGACCATATTATGTGACTCTGAAGTTGACACAGTAGATGTGGGACATATCAAAAACATCGACCTCATTTTACTTATTTTGATTTTATTTTTGATTTATAACAGATTCAGACCTTATTTTTATTCGATTTATGAGAATATATGTTACTTTATTGTTAAAATAAATGATATGTAATAAAAACTTTTATAAAATTTGATAATTTATTCTGAAAGTGGTCGGACACTGACTTTTTTCGAGGTACAACTTTTTTGGAAAACGCCCGGGTGCGGTAATATTTCACCGCTTGAAGTTTAACGGAATATCGAAGCGGTCAAATTTAGCCGCTTGGTGTTTGAGAGGTTAATACATTAAAATCTTAATTTTACTGAGTTTTATTTAAAGTACATTATAAAAATCTTAATACTTTGTTATGCCTTACCTCCACGACGCTACGCGCACCAAAATTGGTGAAAATCCCCATAAAGATGATGAAAATTCCACGTCACATCGCAAGTGTTAAGTTGTTAACGATGTACAAGTCAAATTTTAACAATTAATTGTTTCATGGAAGGACAGCTATTGTAATACCGACCGTGATATTGCAGCTACTTATTAGTACCTAACTAGAATTTCTAACTAAATTCTTTAATGCAGCGTCTTGAGTAATAGGTTTAATCTTTGAGGTAAAGTTCGTTACCTTTTCATTGCCATCCTCTGTCTTATTACTTCCTTCACCAAGGCTAGATAGCAATAATGAAAATTCTTTTTCCGATTTAACTAATTCATCATATGTTCCCATATTTTCAATAGAACCCTAAAAATAATTTTTTATTAATAAACTTGCATCATAAAATATTTTATTTACGTATTATTGAACCAACCTCATTCAGTATAACAATATAATCTGCAGCTTTTAGGAAGTGTATCTGATGTGTAACTAGAATACGTGTACTTCCTTGCAGATAACCGTTTATGCATTCTTCGAATAATTGCCGTCCAACATTTGCGTCCACGGCTGATAGGGGATCATCAAGTAAATAAATGTCCGCCTAAAATCAAAAAAAAAATATTCAAAATTAAATTTAACATGAGGAATACTGTATACCGAAGTATGTGGTGTTAGTGAGAGAAATAATGAAAGGAAAAATAATACGTTATGGTGGGATGATGAGATACGTATGGAAGTTGACGCAAAGAAGAGAGCATGGCTAGATTTACTAGCAACAAAGGCTGGTAATGCTAGCGGTACGAATGATGATATTGAAAGAAAAAAGGCAGTCTTTAAACATCTTAATAAGAGAGTAAAAGAGGTAGTTGAAAGAAAAAAGCAAGAAAGAACGGATAAAAATAATAGAAGAATATCGGATAACTTCCAGGCAAATATTAAAATGTTCTGGAAACTTGTAAGAACTGCCAGGGGACATTCAAAACATCCTATTATGAATGTTATAAGAGACGAGAATGGCTATAATCTGAATGATGAAGTTTTGAGTTTAAAGAGATGGAAGGAATATTTTGAATGCGTGTTTATGAGTGAGGAGACAACGAGTGTACTAAGTGAAGTAGAAACTCCGAAAGAAGAGGAAAGAGGTAGCAAGATAAGTAGAGATGAAATAATGAAAGCAATGAAAAGCATGAAAGCAGGTAAGGCTGCCGGATATGATAGAGTTTCACTCGAAATGCTAAGGGCTGGAGAGGAAGTGGTGGCAGGCCTACTGCACACCTTGTTTAATTTATGCTGGAAACTGAAGCGGGTACCGGTAGACTGGTGCAAAGCCGTGATAGTCCCAGTATATAAAGGAAAAGGGTCGCAGCAGGACTATAAAAACTACCGTGGCATCAGCCTTCTTGACATTGTGGGAAAACTGTATGCTAAAGTACTGATTGAAAGGGTCATGAAAGAAACTGATGGAAAAATTTGGGATGTACAAGCGGGATTTAGAAAGGGAATGGGATGTACAGATCAAGTCTTTTCCATGCGCATGATCGCGGAGAAGTTTTTGGCCAAAAACCAAAAGGTTTTTTGTGCGTTCATGAACTTGGAAAAAGCCTATGACAGAGTGGATAGGGATGTGCTATGGCAAACACTGAACTCATTTGGGTTGAGCGCTGGCTTGATACAGGCATTGGAGTCTCTTTATAGGGACTCTAGGGCTTGTGTTAGGATCAAAGGGGTCTACTCGAACTGGTTTGACATCCATAAAGGTGTCAGACAGGGCTTTGTGGCTTCCCTGTGGCTGTTCAACCTATTTATGGACAGTTGTTTGCAAAATTTGAAAGTTGAAGAATGCGGATTAAGAATGGGTGAGTTAACCATCAAATGCCTTTTGTACGCCGATGATCAAGTTATCCTTGCGTCGTCGGCGGCCAAGTTGCAAATGATGGTTACATTAATGAACAGATCACTAAAAGAAAGGGGTATGAAAGTGAACGCAAGTAAGACGAAGCTTATGGTTTTTGAAAGAGAAGAAAGTAAAACGATTTGTGAAATAAGAATAGAAGGGGAGTTGATCGAGCAAGTAGATGAGTTTGTATATTTGGGCTGTGTATTTAGCAGGGATGGGAGATATGATAAGGATATAAAACGACGAGTGAATGCGGGAAATAGAGTAAATGGGGCCCTGCACTCTATTGTGGAGAGTCAAAATGTGTCAAAAAAGGCACGTATGGCAATTCACAATGCTGTGTTGGTCCCTACTTTAATGTATGGTAGTGAAAGTTGGGTGTGGCAGAAGAAGCACGAGAGTAGAATCAACGCAGTAGAAATGCGGTCGTTAAGGAGTATGTTAGGGCTGAATCTGAACGACAGGGTTAGGAATTGTGTAATAAGAGAAGAGTGTGGTTTGCAAGATGATGTTGTGACCAGGATTAAGAAAGGAATGCTTCGGTGGTTTGGTCATGTGGAAAGAATGAATGAGGAAAGAGTGACAAAGAAAATTTATGTTGCAGAAGTGAATGGCAGAGTCGGAAAGGGACGTCCTAGGCGAAAATTTATCGACCAAATTGGCGATTTCTTGAAAACGGGCCAAATTAGGCCTTAACCGATGAGCATGTATGCGTAGGTGTATGGATGTGAAGGAGGCGAGAGAGTTGTGTCAGGATCGTGCCAAATGGAAGTCTGTAGTCTCTGCCTACCCCTCTGGGTGATAGGCTTGAGTGTTTATTTATGTAAAAAATCATTACTATAATTGCAGCTCATAGCAAGTCCACTGTCAAGCGCAGATCTCTTTTCAAGAAAATATCAAAGGACAATTCTAAGCGACCTACAACCATCTACCCGTTACGTCTAATCAAGTTTTCACTTCTTTTAATGAGGGATCGCCCCCATAATGCGCCAGAAAGAGGCTACCATGCGGGACTCATTCTTTTCCTTCAAATGTGGGCTCTTTATTTAACGACATAACCGTAATATTGCCACGTTATCTTACTGATTTCATATGTTATACCATTTACTCCGGCTCTATTGTGAAATGCTCCTTACGAATTCTATCCCGCACAGAAAATTCATGTGTAGTCCTTTCTATAGCTTGCTTAGCAGCTTGCTTAGTAGTTGCTCACCAGGTCTCCTTGGTCTAACTTGTTTAGTAGCCCGGACTTGTTTAAGCGATGACGTAGCATTCGACTTCTTTTATAGAAGAGGGGGAAAACGAGCATGCGGCTCATCTGATGGTAAGTGACTACAGCAGCCTATGAACAAATGCAACGCCAGGGGAATTGTGGGTGCGTTGCCGGCCTTTTAGAAAGGAGTAAGCTCTTTTCTTGAAGGTTCCTAAGTCGTATTGGTCTCTGTTCTCATAAGAACAGCAGTGGAAGACCACGCCTTATTTCCTTAGTGTTAGTTCGTTATAATTCGTAAACAAAAAAGAGTCAAAAGTAGCCTTTTTTAGAGCAGGAATTCCGTTTTAGTCTTTAGGTGTGATCACTTACGGTAATTTGTAAATGTCATACATTTATACACGCGTTAAATGGAAATTATCAGCTACTATGATTGGTATTAATTTTACTTTTTTTTAATATTATTTAATGAAAATGAAGTAAGAATGATATGGTGTGGATACGTAGTACTTACGTCTCTATATACCGCTCTAGCTAGGTTAATTCTTGCTTTTTGCCCTCCTGAAAGTGAAACTCCACGTTCTCCAACAAGCGATAAATCCCCATAAGGGAATTGCTTAAAATCAGGCAACAGACAACAAACTTTGCATACCTGCCGAATGAAAATTTTTAAAAACTTTTATAGCAGAAAATACAGAATCTTAAATTAAATTATCAATAACATTACCTCCTTATACTTTGACGCGTTATAAGGTAAACCGAACAAAATATTATCACGTACTGTCGCAGGGAACAACCATGACTCTTGACAAGCGTAAGATAGTCTTCCACTTACATTAACACTTCCTTCACAAATAGAAAACTCTTTCAACAAGACTTGCATTAAGGACGACTGAAACATACCCAGATCAAAAATGTGTTTATAATCATAATTTGTATGAAAACTGTTTAACGATTTAATAAACAAATTAAAGTCATAGATGATTAAAGCAATTAGTATGAAGAATGGTGTCACATGTTAGGTATTTACCTATGAAATTGTCGTGTAATCAAACTGGCCACTATGAATCGTAAATATGGTTTCATTTTTTTAGTACTTTTAAGACATGTTATTCTTTTTAAAACAATTATTTGTTTTTTTTTCTAAAATATCGCTACATTTGTAGTAATTATGGACCCAAAAAAATCGTGTTTTTTTAATATGAGTTTTAATGTGAAATTAATGCATCTTAAACGTAACGAAATATCAATGACTTACGTGTTCAAACGAACGCGCTATCATCCAAACAAAAACGATTGAAAAATTAACGCGCAGTTAAAATTTTAAAATTTTAGCCGCACAAATGAATCTCGTGGCCTCTCGATGAAGATTGATAAAGAGGAACTGAAGGCGACATTGGAAGCGGATCCGTCTCAAACTACGATTGAACTAGGGTCGGCTTTAATTGTCAAAACAATATTAGTAAAATCAAAAAGCTTGACCTAAGAAATTGAGCAACGGACAGTTAAAGACCATGCACCACATCCTCCAGACCATGCCTAAACGGACTTTCACTTTTTTGGAAATGTAATGAAGAAATTGAAATATTTGCTTATACAAACATTTCAATTCCAAAAAATCAGTAAAGAATGTCACCAGTCATCGTTAAAAATTCATCGATTCTCATTCTCATATCGCATGAAAATTAACAAACAGATAATATGGAACGAGTGTATTAATAGTTCCGAAAAATAATTTAATTATTTAAAGTTCTTTTTACTTGTCAAAAATATGTCAATTTTCTCATAGAAAACCGCAATTTCGTACAGGTAAAACTAAAAGGTATTAGAAACTACGAATAACAAAACGAACTTTGTGATAAAACTTTCTATTCCAATTGAAGTTAAAATAATAGAGCAAAGTTAAATTAAAATACTTATATATATATATATATATATATATATATATATATATATATATATATACATAGTCTACCAGATGGAGTGACTACCTGGTAAGACATGCAGGAAGTTGATTAATGCAGGTGGCTCAGGACCGTGCTTTGTGGAATAACTTGGGGGAGGCCTATGTTCAGTAGTGGACTTGTGAAGGGCTGTAATGATGATAATGATGATGATGAAGTTATAAGAGAGGGTCCTTTTTTGTATTTAGTGCAGCGATATCAAAAAATATATATCTTCCAGGCACCCTGGAATTATTTTAATTATGTATTTTAGAATTTATAGAAACCAGAAATAAAAAAAACTCGAATATTTGGACGGACCCGGCTGCTCTATACGTAATTGGGAAAACACTTATGAAAAATGTTGATTACTTTAACATTAATATAATAACACTCCATTATTGCTCAAAAATGCACCAAAATGTTCTCATCATCAGTAAAAATTTAGAGAATCTTATGTATATTTTTGGCATATATTTATTATTAAAACAAATTATGGGCAGTTGTTTTATACTTCAAAGCCGTCCAAATAGTTCGGGATATTTATTTCTAGGTACTATAAACGCTAAAATAAAAATAATTCAATGTCAGTCAGTGACAACAAAAAACCGCAAACATCGTTCCTTACGGTTGATGCTTGATATTTTTGCAAATTGAAGCGACAAACTAACTTAAATCAAAGTGACAGGTACACCTGTTGCCGACTTAGGGTAGGATTCATTAACATTTTTTTATTTTATTTAACAAGTACACTTACAATACATATATATGACAATCACGATAACATACACATTTCTATACTCTCTGATATGTATATCAATAACAAGTGTACATAACATTCACAGATTGAGTCGTGCAATTTTGGGTACATATAAATACAACATAGAAATACTACGGTTTCTTTTTGCCGAAAATACCTTCCCCAAATTTGTCATCAGTTTCTTGGATTTTTGACCAAGTTTAAGAATGAAATGCCTTATTTCCATTAAAAAGGATTCCCTACACTCACCATATGAAACACGGCAGCGTTAAGCTGCTATTTAATGCTGATATTCTCTGAGGGTGTGGTCCTATCCCGGTCGAGTCGACCCATTTGTGCTACAAATATAGTATAGCTGCAGCATGGCTCTACCACGTGAAAAAACGATATGATTCATAGCGTTAGCTCCAACCTCAGAAGATATTATGTGAAAATAATTCATTTTAAGTTTGAAAAGAGTTTATGAAAATGAAGGTCACTTTATTCACTTTTGGTGGACCTCTAAAGAGAATTTTCAGAATTCCCTAATAATAACTTTGAAAGATCATTTAGCTAGAAAATCCAGTGCTACTATACTTATATGAATTTTTTACCTTCTTAGTTTAAAAGAAAGACGCATTAGTAACTACGATGTAAATAAAAAAATAACATGACCAACTTCCCGACTTTTTGATTATCTATCTGATAGCAAAAATCTTACAATTCAATAATTTTATAGCAATTGTAAGATCGTGCAGTCACTTACTTACAAACGTATTTCTCAACAACAGTGTTTGATTTAAGGAATAATTAATAATATTTTATATTCTACGGTGAAAAATTGAAAACTGCTTACTTTCCCACTACCTACTGGCCCAATGATAGCGCAAAGTTTGCCTTTACGTAGACGCATCGATATGTTCTTAAGTGTCATTTGCTCTGTGACATTGGTCCATGATGCTTTTACTCCACATAGTTCTACAGCGAAATCGCTAGACACTGAATTTCGTGATTTTGGTTGAAGATCTATAATATAATATAAATAAAAATAAGTAAGTATTTCATGCATTGCACAAAACTTTATAGTTTGATTTTAACACGTGTGAGTTATTAAAATATAATAATTTGAAGAGGATTGTTACGTTAATATTGTTTTCATTTCAAATTGTATAAGTTAATTAACAAGTAGTTTTCATGACAACTTTTAATTTCTGTTTCTAATCAAATAAATTTATTTACTAAATTCAATTATTTTAATATTCATGTAGTTGTTGGGTACAATAAACATTTAAAAATATATGATATAGATATTGACAGAAAATGATTAAACATACATGTATTTATTATTCATATTTTGTCATACATGTACTAACACTTTTTTAATCAATAGATGCAATGTATCAAAATCTTAACCGAAAATTTTCCCCATTCTCAAACTTTTCCTTTAAGAACTTAAGCTTTTTAGATGATTGACATTTGTGCAACATAAAATGGTACATGATCCCTTTATGAGAAAGAGGAATTTCTAGGTTAATATTATCTTACTTTATATGTATTATCGTTTTTTATATTCATTTTCAATTTAATTTAGTTTTAAGTATATTTAAAACGTTTATTTTTTTAAATATATTTTTAAATGCAGCCAACATTTGTGTAACAATAACGCTGTCGACCTTATGATCACCATTTTCAATAATAATAATCACTATCGGAAAGTCCACCGCTGGAAACATACTTTTTCAGAGTATTAAATAGAGTACACTTAATTTTGATTTATCATAATTTGTGAATGTTATGGATTTATCATTATTTGTGAATGTTATAAAAAAATTAAAAATCCTTTAAACACATCAGGTATAAAATTGATCCTCCTACTTTCTATTTTCCATCATTCATATGAATCCGCTGCTCGAAATTAGCCTTGCATAGCAAAGAAAATGTCTATTTGCAATAAATAAATAAATATAATTTGAATTCATTTTCAATTTGAATTATTTTTTCAATTTGAATTTTTTTAAATTTCAAATTTTTCTATCGCAACCGTCGCTATATAAAAACCCACTAGCCATGCTCCGAGAAATTGATTGATTTCACTCCAGTTAATAAATTCCACCATATGTATTACGCTTCGACAAATCTTTTAATTTCATATACATCATCTTGATAGTGAGTTCTATTCACCGGGAATTTTCTGCTACGCACGGTAACATTGTGTAAATTACTGTTGCCAGCGGTTATTCTTGACTTATGTTATTTAGGGGACGTACTCTTTTCCAAAATCACTTCCAATGCCTCTGGTGTTGCAGATGTTCATGAGCGGTGGTTATCATTTACCATCATAACCACCATATTTGCTAATTTTCCTCCTAGTCCATAAAAAGGCCTTTTAAGAGTTTTTCATATTTTGCACTATAAAAAAATCCCCATGTGAATCACGTTTGATATGTACGTTGGTGAACGAAAATTCGATACCCTCACATTGGTCATGCTGTACTCCATTAGTATGAGTGGTATAGATAGAGTTCAGCATATTTGTACAAATTTTAACCACTCAGTCCCCTTAAAATTCTCATGCAGTCGCATGCGCCCGGCAAATCCCGAGCGGTCGCATGTGACGGCACCCACCCGCAGCACTTAAAACCATTAAAACTTATATTTGGAGACTACTTTTCTATGAAGAAGTTTGGCATTATAAAATCCATACATAATTTTCTATATAAAAATCGGGTCTTAGTTCATTACAAAGGCTATTGTATTTTGATAATAAAAACAAAACATACCACGCGAATGTCAACAGCGTGAAAATCACAATTATTTCAATACATGTTACTCGAAGTTATTTACTTAAAAAGATAAATTATATTCACATAAAAACTTTCATTACAATTTTGTAATAAAATATTATACTAAAACACTAGAAAAATCCAAAAATCAACACAATAACATTCACGCGAAAATGGCGTACGAAATGAACGGTTATAAATAAATATCCATAGCATAACTATTTTTTATTGCACTGGAGGATAGAAAATTTTATATTTATTCTATAATGCCAAACTTCTTTATAGAAAAGTAGTCCCTAAATATAAGTATTAATGGTTTAAAGTGCTGTGGGTGTGCTCTATCGAATTCGACCGCTTGGATTTTGACGGAATAGCGCCGCGATCGAATTCGACCGCTCAGGGGCTTAATGGTTAACATCCGAGGATAAGTTGCACGTTAAACGTTTAATACGACTCGACAAAATTTGGTAAATTTATCACTTTACAATTGACCCCTAAAATCATTAATGTCCTTATGTTTCTTATAACTTTTTAACATGTGCACTTTTACCAATCGAAAGTCTAGATGCGTCATTTTCCTTCGAGGAATATTTCTTTCCAATTACGTAGTTTCCAATATTAGAGTTCATTTTGCCATTAAAATTTACAGGATTTATATTTTTATTAATACTTTTAAGAACTTTTAAGTCATCTCGTTCCTCTGTAAATAAAATTAAATAGTTTTAATTAGTCAGTCTGGCGGTGAAGTAAAAATATAAGTAAAATAAAATAATAAATTATTTTTGAAAAAATGTATCTTCTTCTCTGCCTTTATCTACGAAATTGCCGTTCCGTTGAATTACCACCGGTCGCACTACTGACTAAATTTATATCCGGAACGAAGGGACGGAAATCGTTGGAGCGGTAGGATGCTAATTTCAAATGCGGCCCAAATGAACCAGAAAATGGTGCGGTGGTTGTCCCGATTCTAATCTCCGTCGAAGTAACCAGAAAATGGTGGAGCTAAGGTCCCGGGTTCGATTCCCCTGTCAGGCCAAGATCTATTATGCGAGATTTTACTATATGTGTGGACTGTATGCGTGGTTCTCCACAACCAATGCAAGATGGCAGAAGTGGTACGTGGCCAGATTTTGGGCAATGGACTTGTTATTATATTAACCTAACCTAACCTTTATCAGCCGGCAAGGGTAGGAGCGTGGGTTGCTGTAGGAAAGGGAGCGGTGACAAATGAGAACAGCTCACGATAGGAAAAGAAAGGAGGTGCACTTACTTGGGCATTGATTTTCTTGCAGCCTTTTACTCAAGTTTGAGGTTGATGGTGCTACGTTGTAGCTGCGGTGGTGTGCATCGATAACTTGCACTACTACTTGTTCTGTGGCGCGACTGCCACAGAGGTGCAATAAAATCTAGCGATGATTGGATGGAAGTGATAGGGGAGGATACCAGCTAATATAGTCTACAAAATAAGCGTTTTGGCGCAACGAATCACTTTTAACTATAATATGTATGATATAGTATAGTTGTAGTGTAGTAAAGTATGATATTCTACTTACAAAATCATGAAACTTGACAAATGGGTACTAAGTTCATGAATTGGGGCCCCGTATCCAAGAATGCATCATATCGCTCAATCGCTATAGGCAATGAATGAATTTTAAGTCGAGTTGCTACCTGAGATGAGAAGTGGATCCTACTCTGGCTCAATCCAAACAGTTACCGTAACGAAGCTTGGTAAATTACTGATGGTATTATTCACTATAGTTTCTTGCTATCTAATGCCACATTTATTGCTGATCGTTAATATCAAATATTGAAAACGATAATGGAGAAGCTGGCACTTGATTAACCCAGATTGATTGTTCGTCATTGTTTCTTCATGATAACGCCCGGCCACATATTTTACAAAAGGCGAAAGCAAAATAAACATAGCATAAGCTTAATCCTTTCTCTTACAGCATTTTCCATCCACAGACATTCACAGACATCCATCTTTTTTAAAGTTTGGGTAACTTTTTAGTTGAGACAGAGTAGACAAAAATTTAAAAAATTAGTCTTTAAAAGGTTCATCGATTCTCGTGCCGTCTTTATATATATATATATATATATATATATTCGTATATAAAAAGGAAAATGGCAATAAAAAAATATAGAAAACAAGTGATTCCTTTTTAAATTTTGTACTTATAAAAATATACTACGTTATTTCTACATTGTCATCCGATTCTAAAAATTTTAAACCTCTAGCTCATCGGGAAGTGCTTGAAATTTGAGTTGCAAGATTCCACCCGGAACGACAGACGGACAAACAAGAAAGTGACTGAATAATAATATGGTAAAATAATTAAATTTTCTTATACAAAACGGCAATTTCGTAGGTGAACCTGATACTATACTGATTATAATGATGTTCTTCACCGTCGCCAAGAAGCAGGAAGTTTGAGCAAATCTTTATAATGGTGAAGTCCGTGTACAACATTACATTACGCGATGATATTGATGAATGAGCATAAAAAATAATACAATTCTTAAAAGCTTTCTACAAGTATTAATAGCTTTCGTAGTTATTTACAATAGTGTGAAACTACAAGACTGCAACTAAATAAATATTGTCTATATATACAAACTATTATATATATATATATATATATATATATATATATATATATATATATATATATATATATATATATATATATATATATATATATATATATATATATATATATATATATATATATATATATATATATATATATATATATATATATATATATATATATATATATATATATATATATATATATATATATATATATATATATATATAAAAGAGACGTGGTAGCTCAGATGGTTAGCGCTCGCTGTAAATTTCACAGTACGCGAGCAAACCGGGTTCGATTCCCGCCGGCACCAATGAAATTGTTAATTGTAATTTTAAGTGCTGATTTACCACGTGCTCGGCAGTGAAGGAAAACATCGTGAGAAAACCTGCATTTCAGAGAAGTAAGAAAAAAATATATTTCGAAGACATGTGAAGTTCGCCAACACGCATTGGGGCAGCGCGCCGGACAATTCCTTGCCCTAAAACCCTCTCAGAAATGACCGGAGCCCTGTGCCCAGCAGTGGGACGTATATAGGCTGTAACTTTACTTTTCCGAGTATATATAAAACTCAATTGCCGTCCGTTAATCTCACTAGAACTCGAATATGGCTCCACCGATTTTGATGAAATATTTATGTGTATTTGAGTGTGGTCTCCGGATGTTTTTGATTCACATATGGACCTGGTAGGAGGTGCTGTTGTTGAGATCGATGCGATCGAGTGCGAAGCCGGGACGGATAGCTACTATTAAATAAATTACAACTTACCCATCACAAGAACACTTTGAATACGTTCTAAGGCAACAAACATTTCCGATAAACTTGCTATTGCTATTGGTAAAATGAAAGTCAAATTCATTTGTACTATACTGAAAAATTGTTGAATTGGATATATCTGAAAAAGTTCAAAGGAGATTAAATTGATAGTTATGATTTTTTCTGTACGAGTTTATTGTATAGCGTCAAATTGATATGTAAAATTTTTTGTTCTGTGAGTATCTAAAATGTTACCTTTATTTGCAATAAATGATGTTAGTCGTAAATATTTCAATAGTTGTATAGTATAGTTAGTATAATTACAGAATACTATCACAAAATTGAAATTACGCGGGTATATTGTTTACGTGCAAAAATAGAATCACACTTTATTAGTCCATTAATGTATGTCCTAATGCTTAAACAACGAAGCCGCCAACGAAAAACCGAATTCAAAAATTATATGTTTTCGAGACTGCTGTGCTTATTGCAAATGCAATGAAATAAATTTAAAACGCTATAGCAATATTATGAGAGTAGTATGAATGAGTTGGCTCGACCGGAGAAGAAACACGCTCTCACAGAATACTAGCGTAAAATAGCAGAACCGGAGACTCGTTTTCCTGGAAACGAGGCATTCCATCTTAGTCCTCAGGGGTGACAACGCATCTGTATTTTGATTCTTAATCGAACGAATAAAAATGTAGATGTCTATGGGCCACTGTATCCACTTTCCATCAGTGCGTGCTCGTTTGTCACCCTTATTTTACACACATTTTGAATCTGGTCACAATATTCCAGCTTCAGAATTTGTGACCCCTCGAGCGTGTGATCGAGGCAACGGAGTTTCAACCAGGCAGTCAAATCAAAAAAACGAAAGTCTTTATTACTAATATCCAACAAACAAAGAGTTTGTGCATTTAAGTTGTAAAAAAAAATTGTAGCAGGTACAGTTAACGTACCAGAGTAGCTGTCAGCATAGAACCAGAGAGCACAATCGTAAGTGATGTGATGAATAGCGTACTCCTCTCCGTGAACAACATGAAACCCACAAAAACGCTGCGAATAAATAAGGACCGTTGAAGCGATTTCAATTCTTTTTCTCGGGCTTCTGTGACCATCAAACGGAAGGGTTTCTCCCATGCGTACATTTTTATTACCTGCCCAATAAAAACAATATTATATCATTGACTTATCTTTTACCTTTAAACAAAGAAAATTGTTTTGTATTTACCTTAATTGTTTTGTAATTACCTGAATTCCGTTTATCAATTCGTTCATCAATTTTATTCTCCTATCAGTCCTCTTAGCGGTGGTACGTCTAACTATTGATGTCAGTTTCGTTAGGCCAGCTGGGAACATTTATTATGAACTTAACAAATTTTATTTGATTTTATTTTTAATGAAATGTCATATTTTTATCATTCAATGTAAAACTAATTTTATAAAAAAAACATAATTTCGTCTCTTTCTTAATCTACTTCATTGAACGGCGTAAAATTGAAGCACACTACAATGTTCTCTGTGTGCGTAACTGCTCGAAGTGGGGCGAGTGCAAGGTAACTATAATAGTTGTATCCAAAGATTTTTGTATCCAGCACGATTCATCTTGATACTATTGGAACTAAGAGAATAAAATAATTTCCACACACTTATATAATGCTTATGAGGTCGTAGCCAAGAGATAGTGTATATAAGAATTAATATCCGATCTAGCCCTGACATCGGAAGCTAATATGTATAAATTATTTTATTCTTTTAGTAAATTGAAGTCGGCTTTTCTTTTTTACTCTATTGAGTAAGTAGACTAAGGAATCTCACAACGCCAAGTTAGTTAAGAACTAGAAAGTGGTGAGTAACATATGTTCGAATTAAAAAATATGTATTATATCAAATAAATTTCGTTTGATATACATTTATTCTGTTCCATAATGTAAAGATAATTTATCTAAATAACAATGTCATTGGTGTCGGCGGGGATCGAACCCGGGTTGCTCATATCTGTTTTGTTTTTATTTTATAATAACGTTACCTCCACACTAAGAATTTTTCCTAAGTATATAGTGGAGGCAGTTAACGTAAGAACATAAATTTCACAAGGACAAATTTTTGTTCCGTGCGGGAATCGAACCCACGGCCCTTAGAGTTAAACTTATTGCTAAGCCACTTCGCCACGGAGCCATCAAATATATCTTTTGTAGGCATAAATATTTTAGTTATAAATTGCTAACTATTAAATAAACTTGAAAATTATTAATAATTAATTTAAATAATATTATTTATCAAAGTATCATTCCTTGCGTTGTGTTGCGCGAACTATTGTTTATTCTGTAGTTATGCGCCTTCATCTTTTCCGATAGTGTGTCCATATAAAATCGGGAATTTGGTTTTAAAATCGGGACAATTACAATAGCTACAAAAACAGATTTTTTGTAGCCATTGTGGTCGCTATTAGTTATACAGGTTTTTGACACAATTCGCAATGTGTTTTATAATTATTATATAGAACTGATCAAATGAACGAATCATTTTTGGTCGAAACATCGTTTAAGACTGAACTTTCTAAACAATATAACTGTGAAAATAGTAATAAATCTTATGAACTCACAACTCATGCACTTCAAAGAGCACTTCAAAAAAGAACGGCATAGTTCAAACGGTTTTAATACCTCACACCTTGATAGCCTAGATAAAATCCTTGCATCGGACATAATAATGTTTTATTTATTGAAAACAACAGTACCTACAAACGATTGAAGAAATTGACTAGTAGAAGAACTTTTCCACAAGCCTTTTGCATTTTACTAAATGTAATTATCTAAGCAGCAGCATGTAAGTTAGATATTGTACTGATTATTATTACGATGCATAGCGCAAATCGGCGATATGTATCAGGCAGTGAGAAAAAAGCAAGTAAACATGATTGATATCTGCATCTTGCCATGCCATCACATTACGCGCAAAGCAAACTTTGATGTTGCCTATTTAGTCCAAGTTTGGTGGGAAAATATGCAAAGCAAAAGTATTTTAATGTGTTAGCAGTTTACAAATATATTCAATTTTGCTGTCAAAATGATCGATCGAAATATAGACAAGTTAGTGAAAATTGGTGACATTTGGCGTCCCGATTCATCGTTGATCGGGACAAATCCCGCACACGATGAATCGGGACACTTGGCAACACTAGCTTATGTTATCGGTGTGAATTAACACGTACGCGGGCTGTGGCGGGAAAAAGTGGTACGTCCTACCGTTGGGAAGACCCGGAGCGTACTGAATCGTACGGCGTTTGCGCGTTATGATTTATAGTATTTTTAAAATAATCATATAAAATAATTGACGGAATAAAACGAGCTAAAATTTTTTGTGGATATTTAAGATAACCTGTATTTTGAAAAAATAATTAAAATAGATAAGTTTATATCCCAATACACGGAAAAAAATGACATCGATGTGGACAGTTTTGGTGACTTTATAGTATTGTTTTTTTAATATTAAATCGAAATATTTTTGTAATTTAAGCTTTGTTGTACACTAAAAGACTATATATTCTATTGTAGTAATGTTTAAAATAAAGTGTTTTAGCTTATAATCATGGTTGTATTCCACCTGAAAGACAACTCTGCCGCATATTTTCGTAAAATGCAATGAATGGATTGTCTTCGCTCTAAAAAACCGTCATTAAAAACTATGATTTTCCGTTGCAATGTACTAAATAAAGACTTTATCTTTCTAAGTCTGTAATTTTCTGTAAATAATTTGCTCACTTCGTTACGATACCGTCCTAGAAGAAACCCTAAAACATGAAGTTTTCGACGCAAATAGCATATGACCTCTTAAATGTATTTTACACATATTTGTATATGAAAATACACTTAAAGTGTAAAATGCGAAGGTGTTAAGAAAGCGACAATATTTAAAATGGACAGAAAATCCGAATAAATATAACAAATGTGTTTCATTATTGTATAATTTTCTGACTACGACTACTTCCATTAAGCCATATAATCTAAAAGATAAGTAATTAATTGTTCACCTTGAACGGGGACCACAAGTAAAAATACACCGAAAAGTCCAACGTATGGTGCAAACCCAGCAGTATAATATAACAATATTAGTACGGCAGTCAACTGTATTGGGACTAGCCAAAGGTAATGAAGAAACATAAATGCAAAATCAAATCTGGCAACATCGTTCGATAAAAGATTCACTAATTTTCCGGCTGCAACTTCTCCTAATGAGGCTTGACTCATACGTAAAACCTAGAAAAAACAGGTCTTTATTATTCGACAGATCGTTATGAGACATGTACAATATTAAATTGGATTTGTTGTTAATAAGTCCAATCATTATTCTGCAGAAAACTTATTCCTTAAAACTTCATTAAAGTCAAATTGGTTTACATTTTTTTCTTTTTTTAAGGATAAAGTGTCATTATGAAGTTGTGATTTCTTGGTATCACTTTGTAAGAGATGGTATTCAATTACTGTAGAGGTAAATAAAAAAATTCACTTGATTACTTTATTTAAGATGCAGTATAATTTTACCTTGTACAACTTTTCATACTTTTGATTGGGTTGTTGGATATGTCTTTAGAGTATTGAACAATAATATACTAACGCTTCTTTTGGGATGTAAATCTAACAAGTATTTAGTGAAAATTTCAATAAGCGAAGCAGGTATAAACGCTGACATTCCGCAAGGCTGCGTGCTCTCACCAACGCTGTTCCTTCTGCATATCACCGATATGTCGCAAACCGGTAACATTCATCGCTATGCAGACGACAGCACTGGTGACGCCTTATACACCGGCCGTGCCAATATTTCTCGGGAAAATGTTGCCGAGTACCAGGACAAGCTTGTGTCTGAAGCCGAGTTTTGCTGAACAAAGTCTCGGATTAGGGGCGATTAAATCTATTCCAGTTCAATCCCCAGCAGACACAAGTTTTCGCGTTTACCGCAAAAAAAACCCCTTGTCGTATATCCTCAGTATCCAGGCACTCCCCTTGCTGCCTCAGCTAGTATCGGAATTCTCGGTGTCAACATATCTAAAAGTATGCAGTTTCGTGGTCATTTGGAGAGAAATGCCAAATTGGCCCCTAAAAAGCTTAGCGTGCTCAGCAGAGCGGGACAGTATTTCATGCCGGCACACCGCCTGCAACTTTACAAAGCACAAGTTCAGCGTCACATGGAGTACTGTTCTCATCTCCGGGCCGCGGCACCGCAGTGCTAGCTCCTTCCACTTGACCGCAACCAGCGCAGAACAGCTCGAGTCGTCAACGGCCGAGTTCTTTCTGATCAGCTCGATTCACTGGCGCTGCGTAGGGATATTGCATCCCTTTGCATTTTCTATCGCCTCTACCACGAGGAGTGCTCTGAGGAATTGTTCGGATTAATCCCAGCCGCCAAATTTCATGAACGCACATTGCGTCGAAATTCAAGATACCATTCTCACCATCTGGTTGCTTGGTGGTCCACCACTGTGTGTTTTACTAGGAGTTTTCTTCCTCGTACAACTTCTCTGTGGAATTGTTTACCACCGGCGATTTTTTTTAGACCGATACGACTTAGGGACCTTCAAGAAAAGATCTTACTCCTTTTAAAGTTTCTGTTGTCCTATTTTATTGTACCGCGGGCAACGAGTGTTTAACATTAGTATAAAATGTAATTAATATTAAATACCTTTCTGTATATCAGTGAAGAAACTGCTACTTTTACCCTTAAACTGAAGCCATTGACGAATAAAGCATTATGATGCTGACAGAGAACGCCAAGGAAATTGAGACATATCATCGCAATAGCATAGTATCCAGCTTCTTCAACACTTATCGTTGAATCGGCAGACCAGTATGATAATAATTGTGTAAATAATAACGGCTGAATGGTCCTGTGCGTCAGAAAATATATAAAATAAATATATAAAATTTATTAAATAAATTAAAACTAAATTTATAATAAAGTTGTATCCTATTTGCGTCCCATTGCTGGACACCGATATCCCTTAATTTCTGAGAGGGTTTAAGGGCAAATAAATGTCCGCCGCGCTGCTCCAATGCGTGTTGGTGAACTTCACGTGTATTCGAATTTTTTTTCATATTTTTCAGCCATGTAGGTTTCCTTCTCCGCCGAGCACGTGATAAATCAGCACTTAAAATTGATTAACCATTTCATTGGTGCCGGGTTGTTTAAAATTTACAGCGGGCGCTTATACCCTGAGCTACCACGGCCCTTATATAAACCAATATTTTAAATGAATTATTTATATTGATAATATAATTATTTATTAAATAGACAGCGATAACATTGAGTGAAATCGTTAGACAGCGATAAGATAAAAACTTAAAACGTACCTTGTAGCAGTGTTCACAAGGAGAAGTAATGCTCCAGGCATATATGATAACCAGAAAGTACGTAGTAATGCCTTCCATAGTGATGGTTTTCTACTGTTCTGGATTGCATTTTCATATTCTTCTAACCAGTATCTAAAAATAAAAACTTATGTTGTCCTTCGTCAAATTCAATATCAATCATGTTTTAAATAATAACAGTATGAAAAATACTAACGTGTATACAAATAGTTTCATAGTTTATCTTACTCAAGCAACTTCGTCACCTGCTCATAATATTAAATTTATCCATAATAAGCACACCCTTCTAAATTTAAAATTTACTAAGGCTTTCTGTCTTAAGAAAGTAATAACAAATTCTAAGTAGCAGAATTGAACTCAGAATTTAATACTACATTCATAAGAATTAAAATCAGTACCACATTGGTATTGATTTTAAATTTACTGCTTAATTACTTCTTCGTAAAGTAACTGCTACTCAACAAATAATTCTAAATAATAAATACAAAGAATATTGTTGATTAAATTTTGAACAAAATGATAAAGGGCGAACTTAATTCGAAGTTAAAAGCAATTACTTTTTTACTTGTATACTTACTATAAATCATGAATTAATTAGATCCATTACAATAACAAGGTAAAAATATTATTAAACTATTGGATACCATTTCTGAACGACCTTTAATAAGAATGAATATAACGCAACCGGAAAATTAGAATCATATCTACCTTGTAAGTAATTGATTAAAACTACTTTTACGGATTTTATCGCGTTTAATTTTAATTTTTTTTAATTCCCGGCGTTTCGGGTGCTTTCCAGCACCCATGGTTACGGGGGACTGACATGACTGACGTCCCGATGACATTGTTAAGGTCCGATCAATGTGTAGTGTTCGCGTAAATATAAGAAATCATTACATATATAAGTAACTTTTTTATATAGGAGAGGGGGCAAACGAGCATGCGGTGCACCTGATGTTAAGTGACTACCGCCGCCCATGAACAACTGCAACACCAGGGGAATTGCAGGTGCGTTGCCAGCCTTTTGGAAAGAGTAAACTCTTTTCTTTAAGGTCCCTAGGCCGTATCGGTCCGGAGAAATCGCCGGTGGTAAACTATTCCACAGAGAGGTCATACGCGGAAGAAAACTATTAGCGAAACGTACAGTGTTGAACCGCCAAACATCCAGATGGTGTGGATAGTATCGTGAGGTTGGTGTACGTGTAGTGCATTCATGAAAATTGGCAGCTTGGATTTACTTGAAAATATATTCTTTGTGGTAACGCCAGTTAACAATCTACTTTATCAACATTACATTACATATCGCATTGAGTTCGTCCTAAGTTATATCTACTTTATCAACATGACTAGTGCATATTTTTTGTTTCCTTCCTTCCTTCCCTTTCCTACCGCACGCGCTGCCGCCGAGGTGAAAAAGAGGATCTCGGCGCGCGTCATTATACTAAGTGACATTACGTTCTCCGCACCGCACGGCCAGCCGTCGCGTCTTATATATATTAACCGCAAACCGCGCAGGATGAACATTGAGTTCTCCTGTTTATGTTTAATATTCACCGCATCGGACATTGTGTCTTTGTAACTCATAAAAGTGTGAGACGCCCCCGTAAGGGCAAAGGTGGAGAGTGTGGGACTTCACGAGACTGTTCCGAGAGTGCGTGTGCGCCGAACCACGTGGCGAGCTCGCTATATAGCAGACACTCCAGGAGGAAGGCGCGGCAGCCCTCATCAGGTCAGTGCGTGCTATCCCACCTATTTATTTTCCCCTTTGCCGTATGCACCAAAATTACAGTCCACTAAATCTTTATCGAAGATACCTTAAGTTACTGGCGTCTCCATTTTTAATGACCCTTCGAGCCGGATTGACCTTGACTTTCCATTTTTAATGGTCCTTCTCGCTGGATTGACCTTGACTTTCCATTTTTAATGGTCACTTCTCGCTGGATTGACCTTGACTCTCCATTTTTAATGGTCACTTCTCGCTGGATTGACCTTGACTTTCCGCCCTTATTAGATCGTTATCGTAATAAGCGTTTATATAATTAATTATTTATATTTTAATCCGACTTCGGATTAACCCCGCCCTTATTAGAACACTAGAATAGGTCCTAATAGGTGACATTCATAGTAATTTTAAAACTATATTCATAGAATGAATAAGCATATAATTATCTATATAAATTATTTGTTGTATGTTCACATCACGTCATCAACTTTTAACTACATCTATAGATTATACTGTTAATTACCTTTATTATTTGCATATATAAAAGGATTATATTCGTTATAAATAACTTCATAATTATTATAAAAGTTAACAATTAAAGTTCATCGTTAACAAAACTAATATTTAATAATTCAACCGCGTAGCGAGGTCGCTTACAGACTACCCGCTTATAATTATATTATTTTTGCCGCATAACTTAAGTTGTAATGCCGCCTAAAAAACAAATAGCATCGAATAATAGCGATTCCTCGGATAATGAGGGCACACCTGATGCTGAGTTGGTTTTATTGTTAGCTAAACGAGATGCTTTATTTGAAATAGTGCAAAAAATATATGATATGTCCTCGGACATCCTCACAAACACTTCCACGATGGAGCGTTTTCTTGATGGAAGTTCTAATATTAATGCTTTACGTATTGAGTTTAAACAGGTCTTAGATAATTATAATTCACATTTATTAAAAATAAACCCTATTGCTAAACCTGATTATAACAGCCTCATTGCGTTTGAGTCTCTTTGCGGTAGAATAAATAGGCTTTATTTACAATATTCGCAATCTAATTCACAAAGTACTAGTACACCATCTAAAGCCAGATTCACACTTCCGCCTATCGAACTTATGCCATTTTCGGGTGACATTCGCTCATGGCCTTTATTTTATGCTAGCTTTAAATCAACCGTCCATGACAACACATCGCTTACCGACGCTGAAAAGTTATACTATTTGCTAGGTAAACTAACGGGCAAAGCCCTATCTGTATGCTCAGGTATAACTCCTTGCGCTGAAAATTATAAAATTTTATTGCAAGCACTCGTTGACAAATATGAAGACCGGCGTATGCTAGCATCTACATATATTAATCAGATGTTCGAATTTAAGCCATTGCAATCGGCCACCGCAAATAATTTTGATTTATTTACTGATAACTTTATAAGTGCAGTGCGCGCTTTACAAAACTTAAAGTTAGATAATCTCGCGGACTTAATTGTTCTTCATATCGCGCTTAAGAAGCTGGACCCGGATACCAATCGCTCTTTCGAATATAGTCATAACTCGATGGTACCTACCTTTGATGATTTAGTAAATTTTATTAAGACCCGCTCCAAAGTTTTGCAACGCACCGATTCTAGTACAAATTCTAATAGCGCACCAAACAATCGACGAGGTAACGGTAATAATCGTCGCTGTAATAATACTTCGTCGCCGAAGTATCAGGCGTACGTAAGCACGACGACTACTTGCTCAAAGTGTCTGTGCGATAATATTGTGCATCAACACCTATTTAAGTGTGCAGACTTTAATAAAATGACGCCGCAGGAACGATTTAAATGCGTAAAGAGTAACAATGCATGTGTGAATTGTCTCAGTTTAAGTCATCGAGTGTCTAGTTGCTCTTCAAATTATAGTTGTCGAGTTTGTAAATTTAAACATCACACATTGTTGCACTTCCACCGCAGAAGCGATAATGCTTCCCCTGCGCTGGCGCGTTCTCCACCGCTTCAGCCAGTTACACTGAAGTCTACAACCCCCGCGCCCGCACACTCGCCACCCCTCACCGCAGGTGCGCGTTCAGACGTCGCGCTGTGTACTTCGTTCAAGAATGTTTCTCAACGTTCACCGCCTCCCGCGCGCGCAAGTCGTTCGCAGAGAACTGTTTTATTATCAACCGCTCAAGTATTTGCTTACGATGCTAAGGGAGAGAAACAAATTATTCGTATATTATTAGACTCCGCGGCTCAAAGCCATTTTATGACTAAAGAGTGCTGTCATCGTTTAGGCGTTCAACAACACGATACCGAATGTACTGTAGTAAAGGGATTCGGTGGAGTTGAAAAAATTGTAAAATCGAAATCGATTGATATTAAAATTTTCTCACGATTCGACTCGAATATTAACTTCAATATTTCAACGCTAGTTGTTGATCAAATCACCGACCTTTTGCCCACTGCTGTGGTAGACACATCTGTCTTATCACACTTCCATGGCATAAGACTCACTGATGAATGTTATAGCATGCCTAATAAAATTGATGTTTTGATAGGCGCATCCCTTTTCCCGCACTTACTATGTCCAGACGTAATTTATTCGTCTAACGACTTGTCCGGGCCCTCAGCTTTGAGTACGGTATTTGGTTACGTTATTATGGGCTCAGTGCCGACACTTCAGGTAAATCATTCTTTAACGTGCTGCTCAGTTCTAGAGTCTCCTATCGTTGACAAATTAGTGCAACGATTTTGGGAGCTTGAACAGCCACCCTCCGCACCGCCCATTCAGTGTCCTTCAGACATTGAATGTGAAGAGTTTTATAAATCTACGACATCCCGCGATCCTTTCACTGGTAGATATATTGTTGGCCTGCCATTTAAAGATGACGTTTACTCTCTCGGAGATTCTTATGAAACCTCTCGACGACGATTCATGTGCTTGGAGAGGAAACTTCAAGCCTCGCCTACATTAAGGTTAGCATATGATGACGTCATAAAGGAATACTTAGCTAAAAATTATATATCCCCCGCACCGCCGTATGACTCTCATGAACCCGCTCCAATATATGTCATACCGCATCATGGAGTCTTACGCGAAGATAAGAAGTCAACGCGTCTGCGCATCGTCCTGGACGCTAGCAGTAAGACTAGCACTGGGCGATCATTAAATGATATTCTGCATTCAGGACCAAATTTGCAAGGCGACTTGTTCAATATAATTTTAACTTTCCGCTTACATCCAATCGCTATGACAGCCGACTGTCGCCAACAATTTCTGCAAATAGTTGTTCGCAATTCTGATCGTCGTTACCAATGCTTCCTATACCGCTTCCGTCCACAAGACCCACTTGTGTTATACCACTTCAATCGCGTGTGCTTCGGTTTAACTTCGAGTCCATACCATGCATTGCGCACGGTAAGACAGCTCATTGATGACGACGGCGCAAAGTATCCGCTTGCGAGTCGTATCGCATTTACTTCGCTATATATGGACGACATCGCGTTCTCTATGCCCAGTGAATCCGAGGCCAGTGAGACCTCTCGGCAGCTGATAGACTTATTCAAGGGTGCCCAATGGGACCTGATAAAATGGCATAGCAACCGTCGATCTGTTTTAGATGACCTCCCTACTTCCCATAAAATTACAGGAGAAGTAGAGTTCGATAAATCAATGCCACATAAAATACTAGGCTTGCATTGGTCTACCGATAGTGACGCCTTTTATTTTAAGATATCTGTTCCCGCTGATGTGACGTGCACTAAGCGCGCCATCTTATCTACTGTCGCTCGCCTGTGGGACATAATGGGTTTCGTTGCTCCCACAGTCGCGTACGCCAAATTGTTAATAAAGCAGCTTTGGCAACTTAATTTAGATTGGGACGACATACCACCACCGCCAATTATTAAGATGTGGAGGCAATTCTGTGCTGAATTACCAGCTCTTAATGATTTACGTATCCCGCGACATGTTGGTGTATCCAAAAACTGTACTGCGTCACTCCTGGGGTTTTCCGACGCCAGCGAGCACGCATACGGTGCCGTAGTCTACATACATGTAAAGAGCGTCAATGGTAACACCGTCCAGTTGATTTGTGCAAAGACTAAAGTCGCACCGACGAAACCACTATCTATTGCACGCCTTGAGCTTTGTGGAGCGGTTTTACTCTCAAAATTGCTTCGCAGAGTACTCGACAATTATTCTCTTGACCTTGCAATATCAGTCTATGCCTTTGTAGATTCAAAAGTAGCTCTGTACTGGATAAAGAGTTCGCCACACAAGTGGCAGACCTTTGTTGCAAACCGCGTTGTTCAGATTACCGACAATATTCGCGCTGATAACTTTCATCATGTCGCAGGTACTGAGAATCCCGCTGACATACTTTCACGTGGCGTTACGCCAAATAAATTAGTTTCAAACCCCCTGTGGCTCCATGGGCCTCAGTGGACTTCGTTAGATCCACCTCAATGGCCTCTTCGTACTTTAGACAATGAGGTTATTGCAAATATGCCTGAGAAGAAGATTTTGTCGCACACTGTGTGCACATCCGTCTGTAATTCTGCGATTTATGAGCTCGCACTCCGCATCTCTTCTTGGAGTAAACTTCTACGTATAATTGCGTACGTGTGTAAGTTTGCTAAATTATTGCCCCGCCGCAGCACTACTGTAGTGACTGCTGATGATCTCAGTTTCTCTGAGGTTATAATCCTCCGCGCCCTGCAAAAACAGCATTTTGCAGTGGAATATTTAAATATTGAAGGTAACAAACCTTGCTCGCCCGCTTTCAATCGTTTAAGGCCTTTTAATGAGAATGGTTTAATCCGCATTGGTGGTCGTCTTTCGAACTCCGCATTAGATTACACGCAAAAACATCCAATTATACTCCCGCGCAGTGATCATGTAGTGAACATGATCATTGACTATTATCATATTAAAAATTTACACGCTGGGCCTGAATTGTTATTGTCATTACCCGCACCCAAAGTCAAATCTGACTCTACCAGTCTGTTACACAGGCATTCTTTACTGAATAAATTAGTTCAGTCGTTTTGGGACCGGTGGAGGACGGAATACCTTCACGGATTACAAGTTCGTCAGAAGTGGAACACCCCGTCTACGGCTATCGTACCAGGCATGGTTGTAATTGTAATAAATGATAATGAACCGCCCCTTGCTTGGCCATTAGCGATTGTCGAGTCTGTTCATCCTTCGAAGGATGGCGTAGTTCGAGTAGTGACCGTGAGAACTACTAAGGGAACATATCTCCGTCCTGTTGCTCGTATTTGCCCTCTCCCAAGACAATAAATCACGATTATTTTGATTATAATTATTTATCTAAATTAAGAATTAAGTTTATATTTATATATATTAAAAAAGTATTAAACCGCAATATTATATTTATGTATACATTTTCTCGCTTACCAAGTAAGGTTAGTAGATGAGACATGCGCATTGAGCGCATCCTCTCACTTTATATACCGCTTATTTATTTGTTTTCCTTTTACTTTTATATTACGGTTGTCTTTTAAAGGTGACCCTTTAAGGGCGGGAGGAAATGGTAACGCCAGTTAACAATCTACTTTATCAACATTACATTACATATCGCATTGAGTTCGTCCTAAGTTATATCTACTTTATCAACATGACTAGTGCATATTTTTTGTTTCCTTCCTTCCTTCCCTTTCCTACCGCACGCGCTGCCGCCGAGGTGAAAAAGAGGATCTCGGCGCGCGTCATTATACTAAGTGACATTACGTTCTCCGCACCGCACGGCCAGCCGTCGCGTCTTATATATATTAACCGCAAACCGCGCAGGATGAACATTGAGTTCTCCTGTTTATGTTTAATATTCACCGCATCGGACATTGTGTCTTTGTAACTCATAAAAGTGTGAGACGCCCCCGTAAGGGCAAAGGTGGAGAGTGTGGGACTTCACGAGACTGTTCCGAGAGTGCGTGTGCGCCGAACCACGTGGCGAGCTCGCTATATAGCAGACACTCCAGGAGGAAGGCGCGGCAGCCCTCATCAGGTCAGTGCGTGCTATCCCACCTATTTATTTTCCCCTTTGCCGTATGCACCAAAATTACAGTCCACTAAATCTTTATCGAAGATACCTTAAGTTACTGGCGTCTCCACTTTGTCTTGACCTGAAAAATGCTCTTTACAGCGAACTTGAGCTCATTATCATCAGCAAATCGCTTCCTCCGAAGATCTTTTTTAAGTTTGGGAATCAAATGTACTCATTAGGGGCTAGGTTGGGGCTGCATGGTGGGTGGTTAATTTCCTCTAATCCGCTATCTTGTACAGCAGCATTGGTGAGCCGCACCGTATGAACCGATGCGTTGTCATGAACAAGCAGTACTCCCATAGTTAGCTTTCCTCTTCTCTTTTCTTTTATTCCTTCACTCAAACGGCGTTAAGTGGCTGAGTATTTATCTGTGTTGGTGGTTTCAGCTTTTTTCGTGTTCTCGATCAATAGTATTCCTTTGGAATCCGAAAACACCGTGGCAATTATTTTTCCGACTTTGAACTTCTTGGGAAGTCTGATACCCTTTTATGCCATTTGCACAAACTCCCGTTTACTCTCAGGGTCATAGTGGTCAACCAACGTTTCGTATCATCTAACACTGTTCTATCGAAAATAACTGTTAGGTCGCCACCACAGAGCTCAAAACTACCTACAATAGTCTACCCGTGTCTGCTTTTAAGTAGTAACCGTTCGCGACACCCATCTTGCACTGACTTTTGTTAGGTTGAGTAGTCGTGCAATATGGTGTGTATAGTATCAACGGATATGTAAGTCATTTCTGCTAACATCTTAATTCTTACTCGTGCATCTTCCAATACAAGTTTTTCAATATTTTTCACATTTTCTTTTGTAGCTGTGATTGGCCCACACGGGTGGGGGTCACCTTCGATGCTTTCCCTCCTCTTTTGAATTCACTTGACCACTTCTATAGGGTTGACATTGCAGGAGCAGAGTCTTGTTAAACGGCCACTATTTCTTCCCGGATGCTTTTTTTTATTTAATAAGGGTGACAAACGAGCACACAGTCCACATGATGGTAAGTGGATGCTGCGGCCCATAGACATCTACATTTATCCTCGATTAAGAAGAGGAATTCCTCGTTTCCAGTAAAAAAGTGTCTCCGGATCTCTACACTCACCATACGAAACACAGCAGTTTTAAGCTGCTATTTTACGCTGGTATTCTGTAAGAGCGTGGTCTTACCCGGGTCGAGCCGATCCATTCATGCTACAACCATAATATAGCTACAACGTGGCTCTACCATCTATGAAACACGTTTTTTTCTGAGTTTTTTCTTGTGTGTGTGGAATTTAATCACCGCACGAGTCAGTCATTCCCTTCGTCTAAGACTGAAGGTTACATAAGAAGTAATGAAGTTATCAAGATGAAATTTCATATTTATACTCTCAGGCAGTATCGTTAGCTAATGATTTTTTTAATTATCCACATTAACAGCAAATTACCATTAAACCGAGAATAAACTGAAGGCCCTTCGTAGGAGACTAATGGTATGCGGCGAGGAGATACCGTACATGTGTGTTATTTCTCAAAAGATGTTACCACACCAAACGAGCGACGTCAATCGACGATTAATAGATGTAGTTGTGGGCTCATAATCAGTATCTTTAAAAATGTATTCAGAAGAAGATAACAGAGAGCGTTTGGTGGAGTGCGGTGGGTTCTCGAATAATCAAGCAGTTCGATCGACGTCAAATCCATTCTACCATCGATCGATCGGTGTGGTAGAAACTATCGATCGGCATCGACTAATCCATTCCACCATCGAATGATGATGTCGATCAACGATTGATAGATTGATGTGGTAACACCCTAAAGGATGCCGTAACCGTAAGCAAAATGCGTGCACCTAAGAAATGCACCGTATCTCATGTTGCTATTACCATCTGACAATCAACCATCTTATCGATTCGTCCCAAAATAACACAAGCCGACAATGAAACGGATGGTGGTATAATTACTATGAAGTTTATCAGCCTTAATAGACATATACATAAGTCTTATTTGCATCAATATATATATTTAAAAGTAAATAAGAACATAAAAACACACAAGGTTTTTTATCATTTACTTATCCGTAACTGTATTTTATATTGCTATTTAGTAAAGAAAATGGGTGCGTTTGGCAGAAAAAAGCGCTAGCAAGCACTTACAAGCGCTAAAATAGTTTTCGGCCAGGACACGATTGCTACTTCAGTAGCGCTGACACAATCCGCCATTTTGCTTATTTAATTTGTTTGTTTTGAAGTAGAAATTATAAGTTGTTTTGTGCAATGTTAGTTTTAAGTAATATAATTATATGAATAGACATATACGTTATTAAAAATTCATGATTAGTAAGTTTTTAATATTAATACTTTACAAACATATATTTAAATTAGGTTAGGATCCCCGGTTAACACTAACATCGTGTCCTGGAGGAAAATAGCTACTTACGATTTGATAGCGCTTACCGCTTACGATCGCCATTTTGCTTACAAGCGCTTGCTAGCGCTTTTTTCTGCCGAACGCACCCAATGAAAGCAATAGTAAAATAAAAAACGCTAACGTAAGTAACATACAAATAAACAACATACAGTCGCTTTGAGAACATTCTCAGATCTTTGAAGTCGGCTTTTACTTTTTACCATCACCATTGCAGCCTATAAAAGTACACTGCTGAACGTAGGCCACCCTCATAGATTGTCTCATGGGGGAATTTTGCCAAATTTACCAAGTTTGGCAAACATGATGGCACCCGCAGTTTTTTAATATTTTGAGTTGTTATCAGGAAGATGCTGATGCTCATCTCCTGTTCCATTTTATCTCTGTCGACTCTTACGATTCCCTCGGGACGATACGGGGTAGTAGATATTCTTACACCGATTTGAAGTTTAATTTATTTACAAATTTTTCATTTCTTACAAAAACAAGTTTTTCGACATAAGTCTCCGAAGGCCTACTCCTCTACAGAATCGACTTCTGAATGAAAAAAATAAATAAATTTTATTCGAACTTGTGGTACTTCTTACTTTCGAAGTCGTAGCTAGTGCACAATCAAATGGTAGTTCTAATTGTAATTTTTCTTGATAAGTTTTTCCTATTTGATGTTATAAAATATTTAAGAAGCGAAATTTTTATTTTTAAAATAAATATGACTGGATAAAAAATATCCAGACGTGCCGGTGCGACCTTGTGACCGCGACTCATTCGTGTTTCTCTATTCGTAATGGTTCGAGAAAATTTTAAAGTAAGGTTTGAAACGTTGATGTTGTCAATTTAAATCAAAAACCGATTGCAATTCGAAGACAATTTTGAGAGAAAGCATGCTCGTTTTTAAAACAAACGACACTCAATTGATAATGTGACCGGTGGCTATATATCGCTAGCGACTATCAGCCGCTGCCATCGCAGCGCTCAAAATATAGTGTTAAGATAACAGCAGACTTGATAATATTGTAAGTTAAATTCTTAGATAAGCTGTTATTTTGTAAAATAACAGGATTTGCTTATATTGTTTATTTTACATATAAAAGTTTTAATACATCTGTCTTCATCTACCGAGCGATGAAGTGATTTAAAGTTTCGTAAAGGTTAGATAGTTAGTAGTTAGTTAGTTAGTTATAGTTAGTTAGTAGCTTGTGCTTGTAAAAGATACTGGTCCCTTAAAGAAATATTCAAAAGTAAATACTTTTCTATAACAGCCAAGAAAAAAGTGTTTAACTCCTGTATCTTGCCATGTTTTACATATGGATGCCAAACCTGGCCATTGAATCAGAAACATCTTCTACAACTGAGAACATGTCAAAAGGGAATTGAAAGAAGTATGTTGGGCGTGACGCTAAAAGACCGCAAAAGAGCAGAAGATATTAGATCTACAACAAAGGTTTAAGACATAATTAAGAAAATTAGACAGTTAAATTGGCGATGGACAGGCCATATGGCAAGAGAAAGCAGGATAAAATGGACGCAAATCATAACAGAATGGCAACCACGTGATGGCAAAAGAAAAAGAGGTAGACAAGCAGAAAGATGGACAGATGATATCAAGATTATTGGAGGGACGATATGGATTAGAAAAGCCAACAACAGAGAAGAGTGGAAAGAGCTGGAAGAGGCCTATGTGTCACACAACACGCTGATCACTAAACTTGGAAAACCGTTATGCTAGATTATAATTAAGTTAAAACAATCATATACTATGTAAAATAAAATGTTTAGAATCAGCAATAAAGGCTTAATAAAAATAAAAAAAGTTAGATACTGGAGGCACCCAGTAACCCGACTATTTAGAAAAAAATATAAACTGAAGGCGATTATAGCGCATCTTGTAAATATCGAAATGGAATTATACATATTATAACAAATCTGTAGAAAAGTCTGTAATTCTAATATTTTTTGGGAAAAAA
The DNA here is from genome assembly GCA_036936625.1 of Parnassius smintheus behrii. Lineage (NCBI taxonomy): Eukaryota > Metazoa > Arthropoda > Insecta > Lepidoptera > Papilionidae > Parnassius > Parnassius smintheus. The sequence goes on along the minus strand of JAUPFT010000001.1, from coordinate 36,987,251 downwards.
CAAGTCCAGGTTCGAACCTTAGTCAGTTAGTCAGTCTGTCTGAGTATTCAAGACTTACGCAAAAACTACTGAACATCATCATCATCATTCACACCCCTTCACATGTTTACTGCTCCACATGGGAGGTCCACGTCAGTGGACTAAAAATTCCACAAAGTGCGGTCCTGAACCACCAACATCCATCGACTTCCTGCATGTCTTACCTGGTCGTCACTCCATCTAGTGGGGGAACGCCTAACACTTCGCCTGTCAGTACTAGGCTACCACTCAAGAACGTTTATTCCTCATCGGTTCTCGCTTCTTCGAACTATATGGTCGGCCCATTGCCACTTCAGCTTACTAATCCGTTGAGCTAATTAAGGTAACTGATAATATTAATTTAAAGAATGATAGTAAAAATTTATTAGAGCAGCATCAAAAATTATCAAACTTAAAATATTCAGAACAAAGGCCATTAAAGGTATAATCAATCTCGATTGCCACGTTGCCTAACTGACTAACTAAACTGTTACACTGATTACTGTGTACACATTATTGTAATAAAGAAATAACCTCTTCAGTTAGATATATTAGATGTTTATACGTATAGCAATCATTTCACCAACTACTATTGGTATGAAGTTATACGATGTGAGTACGTAATTGAAAATTAAGTGCACAATTAGATCTTTATCTCTGTTCGATGGAATTCTCCGTGATATCGTTGAATAACTAAATACTAGGTATAACGTTTTTTAACGTGGTAGAGCCAAGCTGCAGCTATATTATAGTTGTAGCATGAATGGATCGGCTCAACCGGGGAAGGACCACGCTTTCACAAAATACTAACGTAAAATAGCAGCTTAATGCTGCTGTGTTTTGTACGATGAATTTTTTTATAGGATAAGGATGACGAGCGAGCATACAGTCCACCTGATGGTAAGTGGTTGCTGTGGCCCATAGACATCTACATTTGTCCTCGTTTGCGAATTCAAATGTAGATGCGTTCTCAGACCCTTGTCCATTAAAAGAGTCTCCAGTTCTCTCCACTCACTATACGAAACACAGCAGCATTAAGCTGTAATTTTACGCTGGTATACTGTGAGAGCGTGGTCCTTCCCCGGTCAAGCCGACCCATTCGAGTTACAATTATACAATTAACATAGCTGCAGCATGACTCTCCGCGAGCGAGTGTCTCTACATTTAAGAGAACTGGAGAACCTTTTTATTAGAAACAAAGCATTCCATTTTAGTCCTCAGGGGTGAGAGAACTGGAGACCCTTTTTATTAGAAACAAAGCATTCCATTTTAGTCCTCAGGGGTGACAACGTATCTGTATTTTGATTCTTGATTGAGGATAAATGTAGATATCCACGACCATAGCATTCACTTACCATCAGTACTGGTGTTCGAGGACTGTGAGCTTGTTTGTCAACCTCAATAAAAGATAATGTGGTCCACAATATTGCAAAAACTGCTTTTCAGTTCTCATGAATTTTACTTAAATAAAGCCAGGTATTAGTGGTGTTGGCGTTAGTGAATATTTTAGTCTAATAAGTGTGAACCTGGTTGGGATATGGATCTGTCCCTTTTACAAAAAAAAAAAAAAAAAACAGAAAAAATTGTATTGGCTATTGCGGAATTGTATCAGCTATTGCGGAATAGATTTTTTCTTATTTTTACCCACGCTATTAAGTGTTTTCATATGTACTCCTAAATATGTTAGAGCCTTATGCGGAAAAAATACTGAGCTGTCATCGGTGTGAGTTGTGCCAAAATCGCTGACCAGATTTTCCTACTCAAACAACTCATGGAAAAAGGTGGAAATAAACACAGAGTATACATGTGGTTCACGAAGGCTTATGATATAGGCGTAATGATAAAGGCGTTATTTATAATATCTTAAAATAATTTTAAATCCCGACAAAACTCGTTGATATGATAGAAGTGGCCACCTGTAAGAGTTTCATCTGAGTGAGGATAGGTGGAGAGTTCACAGATGACTTTGTGGTTATTACTAGACTTAAACAGGGCACACTTACACACTTACACACAGGAGGAAGAGTACCGTAAAAAAAAATCTAATGTCCGACCCAAACATCATTGGACAAACAACAACACATTGCCTCCAGTCGGTCATGTAGAACGGATGTAAGAGGGTCAACGACGAAATATCGTTGGAGCGACCGGGTGGAAGCTGACTTGCATGCGCTTTACTTGTGAGAATTTGTGCGGGACAAGGTGTAGAGGTGTGTTCCTGTGTCGAAGGCCAAGACCCAATCAGGTTCACTGCACCACAGGAGTGAGTGAGTGTAAGTTAATTTCATTTGAAAAAAATTTTACTCCCAAAAACTTAGCGACAAATGTCCTTGATATTGAGTATATTCAAGGTTTTCGAAAGACTCTTGCTAACCAGCATGCTGCATGGACAATAAAGGTTCGGAAAGCTTCGTCTGTCAAGTTTCTTCGTCACACGATAGCAGAGCTCTTTGACATAGAAAAAAAATTTCGACGGAGTCGAACATCTAAGTGTCACTGCTGCCAACTCCACGACGGTCACTGAGTAGAAAAATAGGGACTTTAATTTGATATCTAAGGAACTTATTACGCCTACTCATACTACGCCTTGTTCACTAGTACATAATTAGTTTACGCACACTATCAGTGTAATTAAAATTCACCACGAATATCGGTCATGCAGTACATCAAATAAAACATTAGATACCCTGTCATACTTAGACTTCCACTTGTCATTGAATATGTCAATAAATTTTTGTGTGTAAAATCTTGCTTTATTATAGAAGAGGAGGCAAACGTGTTCAATTCTCCTTCTCTCGAGCACAATTATTCCCCTAGTGTTGCGGTTGTCATGGACAGCTGTAGTCACTTACCATCAGGTAAACTGTGTGCTCGTTGGTTACCCTTACTCTATAAAAAAATGCTGTTATTCTGTCGGCGCCGTCATTAGATCTACGAACTGTCGCCAGGCATAGCTGAATAAAAACGATTTTACCAGGAATATTTACGTCATTTTTAGTTTTTTCTTTCATTTTTAGATTGAAAACTATGGGCCTACAAAATCGAAAGTCGTTGGTAGGGCCTTATAAGCTAAGTTAGACCCGTTCACGAAGACAGGGCTTGAGAAAGGTTAAGACCATTAAAACGTCTCCATTCCATTTGTATCAGGTTTACATTATCTAGGCTCATTATTATATAGGCTCACAATATGTATATATATATATATATATATATATAAAATACCCGATAGAAGGGCTTCGTTCTCCCACATTTATTAAAAAAAAATATTTCATGATTGCATAAAAATACCAAGTAAACATTTCTTTACGATAAAATATTATCGTTAAAAATAACATGTTTTATCTATTTTTTTTTCATATAAATCTAGAACAGAATATTTACCTTTCAAATTTTTCTCCGAGGCGGTCTGAGTCATATTTCTTTTTTGGAACAACTAAATCCTTTTCTTCTACATCTCTTACGTTTCCCTTATATATCACAGGCAGCATCCAACAAATAAAGAGTCTCGAAATTATATTCGGTTTATTTCTTTTCTTATTTTTAGTTTCATCTTCATTTTTATTTACGTTGGAATCCATTCTATTGCTTCTTTAGTTTATCATTTATTTGTAGAGGCATTTAAATTCAGTTTGTGGTTTGTTCGTAAATAAATTTGTGGTAATATCACTACCTTACCCTTTAAACGAATTAAGTGATACTGTTCTATCGATTAGACCTCATTCACAAAGATATCAGCCGTAATCAGTTGAGAACGATTAATACATGTAGTTATGAATCAACAAGTTATAGATAAATGTCGCTATATAAGTAATTAATATGACTTACATTCAGCTTCACTTAACGGTATTTTTTATATTTTTCTAAATTTCTATAATCCCCTAACCTTTTTTAAAGTAGATAAGACACGTGCAGTAAAGATAAAAAACCCATGTGTTTCACTACTTAATTTTATTTATTTATTTTACTTGAGTAAAAGAGAATAGATGTATGTATACAGGTTGGGCCATCTTACGTTTGGAACTGGAACTATAGGTTATTTTGAGGTTGAAAGGTTTGATGACATTTCCGATGTGACACAAAGGAAGTTTTATGTTTGACATTTATGAAATGGGCTGCTTTTAGCTTGAACATAGGTGTGAAATATCGAAAACTTATTTCCAAAGTGGTGTCTTCTACTCAAATCACTCACTTCTATATATATACAAGTATATATATATATATATATATATATATATATATATATATATATATATATATATATATATATATATATATATATGTCAGTGACTCAAACTAAGACATTTGGAAAAAAAATTGACAGATATGATGTGTCAAAAAAGCGTACCAGAGGCGACACTGCATTTCGTTACGCTATCTCATTCAATCGAAAATACTGAGTCACTCGCTAGGCACTAGTGACTTGAAAGGTGTCAAAAAATCTCTTGATAAAATGTGCCATGGTGTGATTGATATTGCACAAGTAGTTCAAAAAATGTTAGCAAATACCAAGGAATAACTTTTCATCGGTGAATAACATAATGAATAAAAAAGATTATAGATTAATCATCAAACAAATATTTATAAGACGCCATCTCGTGTCATCGAATATAGATTATGAAATTAGTTTGTTCAGATGCGACATTTCTGTGTGTACATAAGTATAGGACGATTATATTACGCACAATTACTTTTTATATGTAATCAAAAAGCACATTTGTTGTTTGAAATTGCTGTTCTAGTACTTAAGTACATATTACTTCAATGGTTTGTGGATCAATTTGTAAAGCAAGTTCGTGAAACTGGGTTATTGTCATAATAAAAACAGAATAGTAGGCATCTTCTAAGAAATGTACCGAATGCCGCTAATGTGTACGTGCCTGGCACGTGACAATACGGATTCGTACGCACAGCACGCACACAACGACACTAAGTCGGGAAGATCGGGCCGAATCAGGAACACCCACCGCCACCCTCCGCAAACACCTTTGTTTGAGACGTTGTTGACTTTAAATAAAATTTTGCTAGCAGTCTTTCCTCATTTTATTTTCTCTTTTTATAAAAAAATTATATATGCGTTTGTTTAACTAAATTAACTTTTTATTAATAGGTAATATTACTAATTGTCATATCACAACAGATTAATTCAAGTTTAAGCATTAAATCTGAGCTGACACCATATGCTCAGTGTTAATTTACTCGTGTTTTAGTTATTTAGTATTTGTGGAATTTAAAGCTGGATTTTTTTGACAAACATTGATTCTTTGAGAGGAAACTAAAGAAATGATTAACAAATATGATGCATAGGTACGTATCCGTATGTATTATGTTTGTAAATATTATAACTACTTATAAAACTAAATGAGACTTAGCTGTTAAACAAAAAGACAGTGACAACCGTGCAACCGTAGGCATATAAGGCTCGGAGATATCCTACTCTGTCATTGTTGGATAAAATAACCACCCTGTCTATGGTGGATAAACGAATAATATCTACCCTAGGGTGAATTTCTTAAGGAAAATAAACGGAATAACCCTAAAAGACAAGTGTTACGCTAACCATCCAGAGACGATTGACGACATGTAACAAGAAATCGAAGTTGCGATTAACGTAATAGAGGCCCAAATAATCGAAAATGTACTCAAAAATTTGACTGATAGAATGGGGTATTGTAAGGCTAGGCAAAGGTCATTTAAATGATGTTGCCTTCCATTCCTAAATAGAAAAGTTTAATATTTCCACAAAACTCATAACTGTTATAAAATATTTATTATATTTTTTATAGCTGATTCAAATTCCAAGTCTTAAATGGCCCACCCCTTAGTTCAGTATGTAATTTGTCGTTGTGTGTAGACAGGTTTAAAGATATCGATATACTCGTAATTAAACACCGTTAAACAGTTTAACTGCCTCGAATGTAATGTAAAGGCGGTTTCAAAATCCATCATCGGATATGGATGGATATCTAAAAGTAGCTTAATAATACAACTATTTCTGAAACGTTCCATGTTAGTGGTCAGGAGCGACTACAAATCTACATTTGCGTTTCTGAGTATTCACCCTAGGGTGGATACTCAGAAACGCGTGTAAGTTTATCCACCCCAGCCGGGCTAGCATGAGCCGGAGAGAATATATCCCCGGAGAGAGTATATAATTTTTATCCCTTGCTTAGTTTTATCCACCCTGCGAGAATGGGCAAGAGACAAAAATTATATCTCCCGATTATATCCACTGACAAGAGATAAAATTATCTTATCTCTATAGTATATCCCCGTTTGACATAACGAGTGGACATATATCTCCCCGTCCGTAGCATGGGGCCAAGGGAAAGAGAAAAAAATATCCCTTTTTGACATTTGAAAGGGACAATTTTATCCTCTTTCGCGGACGTGGGTTTTAGTTTATCTTCAAACCATTTTAATACAAAAAAGATGTCTCGAGCCTATTGCAACTACATTTTCGTGTCAGTAATTGAAAAACAAGAAAGAGAATTACATCAGCGATCGATACGTGATCAGAATACTTCATCATCATCATCATCATTACAGCCTTTCACAAGTCCACTGCTGAACATAGGCCTCCCCCAAGTAATGCCACAAAGCACGGTCCTGAGCCACCTGCATCCATCGACTTCCTGCATGTCTTACCAGGTCGTCACTCCATCTAGTGGGGGGTCGCCCTACACTACGCCTACCGGTACGAGGCTGCCACTCGAGAACCTTTCTTCCCCATCGGTTATCGGTTCTTCGAGCTATATGGCCGGCCCATTGCCACTTCAGCTTACTAATCCGTTGGGCTATGTCGGTCACTCTGGTTTTACTGCGGATATCCTCATTTCTGAGTCTATCACGCAGAGAAACTCCGAGCATAGCCCTCTCCATAGCTCGCTGAGCGACCTTAAGCGTCCTCATACGGCCAGCAGTGAAGGACCACGTCTCAGATCCATAAGTCATCACTGGCAACACGCACTGGTTGTACAATCTAGTTTTTAGAGATTGAGGTATACCTGACGAAAAGATATGTCGTAATTTCCCGAACGCTGCCCAGCCGAGTTGAATCCGTCGATTGACCTCTCGGTCGAAGTTGGACTTACCTAGTCGGACTATTTGTCCCAGGTAAACGTACTCGTCAACAACTTCGAGCATAGTGCTCCCAACAACTACCGGCATAGGTGTGACATGGACATTGAACATGATCTTTGTTTTGTCCATGTTCATCTTAAGACCTATCCGTTGGGAGGCACTATTGAGGTCATTGAGCATAGTGCTTAAGTCCTCCAGCGATTCTGCCATAAGGACTATATCGTCGGCAAATCGAAGGTGAGTGATGTACTCGCCATTGATGTCAATACCGTATCCTTTCCAGTCCAGTAGCTTGAAAACGTCTTCCAATGCAGCGGTGAAGAGTTTCGGGGATATAACGTCACCCTGTCTTACACCTCTCTGCAGTTGGATAGGTTTCGAGCTCTGGTTCTGTACTCGGATAGCCATCGTAGCCCTACTGTACAAACACTTCAGCACTTCGATATACCGACAGTCAACTTGGCACCGCTGAAGGGACTGTAGCACCGCCCAAATTTCGACGGAATCAAAGGCTTTCTCATAGTCCACATACGCCAGGCAAAGTGACAGATTGTACTCTTCAGTCTTCTGTACAATCTGCCGCAGGGTATGTATGTGGTCTATGGTACTGAAGCCTTTTCGGAAACCGGCTTGTTCGGGAGGCTGGAAGTCGTCAAGTCTGCGTGCGAGACGATTCGTAATGACTCTCGAAAACAGCACGTAGACGCGGCTCAGAAGGGAAATCGGTCTGTAGTTCTTTAAGAGAGCGTTGTCGCCTTTCTTAAAGAACAAGACCACCGCACTTCTGCGCCACGCCTCTGGAGTAGTGCCACCATGGAGGACGGAATTGAAGAGCTTCTGAAGGACTACAAGTACCGGTGTTCCACCCGCTTTCAGAAGCTCCGCTGTAATTCCATCCTCGCCTGGGGCCCTGCCGTTTTTAAGGTGCTGGAGAGCCATTCTAATCTCGCTTAGACTGACGTCCGGGATATCATCGGAATAGTGTCGGATAAGACTTGCTCTTGGATCGTTACTCACACTTGCGTGTGGCTCCAACGATGATGTGTACAGCTGCCCATAGAAACTCTCAATCTCACTCAAAATCTCAGGTGTCCCGGAAACGATGTTGCCACACTCAGTCTTCAGCTTTGACAGTTGGCTCTTTCTGGCAGACAGATCTCTGGCAAAGACTTTGGAGCCCTGGTTCCGCTCGATCGCTTCTTTAATACGAGAAGTATTAAAGTTGCGTAAGTCTCGCCGCATGCATTTGGAGATCTGTCTGTTCAGTTGCCTGTATGCTGTCAAATCTGTTGACGATTGCAGCCTCATCTCCCGTCTAACAGCCATGAGATTAAGAGTGTGATCGGAGAGTTTTTGTGTTCTTCTGCGGCGGGTCTTGCAGAACTTAGCTCCGACCGCATGGACAGTTTCCACGAGCTTGTCGTTCATATCGTCCACTGCATTGCAATCTTCTAGGCACTGGAAGCGGTTACGTAACTCGAGCTGAAAGGTTTCGGGATTCTGGATTAGAGCACGAGGGGGACGGAGCATTGACTTCATTAGACGAGACCTCTCCAACTTAACGTTTAGGTTCAGTGTGCCTCTAACCATTCGGTGATCGCTGCCAGTTTTCACCCTTGCGATCACTGAGACATCACTGAACAGTTGGCGTCTGGTCGTCATAATGAAGTCAATCTCATTTTTTGTCGAACCGTCGGGGCTCGACCAGGTCCACTTCCTGTGGACCTGGATCAGAATACTTAATCTATTGGAATTCTCCGACAACGAATTTCTACGCCGGTTTTGGATGCTCAAAGATTGTTTTGTATCCTTTTAGTGTCCAGGGAGTTTCGGGGATAATAAATCGATCTAGCTAGGATTTATTTTTAGAAAATATCTTTTTGTACGTGTTTTTAGGCAATGAAAAACTGCTACAATATCGTTAGAATAAGAAGGTAAATTTTGACAGATTGTTAATGAGTATAAATAGCTTAATTGGTATAATGGGCGGTCACAGAATCGTAAAACCCCGGTTCGAGCCTAGACCGACCAATCGACTTTTTTTAATTTTTTTTCAAGTTCTTTTCTTTTTTGAGAAAATCTATTTTTTCGATCCCTTTTTTAGTATTTTTTAAAAACACAAAAATTTAAATTAAAATAATTGCACTCATGATTTTTTATTCAAATAACCAGTTCCGTTTTTGCTGTTATGTCGCTAAGATCAAAAAATATTATTATTATATTTATATTTCATCAGTATGTAATTTGTATCTAAATATAATTTCCAAAACACACGAATTAAAAAAAAATCGAGCGATAAATACCGAGCAAAGCTCGGTCAACCGGGTACTTTGTGTAAAGAACTCTATGAGGCTTTAAAGACTATTAATTCTGTGGATGGACTACTAGTGCATATTGAAGTAAGCATCTATTACAACCACCTTGTCCAAAAAAGTCTCAATAGCTCAATGCCATGATTTAATTACATAGGTTGTGTCAACAATACCCAAGGCGAGTCCATGGTCAAGTCAAATTTAATGATAATAGAATCGGTCTATACTATATTTTAGGTAAGTATTATAACGTTTTAAAATAGAGTTATCAAACTTAATACTATGAAAAGACATGGGTCAAGGATGAAAATTATGTGGCTGTTTGGAATTCGTTCAAAGTGCCTCACAGAACTACAAATTCATAAGAACCTTAGCATAAAAGTAATTCAAATAAAGTTAAAGACAAACATCCAAATTTAGTAGTTTATTTTTTGTAAATCTAGTTATTTTTGCTATCACACCTGTTTTTACAAAGAAATTTAGGAAACGATTGCAAATTTACATTAAAAGAGACGAATTGATCAACGATATTCAATTTTTTTTTTATAGAAGAGGGGGCAAACGAGCATGCGGCTCACCTGATGTTAAGTGACTACCGCCGCCCATGATCAACCGCAATACCAGGAGAATTGCGGGTGCGTTGCCGGCCCTTTAGAAAGGAGTAAGCTCTTTTCTTGAAGGTCCCCAGGTCGTATCGGTCCGGAAAAATCGCCGGTGGTAAACTATTCCACAGAGAGGTTGTACGTGGAAGAAAACTCCTTGTGAAACGTACAGTGGTGGACCGCCAAGCATCCAGATGGTGTGGATGGTATCGGGACGTTTGCCGTGTAGTGCGTCCACGAAATTTGGCGGCTGGGATTAATCCGAACAATTCCTCAGAGCACTCCCCGTGATAGATGCGATAAAATACGCAAAGAGATGCAACATCTCTTCGCAGCGCCAGTGAATCGAGCCGATCGGAAAGCACTCGGTCGTCGACGATTCGAGCCGCTCTGCGCTGGATGAATTACGTCTACTCAATAATGAAATTAGTGCTGGTCGTTTCCTGAACATTGCAGAATTTATAAATTAGATAAAATGATGAATAAATGAACGACGTCAACGATGATTTTTGTTTACGTTTGTGGTTATTAAAAATTAATTAATAATATATTAAATATGAATATATTTTCTATTGAACTGTACTTGGGATAGAAAGGCGGAACAACGATGGAAAAGTTAATATTCCGACTATCGCAAAAGAACACGCGTTTTTAAGAATCCACCCTAGGATGGATTTCTAAGGGTGGATAAACGGTATAATCCGTTTAATCTAGTTATAACTGTTTAATTTGGGTACTATGTTTATACTCATATGTAGGCGCCAATCATCCCCAAAGCTATTTAGTTTATTGATTTTTATTACGCCAAGAACTAGTGAGGAATTAGTGTGGAAAAAATGACTTACTATTTTACCCCTTTTTGGAAAGATTCTGGACCGAACTCAAGAGATTAGGCTCCCGTCAAAAACTAGTGCCTTCTGGGTTTAGAAATATGATTCATATTCTAAAATTTGTGAGTAACTGGTGATTATCACAATATTACGAAATTCAAACATATTGCTCCGACAGAACCTGTGTTATTCGCCTGTCATATTAAGAGTTCTGGCTTAAATATTACATAAAATAAAATATCTATAGAATACTTTAGTCTTTCATTATGAACTATACGTCAAGATTTAGCGACTGATATGATTTGATATAGTCATCTCGCACCTCCGTCGTTGCTAACCAATTCTTGGTATTTTACAATACGTTTAGCGTATACGTGATAGTTTTACCACAATTTATCGAGCGCCATGAGCCCATGAGGTCTTTATGGGGTTTCTCATAGTCACTATTTACCCCAATTACGGTAAGAAGTGAGGCAAAATATTGACGATTATTATAAATGTCTATCTTTAATAATTTAATAACTATCTTATATTGAGCTATAATTATAAACTATATTGGGCTAGTTGCATGGCATTACAGATGAATAACCATTTAATAATTTTCTGTCTGCCTGTCTGTTGTCTTAAAGCCGAAATGACGCCGCATTAATTGATCCTGCCCAGACATTGAGTTACAATACCTATAGAGTCACAAACAGACAAATAAAATGTCCGCGCCAAAACTCGGCGCACGCTGCGAAGTGCGCAGAGTTTTTGTTTAGTTGTAAGGCGACCACAATCCTCGTACAACGTCCGCGATGCCAAAGTGTTCGGTGATTTCCTGCCCAAATAACAGCAGACACGTGCGAAAAAAGGATGGTGTTTCATATTTTAGGTAAGTATCATACCAAATTTACGTATTTATGTATCCACAGTGCATGTTTTCATTTAAATTTCAATAATTTTCATTTTATTAGCAAACTAAATCACTCACCGCCGACCGCGCGGCGCCGCGATAACGTGCCCTTGAGTGAATGATGATGACATTGCATACGAGCGACTTTGAACATTGTACAAGCAGGTTAACGTCTAAATTCGAGCAAATGTCATTTTGAACTATATAATATCAAAATATATAGGTATATGGAACGGCGCTCGGACATTTTTTGAGTATTGTCAGTTAGAGATTGTGACTCTATAGGTATTGTAACTCAATGTGCCCAGACGATGCCGGGGCGGCTACTTACTTTAAAATGAACGATCATTAAATTAAAAAAAGAATAACATCAACATCTGGCCTTGATTGAGCAACCGAATTAAAAGCTGAAATTCAAACTTTTTAAGTTCTTTATTTATTTATTTATGGTTATTTTAATTAAATAAATAAATTTAATTAAATTTTGATTGAAATTCACGCATATTTTGATATGTAACCCGGCAAATTAGTAATCCCCATTAACAATTGCTCATAAAAATTACGTGGCTATTTGTAAGTCCAAATATCGATTAGTAGTAAATTATTATTTAAAAATGAAAGAACAGACTGCAGAAATATATAATTATTAAGTATCTAATAAAGTGACACGTTTGCCAGATATTTTTGGGATGTTTTCATCATTTTCATCAGTCTGAGGTGGTGCGCTGCTGGACGGACCTTGATAAACAGTCTCTCAAGATGCTCTAAATTGAGCGATCTAAAACTCCAAGCATACAGTGACTGCCAGCCTTGACAGTCCGCTACTCTGTCCAGGAGTCGTTCCGCATTACAGTTGACTAGACGTGGTCTCCATTTCGGAATACGCATATTCAGACAATTGTCACTGCTAAGAACAAAGTGACAAGCTCATGTCTAATTTATATTGCATGTACATAACGTGAACTTGTTGTCTGACGAATTATTTTATTTAGAATCGTTTTCACCAGAGTAACTCCGATCATAGCTTTTTTGTAAGTTTTTGAACTATTAGAGTAGTTATTTTGTTAGTATCCAGATTTTTACAACATGTAGTATGTATCAAGGCAGGATACACTGGTCAAAAACTTACGTTGTTAGGCTTAGCGGTGTGTCATGGATAGGACCTATTTAGCATATCGAAAATTCCCGAAGTGGTTTCTAACCACACTATTTATTCAAGAAAGGTTTAGCTTCAAGAATCTCATCATCGGTGGTAATTAAGCTGGTGTGTGAACAGTGATGGGACCAAGTTTGAAATTCGGTCACGAACAACGTCAATACTAGGCAAACACAAACAACAATACACACAGTAATTTTTAGTTTTAGTTAAAAACAAAATCAATACAAATGTATACTTGATAATCCGCAAAAAAAAACTCAGTAGAGCCACGCTGCAGCCGAATTATGGTTGAAGCAAGGTCGGCTCGATTCGGCAAGGATAACGCTTTCACAGAGTACCAGAGTAAAATACGAGTAGTAACAATTATACTACTGCGTTACGAAAAGTGAGTGAGTTTTATACGTGGTAGAGCCACGCTGTAGCTAAATTACGGTTGTAGCACAAATGTTTCGGCTTGACTGGGTTAAAACCACGCTCTTGCAGAATAACAGCGTGAAATAGCAACTTAATGGTGCTGTGTATTGTATGGTCTGTGTAGAGAATTGAAGACCCTTTTTACTCAAAACAAGGTGTTACATCTTAGTCCTCAGGGGTGACAACGCGTTTGCATTTTGATTCTCAATCGAGGATGAAAGTAGATGTTTATAGGCAGCATCCACTTAACATAAGGTGAGCTGTGTGGTTGTTTGTCACCCTCATTCTATAAAACAAAACAAAAATAGAACCATAGACCCTATATCTCTGTGGTGCGCATTACATTTTAGTCCTCATAGGTGACGCTTTTTTATACTTAATTGATAAAATATGTAAAGATCTATGAGCTATATCCACGATAGGGGAGGTCCATGTTCAAAATTGGACTTTTATGGGCTGATAAAGAAGACAATAAATGGTGGAACGCAGTTTTTACCTACTGTCGATTGGATTGTGTGCCCTTTTACAATCCATATAAAATCGATTGTTTAGTTAAAAAACTGACAGAGCAATCTCTTTTAACAGGCATTGTCACAGCTTTCAAGGTCTTTTTTGTAACTATTTATTCTTGGGCCTTGTCCTATAAAGTTTTTCGAGAGACCTGGCTCGTTCTTTAACCAGAGTGGGTGAGTTTAGCTCTGAGATCAACTTATATATTAATCAAGGGGTTTTTGCATGGCAGTGAGACTACAGATATAGAGTCTACTGGATAAGTCTTGGATATCGGCAAGAATCTCTGTGGCTTTAATAGTTTAAAAAGCAATAGCGTAAGGGCGTCAACAGTCTTATGGTACAAATTTACACACACACACACACACACACACACACACACACACACACACACACACACGCACGCACGCGCACGCGCACGCGCACGCGCACGCGCACGCGCTCGCGCTCGCACGCACGCACGCGCACACGCACGCACACACACACACACACACACACACACACACACACACACACACACACACACACACACACACACACACACCTTTTGAGAGCCCACTGATCTGAAGTTTTCTTACGTCCACAGATCACTTTTTTAAATACTTCAAGTCTCTTCTACATAGTATGTGAACTGAATAATGGTATCTGTTACTTTCGGCTTTTAAGACCAAGCTATGCTTGTGTAATCCTCGTCAATGGAACAAAGTTAAAAACCGATTTGATGTATTTTTTATAGAAAGTGACAAACGAGCACACATTCCACTATTAACGGTAAGTGGATGCTATGACCTGTAGCACCTACATTAATCATTAATTAAAAATCAAAGTGAAGATGCGTTATCACCCCTGAGAACTAAAATAAACTGCCTCGTTACTAGTAAAAAGGATCTCCGGTTCTTAACTCACCATACGAAACACGGAAGCATTAAGCTGCTATTTTACGCAGGTATTATGTAAGCGTCCGGTACCGGTCCGAATGGCTGCAGCGTGGCTCCTCCACGTGTGTTTTTGTTAATTTTTAATTTCTAACAGGAAACTTTGGGATCTCGAAACATATTAGATCAATACATGTTGCCTTCATCGGACGGTTAAGCTTAAAAATAATACCTGCTTAATACTTCTATAAATCGGTTATCATCTCCGGCGTTAAATCCACAGACAACCGATTTAACTATGAATATAAGCTTTTTGTCCATCATAATGAAATCCACCTCATTTTTTGATGCGTTGTCGTGAGTATTTTTTTGAAAACGCGAATTAATTTAGTTTAGAAATTACTTTTCAAGGAATCGAACCAGCAGTTGCCTGTTTCCCATCTTCTTCTTCTTCTTCGTCATCAGACCATAAAATTTTGTTGCTGGAACAGACTTACTTACATACATAACTTTGACGCTGCTGACCGTCACGCAATAAGTAAAGTTTAATAAATCGGAAGCCGTTTACGGTCGTAGTAAAGAGTTTAAATCTTAAACTACACCAGACTGCAGTCTTATAATTAAGAGATTTTAATAGAGTTAGGAGTAGATTTGTCATACTTGTGACTGGCAGACGGAATGGCAAACTGTCGCTACTTTCTTTGTCGCATCCCATTTTCGCTAAGTTTTTTTCCTTCTCGAATTAAAAAAAGCTCGTGTAACTTGTACCCGGTTTAAAAAGTAAGAGCCGTGTATTTGACTGATTGTGATGGGCAGAATTAAGTTTTTAATTTTTTGCAAAGAAATTAAATAAATAACAATTACGATATAACGACTCAACCACCACTATCAGTAAAATGGTATTAACAGTGCGTACTACCGGTTTATTATCAACTGTAGATAAAAACGAAACATTAAATAAATGCTTTTCATTGCCTTCTAGGTTACTCTTTGATAATTCAGTTACCAACGTGTTTTGATCTTGAAACAGCTATACTTACTCTTATTTTTCACCTTCGCTGTAGTCTCAGTGAACTATGAGCTTAATGTTATTTCGCGTCCACGACCCATTGCGATGATACCCGTAGCAGAATTAGCATAACCGACAAAGGTCAAAATTACTATTAATAAGCCGAAATTATAATGAGTCGGCTACGTTGTTCATCGAGTCCACAACCGTCGAGAAAAAAAGTGTACGGTGACTTCTAACTAACGTTTTGATTTATTAAATAAATCCAATTTTACCGATTTTATCGCATTTAATTTTGACTTTTTAATTCCTGACGTTTCGGGTGCTTTACAGCACCCATGGTCACGGTCTCGCCCCGTGACTATGGGTGCTTTTCATATATTATGTATTGTTTGCGTAAATGTAAGAAGTAATTGTGTTTTCATATATGTTTGACCTTGTCGTTGCGGGGAGGACTTAGCTATGCATTGGTTTCTAAGGGAAAAGGAAAAGGAACTCATGGAAAACATGGATGACTCGTGATGAAAGCCTGACCCGAGATGGCCAGTCCGATTGGGCTTGATGTACTCACTTTGTATGCATGTTGGTGGGCTGTAGCGGGAGGGGTTTCTACTATCACTACCTGTCCAACTGACTTGGAGTTGCAAAGGAGTGTTGGTATACAGGTAGATATTGACATATCTACGTACGTACTACTCACCCTATCTTCCGTGACTCTCGTTGTGTCGTACTGTTCATACGGCTGTATCGGTATTCTAATGCTCTGCTCTCGCTGTTCATGTAGTACTTGACATGTTACAAAGCGTGGGGCACGTCTTGCTTGAGGAAAAAGATGGGATAGAATTCATCTCTCTCGAGGACCGGTCGAGAAGGGGTGGTTGGCTTTGTTGGGGTGCAAAGACGTGTGTGAAACCCTTCTCCGTTAGTCGGTGCGAGTCTGACATAAACGTTTCTTGCCCCATCGAGGCGAGTATGCAAAGACATTACAATTACCGTCATTAAAAAAGCACAAATGATTCCAACGCAATGTCTTAAGGTATGAAGGACCAAACACAATAGCTACAAGTTACAAGAGTCTATAATTTTTCCAAGAAAGGGTTTATTCAAACTTAAAGTGAAAAATGTTAAGCGAATGCGAAAACTACCGAGCAATGGCTCTAAAACTTACGCGAGAAAAGTTCTTCCTAAATAATCCGCCCATAAGTTTCGATCGTTTAGCAGAGAGAGAGAGAGATACGAAATAAAATAGGAACACGTTCAAAACATTTGGCAGTTGAACGTGATAAACATGGAATGCATCATACCGATGTCTTCATATTTCGTGGTTTAACGAAAATATTTGACTTTTGATCGAAAACTATTTATATATTGCTAATGACGAAAAATTATTTAAATTATTATGTGATAAAGGCACCTCTTTCCGCGGTATTTTTACTAAAACTCAAAAGGAGCACGTAAATTACACCCAACCACAATTCTTTTTTCTCTAAAAATAGACAATAAGTTTGTGTCTTGATTTGTATTCTACATTAATTAAATATGAACAGATATCGGAGGCACCTAGTAAAAATCCTGTATTTGGTTCCTAATTCCGAGTGTACAAAATGCAAAGGAAAAAAGTAGGAATAATAATCATACCCGTGGGTATAGAACTGATGAGTTAACTTTATTTTTAATGATGCAATTTATTAATTAACAAGGTGTTGTTAACCAATTTTGATTTTCTTTAACAAAACCTACATTGAGAGCAAATTTTCCAAAAGTATTATATTTGCACTATTATGTAGGTATGTGAAAAGTTGTATTTATATTGTTTATTTGTATGGCAATATATCCCTAGACCTGCGTAGCTGGTCGCACATAATAAAAAATGGGGATATAGGACTGATTGTATAATAAGGATTTCGTATTATATATATATATATATATATATATATATATATATATATATATATGAAATAAAACCCTATTATTACCTAAAATACCTAGCTAATAAATTTTACTTATTTTAATACTCGTCGTATTATTACAGTCGTAGTACAAACAATATGCGGCTCTATCTAAAGAAAGATAGTGTGTAAAATGATATAATGAAGTTTGTAAATAATAATTTATAATAATAATAAAACTAATAATTTCTTAATGTTTACAACTGCTTACCTAAATTTGTAAAAGTTATTATAAAGGAAAGAGGAACCTACGCGTTATTGTAACTAACGGAAAGTGCATAGCAAGCTGCTTTAAACACTGTATTTTACGTGTGTATATGCCGCGAAATACGGTGAGAACCTTATCCCGATCCACTATACTTAGGAATATACTGGTTCCCTTACTCCGAGTATTAATAAATACAAGACTTTTGCGTAATTTATGTATGAGTAAATACATAATTGCAAAATCATCTTAAATGTATTAAAATACTTGCTAAAAATTAAATCGAATTGTGTATGAACTTAAATTATTTTTCTTTGAACTTTCTTATACAATGAATATAAAAAATACCTAAATAAATTATTTTATTACGCTTATTTTTTCTTTAAATATCGATGACTTACATGTATTGTTATAAATATTATTATTCGCATTTTGGACATCCATTAAATTTAAAGCATTATATTTGAAAACATCTTCATTATTAATCTTATATAACGTAAATAGATCACCTTTGACATGCTATAATTATTGAATGAAACGCAAAATTATACCTTGGAAATAGATTTTAGTATTCATTATCTTTTTAAATTTTCAAAAACAAAGCAGGCAGAGAGAAATCAAGTATCTGAACATCTTAATAAGAAAGCAGCTGAAATATTTGGCACCTAAATCCGCGGTATTTTCAAGACGTATTTTCGCTTTCATTTCTTCGGAAAAACATACAATAATTTAGTTTTTTCGATTAAAAATATAATCCATGAAATACTTTAAGTCAAAAAATTACAAACACGGTACTAAATTAACCAAAAATGACTATTTAAAAACATGGTACTCACGTACACAAAATCCGAAATGTATGTAAAATATATTTAAAGAAAAGCAAGATTTGCACGAATGGTCTTTTAAATAAAAACAATATTCGATGTTCAGGAGGCAATAAACCGGAACGGATTTTAATAAAGTATACTGTTGAGTTTAACAAAGCTTCTTTTAGAAGTAACAGATAGCTCTTAGCCATGAGCACACCACAAAGGCGAAGAAAAATAAAAATCAAGCCCACGCTTACCAACTCCTTTGCCCAGTCTTATATATCAGGTGTCCCATTAAGAATTGATAATCCTGGAGCGTCTAATAGTACAGGTATAGTAAGGTACAGTAAGGTCAATAAAAACGTGTTTTTTAAAACCTTCATATTTTTGACACCACTCGGAATATATATATTTGTATTTTGATACCTGTACTATTAGGTGCTCCAGGATTATCCATTCTTTCCGGGACACAGTGTATACAATCGTCTCAATAAATACGTGTCAGCTTCCCAGTATTTTTGTTTAGCAGTATATCAATATTATTTTTAATGCATTTAGATGAAAAAGTTACATTTGCAAAGAACGAAGAAAATAACAATGTGGGAACAAAAACAAGGCCACTTTGCGTTAAAAAGTATTAGAATAAAACACAAACAAACAAAAAAGGATTCTATTTAACAATAAAATATATCTCTCTGTTACAATCAAAACATTGTGTTTCTATGGAACAAAACTAAAGACAACTATTTAAAATTAAAGCCTGTCTCAAAATGTACCGGACAAACTTTGGGGTCCATAGAATCACACGTGCACATTGAATTCACAAGTTTACTTTCGATATTACGTACAAGCATTTTAACGTGACAAATTGGAACCATTTCACAATTACAGTTTTGTGATTTAATACCGTATGCCATCACTTCGTCACTATCTAACAGTATTTTATCCTTCAAATGGTTTGCGAGTTTATCTACAGGCGAATTGAAATAACTACAAAGCTGTTCCTGGGTATTAATATACTCATTATTTGTTTGACAACAAGGAGAAGATTCACAGTCGTCCCATTCATCATAACTCAAATTAACTGGTTCGTTATTTGAGTAAATATCTGACGTATTTGTGGTGTCATGTATAACATTATGTAAACATTGTTTCGAACTTTTTAACTCAACGTCTTCGTCAGTTAAATGAGCGTATATTCCTTTATCAAACTTAATATAACCTTCTTGTTTCTCATACTGTAATTTATTTGATTTATTAACATTTTTCATTATGTAAGAAATATTTGTATGTGACTTGTCTTTCCGCAAATTATTTATCAATATTTTATTCTCATCAAATAAAGATTTGGCACAAATACATGTACCAAGGTTTGGATCACATGAACAATTTATTGTATAACCGATGTAAGGTATAGAAGAACATATAAATTTGTTGTATTTTAAATTATTATCGCTTATTTTTTCTTTAAATATCGATGACTTACTTGTATTTTTATTAATATTATTATTCGCATTTTGGACGTCCATTACATTTAAAGCATTATATTTGAAAACATCTTCATTATTAACCGTATTTAATTCTTCTATTTGTTCCATGTGCGTAGTAAGTGTAACGGTTTGCTTGCTAGATTTATTTATTTCACCAGGATTAATTATTGTAACAGCATTTGGTACTTCGTGATAAAAATTATTTTCTTTCGAGGTGTTGTTTAGTTCTATATTGTACGCAGACATATTTTTGTTAATTACAGTATCACAAACAGGAATTACTTCACTTATAAGATCTGCAGTTACTTGACAAAGATTATTTATCAGTGCATCATTAAAAGATTGAAGACTATCCATCTTTATTTTATTATTGCAGAATTTCAATGTATTGTTATGATTGTAGATTTTTTTCAATTGTCTAAAGTCGTATTCAATCAACTCGCATATATTTTCTAAGATTTCGTGTACTACTTTATCAGAGTTTTTAACATTGATAGAACAAGAGCACTTAATTTTTTTTATTTTAGATCTTAGATATTCTTGTAATAGTCCACAAGCTCTTCTCCAACTTATTTCACTTTTATCAATTTGACTATTTTTTGAACATTTACACGTTATTTCAGTAGATTTTTCCAAAATTATTTCCTTTATTCGTTTAAGTATATCAGAATATAAAATGTCTTCCTTTAAAGGTAGGTTAGCAGAACTTGAAGTAGATAATTTAATATCCTCCAACTTTTTCTTGAAATACTCTGTTAACAGTTCAAAAGTATTTATTTCTAAGTCGTTACTTTCATCTTCGTCATTTTTATTACAACAGGTGCATTCATTATTGTTATCAAACGATTTTATCGACCTATTATAAATATCATACGATACGTTGTTATCCTGTTTAAAATTATTATAACTATCATAATTTAATTTTGTTTTGTTTTCGTTGTACAGATTAACGTTGTTAATTTGGGTATTCT
Source organism: Parnassius smintheus behrii (assembly GCA_036936625.1). NCBI lineage: Eukaryota > Metazoa > Arthropoda > Insecta > Lepidoptera > Papilionidae > Parnassius > Parnassius smintheus. The sequence continues at coordinate 36,966,123 of JAUPFT010000001.1, read as the reverse complement.
CCGCTTTTAAATAGTTTTTATTACTAAATAGGTTATTTGTGATATCACAACTAGTACGATTACCTGTGTCATTGTTTAGGGTAACTCCCAAGAATTTTACATTATAATGTGAGTCAGGAAGTTTAAACTTGTTATATTTATTAACAGTTGCTAATGAACAATTAGTACCCAAATTAGGTTTTTCTAAACAACACTGTATGCTTATTTGCGTATCACAAATTAAATTTTCGATACTAGTATGTTTACAACATTGATCATGACTAGGATTTTCTTTAGTATGTAAGTAACTTTTATCATCGAACTTCATATCATGTCCTTCATTTATTTTATTGCTTGAAACTTGTGTGTTATGATTCCTATATAATTTATTTTCGTTTTCGGTATTTGAATGAGGGACATTATCTGTAATATTAACTTGTGTTCGTGCTTTAGCATCGATATTTTTTGTAACATTTGGACTTTCAAATAATTCATTACCTTTTTGAAAATTTATATCACCTACGTAATTTGACTTACTATATATAGGTTGAATTTTTTTCGAGTAAATTGTAAGTATTTCCTGAGTAGAATTTGGCATTAATATATTTTTACCATTTGCTTGAGCTAGGTCACTTACACGTACACTTCTACGAATAGATACATGCTTAGCATCCTGGGGTACCACATCTTTTGAGTTTCTTTTATCAACTAAAAAAGAATCTTCTCTTCTAAAAGTTTTTAATAGTTCTTCAATTGATCTATTTGAAGGTATTTTATGAAAACAAACACATTCATTCGAGCAACGTAGATCATAAGAAATTTTTGATTGTGTATTCAATATCTCATAAGATTGTTTACCAGATTTTGCTAATTCAGTATTAGACAGTTTTTTTAATGGCCTTGAAAGAGACAGATTATCGTTGTAGCTATCGTAACTCCTGTGTGACATATTTTTGTTTTTCTTAATATTATATTTTTCCGATAAAATATTTTGGCGGTCTCTTTGTGAACCACATAGACATAAATTGACTGCGAAAGACTGACCCGATCTTTTGCCTGATCTTTTATTAGAATATTTACCAGGAAAACTACGATTAAAATTTAATTTGTTTGTATCTCTAATAAAAACGACATTTTCGGCTTGCTTTTTAATTAATGGACTAAACTTTATGTTACATAAAGTTGCATTCCTATCTGTACTTACTGCTCTGTGATTAACAATTTGTTTCACACTTAAATCCTTTCTATCTTTTTTGGTTTCTCTTGCAATACTACGTTTATCTCGGCCCTGAAACGACAAAATATTTTATTACAATAAATACTGCGTAAAAAACTAGAACCACTGACAGAGAACCGTCATAAGTGTAAAATAAAATAAAATAGAATAGTTTTTATTCAATATAGATTATTACTAGTAATCGGCGTACTGACTGGTTTCTGATGATGTTAATGCTGTTAGCCTTTTGGCTTTTACAGCTTTATAAGACTCAGTAAAAAGAATTTAAATCATTCCGCATCGTTACTTGCGTAACGATGACTCCTATGACAGTGTACAGTACACGTGGATGAGTTATCTAATGACCGTGAAACAGGGGTGGCGGGCCTCTGATGGCGAACTCGTGTCATTCGATGAAGTAGTCGGCTTAGGTAGTGCTACTTTAAGTCAATTAACTTGAATGATAATGTTAATATGGGCATGTCCCTTGATTCCGGGGAATGTTTAAAATATCATGTTCTCATCTCATTTCTGGTATAAGTATGGTCCAATGTAGTGCTCTTAGCCATACTACTGGTCAATATGTGAGATCTTATAATACTGGAAATAGGTAGATTGATATGTCGTCGTGAGTACAACTACAATGAATTTTCGATGACTATCAATGTGAAATAAATTCTTATGTTACAAATCATAATAAAGCACCTTGTGTGTAGTTCGTTTGCTTATAAGTAGTATAAACGTTGAGAAACTAAATTTTTCTTATTATATCTCAATAAGCACCATTTATTATTATTATAATTTGTGAAATATAAAGATTATTATTATTAATTAATAGAAATAAAATCAAAACAATAGACAAAAATATATTTTGTCCAAGGTGTGACATATTTACTTTTGTTAGATTTGGAGTGAAAAAATCGTAAAGTGTAATTTTAAGCCTACTTCTTTATTTTATTATGCAAACGTGTCCACGGTGAACCAGCTTTTATTATATACAGATGGAATGTTAAACTAATGTCGAAAATCGCAAGGCGTATGTGCATAAAGCTGAGAAGGTACGCCAAATACGAATTCCCAAAATAGTTGTCAATAAAAAAATCGCTTTAATAAAATAAATAAATAATATATTCACGGGATTCATAAGGCACATCCATGTCAAGAGAACGGTCACAAAATCCCGGGAATACCACTACCTACGATGATCACTAATTATTACATAAAACTTATATAATACTTTTTTTACCAGTGGTAAAAAGTATTATATAAGTAAATACCTTTGTTTCGGGAAGAACAAGCAAGAAACCTAGCGGGACTTTTTTTGAAAAGATTTTTGCGTAAATAAGTAGTAATTTTTTTTATTAACCATATAATATGTTGCTTACATCCTTTCATTATTCACCTCATGACTCATGTGAGAATAGCCTAGGATATATTTATTCCAAGAGGGACCCTTTGCCCTATAAACATAAAGTTGGGACAAAATCTGTTCCACTCTAATTTATCCAAACCTAAACAATACCGTTCTTTTTTAAATTATGTATAATATTTTTAAGAAATATAAAACAGTGATTGGTGTAGATTCATTCCAAACAATTCGATAAAGGTACATCTGAGCTACACGAAATTTGGAACAAAAAGTTATTAACAATCTGATGCTGTCGTCCACTGCGGAGACTCCAGTCGTGCACTCGCGCACTTATCTTTGAGCTTGACTCTCAGAATTGCCGCCGTGACGGAAATTCGGTCTAGAGGATATTATTATTTGGAACAATATTTAATACACAATAAATTAAAAGCTTTTGTATTCCATATACATATGCCACGGAAGATAAAATTGTCTTGTAGTAGTTTCGATGATTGAAGTCAAATTTACAAATGTTTTTTGCCGTATTACGTATTTATAGATTGGTTTAAACAATTCGCGTAGTATTATTATTTTACCTTACTGCTACTACTACTTTCCACATTCACAGTCAATACACAGGTTAAAAAATTCCGTCGTTTGATTTCAATCATCAGTACTTTCTTCAATCAACAATACTTTACGCAACCAGCAGTTAAAATATGTGAATCTCCTGGAATTTTGATTTGCATGATATTACCGTTTACTCTAGTTGATGGATTTCGAGGTATTGTGTCAGTGTATTTTTTTTAAATAACAATGATACTCTGGATGAAATCAAGGTAAACTAACTAGAATGACTCACGATTGACAAACGGCTACTACTACTTAGTATAGAAAGAATATTGGTGCAGGTAATATTCTGCCGCGCTTCTGAAATGCCTATTGGTGGACTTCACGTGTCGTGATTTTAGTTTTCCTTAGCTTAGAGCTCGTGGTAAATCAACACTGCATTAAATTTAACAATTACATCTGTACCGTTGAAGTCTGGATTCGTATCACTGAACCACTGAACTTAAAACGCATATTATATCCTTTAAGTTACCACAGCATCGACATATTTTTATTGTTGTATACTCAGAAAATTGGAATCAAATGAGCATTATGAAGTCTTAAGACATTTACAGAAAGAGATGTATAAATAAATACAGTTGTACCGATAATAAAACTGCAAATGTATTTAAATGATGACTCAGAATATAAGATATTATTTTTAGCATAATTAATGTTTAAAAACATTTATATAATATCTATAATACTTTTAAGTCCTTACTTTTTAGTAACTTACCCATGATCGATGGCCCAACTTATTGTTTTTGTCATTTGTGGGTTTCAAGCACATTCCTTTGGTGGGTTGCTGTAAATGAAATGTGTTAAAAAGCACGTAGGAAAAGGTAAATGTAATGCTGCATATATAAATTATATGTTCACGTACCATTTTAGAGTCCTCCACCTGAAGATGAAGCTGAGTGGAGTCCCTAAAAGTATTTCCTTTTGCAGATGATATAGCTTTTGCTTCAGTATTTTGTCGATTAGTATATTTTTCTGTGGGGGTCGTTAAAATGCATGAGTACGTAGTAACTGTTTGAAAGAAATATTTAAAAATGATGAGTCATCTCAAAAAATAAAAAGCGAATTTTTTTACATCTCTTCTATGCAACATCTCGTCTATGAAGGTGCGTAGTCTTCTGACTTTATAGGTAAGATAGCCAGTATTATTTATTTCAGGCTAAGGTTCCTAAGGACTGGCTCTCCATCTTATTTCTCAGGGGTACAAACTTTTCTAGCCTTCTGCACTCTCTGCGCTCTCACTTAAAGAAACGAGCTTACTCTTTTTTAAAAGGCCGGAACCACTCCTGCTATTCCCCTGGTGCTGCAGTTGTTCAAGGGGTGACTGGCACCCACTTAGCATCATATGAGCCGCATGCTAGTTTCCTCACACTTCTATAAAAAATATTACTAACAAAAGGACTTTGATCACTTTACAACATACCTACGTACTTACACTACATATTACATACTCTTAAACTATTTTTAAACGATCAGTTACCAATTTGTCAGACAGTTTCCAACTAAGAAGTATCATTTTGTCTGTATCAATCAAGATTTCTAATATTATTTATACTGTTCTAATATTATTTCTATTTTTTATATTATTTCTATTTTTTTCATATATATTTGTGTTGTGTTAATAAACAGATGCAAGTTATTCCGCTTTATCTTTTAATATTCGACGAAACATTTAAACAACTAAAGTTACACTAAAATAAACACTTTGAACATCGAACACAAATTAATACTCCATACCTGATGTTGTTTTATCACAATCACACGGTGGCGGTGCTGGCTTTACGACATCTTTAGCTTTCTGCATTAGTAACTCCGTCCTCTCTTGAAATAATTGCTCAGCCAATTGCGTCGCAAGTTTTTGAACCTGTTTTTCCACGTTTCGTTGCTGCCATTCTTCGACATCGTTTTCATTTGGATTTCTTGATAAATTTTCATCCACGCAGGAAGCACCTATCCACTATATTGAGAAATTTAAAATTTGTAACTAAGACGGGATATATAGCATTATAAACAATTCCCACTTTATATTATTAATTGTTAAACTACCTTCGCGTGATATTTTTCGATCGACGAAGCGATTGCAATATCTAATTCGCCAATAAGCAATTGTGAAAAGAAAGTGCGAAGATTAGTTTTAACTGCGCTGGAATGGTCCCAGTTATGTTTGTCTTCTAAGCACTTTAGCAACTGGCACGGCATTTTCGGTCCAGTATCACCCAACTCGGATTGCAAACCTCCGAAGAGGTCTTTAAGCAAGTTTGACATTAAACTACTTCGAAGAGACGTGCACGAACATGAATCCTGTAAATGTAAATAATTATATAAAAATTACTAAAATTGTATATTTTATTATTTACTACTAATTTGTCAATTGATTATTAAGTGTATCGTTAAAATAATATAAAAAATAGAACTTTTTTCTGCTATTTTGTCTACATAAAACTTAAACACAAAAAACCTGCAGATCTTTAATGTATACGCGGTCTTTGGTCAAATTGTTCAGTCATCAAAAAACTACTGTAAATCTGTTTAAAATTAAAATTGAAAATCTGTTAAGTTTACGTGAAAAAGGTAAATGTTAGTTGGAGCGGAGCTCCCATGGTGCAAGAAAATGATTCTTTAAAATCTATCTCCTCCGTAACCCGTAGGCCAATTTACATAATTTTTCGGCAATATTTATAGCTCAACGCAGGACAAGGTTTGTAAACAATAAAAATCTGAATTCGAATTTTTTTTTTTCCTTTACTATCTAATCAATTCGCTAATTTACATCTGTGCAATGTCACACCATTTGATTGAAGCTTTTGTTGAAATAAAATTAGTTATGACTTTAGACTTTTATTCCGCATCTTTGCACCTGTATCTTTCATCCTATCTTGTTATCTTTCCCATGTTATCTTTCATTTTTCCATAGCATAACGTCATACGGAATCTTGCTGTGAGGTAATGCGACTGACATTGAAACTATCTTTGTTTTGCAGAAGAGAGCCATAAGAGCAATTTAAAAAAGAAAAATTTAAAGAAATAAATATATTACTTTTGGCTTCCCAATATATTTACGAAAATTTAATGTATAAAAAAATATTTTATTAAAAATAGTGACGTACATTCTGTAAATACTAGGATCAAGCACAAGTTAGTATGTAATTTTGTTACTATATTATCTATATATTACGTCTAGTGCTGAAATTGCTTTTACAAAAAGAACATAAAGACATTTCTCATTTTGATACAAGTGTAGGCTGAAAAGAAGATATTCTTTGTAACAATCTCCAATGGCAATTATTATTATTTAATAAAATAATGGCTTATGATCACTCTTAGTTACATGTATGTACAGCAGGTTATCAGTCGTAGAACCAATCAATAGTTTTTGGGGCAAACGAGCATGTGGCTCACCTGATATTAAGTGAATACCGCCGCCCATGATCAAACGCAACACCAGGGGAATTGCAGGGGCGTTGCCGGCCCTTTAGAAAGGAGTAAGCTCTTTTCTTGAAGGTCCCCAGGTCGTATCGGTCCGGAAAAATCCCCGTTGGTAAATTATTCCACAGAGAGGTTGTATGCGGAAGAAAACAAAAAAAACCTATGTAGGTCTTTCCAAGAAAGACTAAGGTCTTTCCTAAAAAGAATCACCACCTTATCCTTCAAAAAACATAATTTTGTTACACAAAATATGAAAGTCGATTTTGTATTAAAACTTAAAATGATAAAAAATAAAGCGCAAGAACGTTAAAGTGTAAAATGTGAAAAACATTTTTGTATCCCCTATTGTTAATGAGTAAAATCATCAAAATTCAGTTATATAATTAGTTTTTCGATTCCACAAAAAAATTTAATATTGTCCGGGTCAATTATATCATTATAACTCCTCGTAGTCTCTTTCTTTTCCTGAAATTTCGTCACAGTCAGTTTAGCCACTCCGAAGATTAGGCTGAACAGATAGAAAGACTCACAAACATTTTTAAAATTGTTGTTCATGTCCTAGTAGCCATAGCATGCAAATAAACCCCTGAGCTTAATAAGGGAAGACATTTATGTAGATATTACAGATAGACACTTCAATTTTATATAGATGTATAGATGATCTAATTAAAAGATTATCTGATTCTATTATGACGACCACTGAACTCATCCAGAGACCGACACAGAGTAACAAGTAACAATTTTTACCAGTATTTCATTTTCAGATGTACATCGGCATATAGCGGCAAGGGAAGGTGTTCGTTTTGCTTCCACACTATTATCTTGAGGTAGCTTACAGCGACAATCTAATATATTTTCTCTTATATCAGCAAGCTGCTTCTTTTTCGTTTTAAGCTCTTCCATTTTGCCTTGCATATGACTATCACACGTAATTTTACAGTCATCTAGATCTTCAATAAATTTCATTTTTTTCTGATTTAATTCTGCAAGCTGGAATCAACAATCATCATTACGGATATATAATATATTTTTAAGAAAAGGAATATTATTTCGTCATGAGTCTACCCGTTAAGCTGTGAAGTGGGGGGAGAGAGAATAAGAAAATCCACTGCCCCATAATATCATTCCGTCGATGTCGTAAGAGACTGAGGGAAACTGAAACAGGAGATGGACAGCAAAATCTTAGAAATAACAGTTCAAAATGATGCGATTCCTAATTCCCCTGCCCCAAGCATGGCAACTATGGCTTATCCCCTATAAGCCATAGTTCCTATGAGGCAATCTTTGGGGGATACCTTTAATAATAATAATAAATTTTATTGCCTCTAAAACACACAGTTACATTCACGTTAAAACAAAAGAATTATATTTATTTGAGATAAAAGGAGACGGCTCAGCTTTGTCTGTAACGAGATACAGATCTCATACAGAGCTGTTTTTCTTTTATTTAACAGTGGACTATTAAAAAACTGTAATAAAGAAATGAATAAAATATTCATAACAGGCAGCAACGGCAACACCAAATAAAATGAAGTATGAAAACCAAACAGCAAGCAGCCTCTTCGCACCATAACTTTCTTTACTTTTACGGGGTTATTCAATGGGGACATAACAATTTTGTTTTATAATATGGAACAAAACTTTTTGAATGGAGAGGGGGCAAACAAACATACGGTTCACCTGATGGTGAGTGACTACCACCACCCATAAACAACTGCAACACCATGGGATTTGCTGGTGCGTTTCCGGCCTTTTAGAAAAGGGGCTGGCGGCACGGCAGTGCCACCGCCAAGTCGAGCAAAAAAGCGGCACGACCGTACCATCCTTTTCTCGAAGCAATTCAGGCCTTTTTCGACCCCCTATAACTTCGTTGTGGATAAAACTAGAAGCCTAAACCTAGAATGCATAGAAGCCGTGGTAGCTCAGATGGTTAACGCTCGCTGTAAATATTATAATAAAACGCGAGTAACCCGGGTTCAATCCCCGCCGGCACCAATGAAATTGTTAATTGCAATTTTAAGTGCTGATTTACCACGTGCTTGCCGGTGAAAGAAAACATCGTGAGGAAACCTGCATGTCTGAGGAATAAGAAAAAAAAAATATTTCGAAGACATGTGAAGTTCGCCAACACGCATTGGGGCAGCGCGGCGGACACTTCCTTGCCCTAAAACCCTCTCAGAAATGAGGGGAAGCCTGTGCCCAGCAGTGGGAAGTATATAGGCTGTAACTTTACTTTTTACTTTTAGAATGCATTGTATAAACATGGTATATTTCAAATTTCATTCAATTTTAACTAGCAGAATAAGACCTAGTCAAAGTTTCTTATTTTTGTCACTCACTGACTGACTGACTGATCATCAAAACTCAAAGGTCTTAGTCACACTTGCCTCATTCATTGTTTTTTCATGCGTAAACCACCAAAGCATAACTTTCTTAATAATTTCTTACATAATTTATTACGCTGTCATTTACAGTAAACCCTAAAATACCTTTATACAGCATAAGAGAAACATAAATTTTTCTCTAATACACAAGTTCATCAACTTGCTGACTTACCCTACATAAATTCTTATTTTACATATAGTTTTATTTTCTCCCTTTAATTTTCATATTCCTGTTCATTAATGAAATCATCATTTACAACACACCCGTCAGCGAGGAAAATATGACTTGAAAGTGTTTGGAAAAGACATTTGATGGTTAACTCACATATTCTCAACCCTCATCCTTCGAGTTTCAAACTTTCCAAGCAACGGTCTTTAAATAGATTGAATAGCCACGAGAAAGCTACACTAATAAAATTAAAATTCAATATAAAAGATTTTTATTATCTCTTGAGAGAACTATAGCTTTCTGGGGCTGTCAGGTACATAAAACATTCCATCTTGACTTCAATATAATAGTCAATAGTATATTATGTATATTAGTCGCAAAAACATACATTTAAATAAGTTTAAGTGCTTTATCTGTGTAACCACAAAATCAAAAATTGTTTCATAGTACACTTTCTCAACCAACTTACTTGATTTCCACCGTCCTGACAAGTGAACGTGTTTAAATATTTTGTAAGGATAGTGGTAAATTAAATTATGAATGTGATTGGAATTTTAACAATACACATATGTAAAGGTTTAATAAGTTATTTGGTTTTACTTTGCCGCCTCTTACGGCACCCACGGGACGGTATGGGGTCGTGGATATTCTTACACCGCCACTACTCGGTATGCACGGGTACAAACAGGAGCTGGGGAGCAGTATCTTCCTAATAACAATTCAAAATAATAGCCCAGAAACTATGGCAGAATCTCCCCTATGAGGCAATCTATACGAGAAGCCTATGTACAGAAATGGACATATTGCAAAACAATACCTCGTTGCTAATATTTTTATTCTCGCTGTCTTCTACTAAAAGCAGTTTAGAAATTTTCGCAACTTGATCTTTCACCGCGCCTAATTCGTTACGTAGAGCTCTTCCTGTATCAAACTTAAGTCCACGCGAAGACTCCACTTCATTTTCTAAATTTTTTACTTTTCTTCGTGCTTGTTCTTCTTTTAACTGCAAATATCATTGTAATTTCTCATTTCTGTTTATAATTAGTATAAAATGTCGTACATAAATATTATTAAAAAATAAAAAAATATATAAGTACGAAACATGCCGTTACGTTATATACCCAAAATTCTTCACCGTTGCTTTGGAAGACGTTTTCAAATTACTTGACTGGAATAGATAGGGCGCTAACACCTACCGAGCTACATTCTAAAAGCTTCTTGCCTGGTATTTCTCAAAATCTTAGGTGAAAGTGTACTTACGGACCTACGGAATTAAAACGTAGTACTTTACTGCTCACCGTAAGAGGAAGTTTAAAATTACTCAACGTATGATGGAAATGATTGTGCTCGGAGTTTCTACGCTAGATGTATTCCGTAACGTGGGAATTTTTTTTAAATTAGTAAGCTGAAATGGCCATTATAGACGGGCCATTTCAACTTACTTGACGGCGGCGGCCTCGTACCATAAAGTACAGTGTACCTAGTTAATCGTCCAATAGATGGAGAGACGACATGAAGAAAAACGAAAGTAGTCGATAGATGCAGATGACTCAGGACCGTATTTGTGGCGATTTATGAGGGAGGTTTATGTTTAGCAGTGGGATTGCAGTACGTTGTAGGCTATGTGTGAAAGTGATAGAGTTAAGATTTTGAAGGAAAATACGCCTAATCTATGCCTAATGCTATCATAACATATATAATTAATTTTATCAAATTATCACAAACATCAAAATCAAAGTAACTTAATTTTTATACCTACAAAAGTAAGATATTTTTTCTTTAACGAATAAGAATTTATTTATATTAGCGACACTAGCGATTGATACTGATACATGCTGTCGTTTTTCTCTTATTTATGAAAAGTAAACAGATTCTGATTTCAAAATTTTCCAAAATTGATGACATTAAGTTTTGAATATATATAAAGCAAAAAAAATGGTTCAATAATGATCGATAATTATCACTACAACTGAATATGGCCAAGAGGACGATAATCTTCAGCTTCTTCTGCTTTTCTCGTTGTACTGAGAATTCACCTTAATCGTCACGATAGGTAGTCGGATTGACGGTCGCAATACTGGACGTCTTACATCTTTGACGCTACGTTTTATCGCCATGTACCGGCAGTCTCTTACTTAACCTATCGAGAAAATAGGTTGATGAATTATCTAAGCTTACCAACACGCGGTAAAACCAAGGATCTCTTTTTCTCCAAAACCAAAGATCTTTCAAACTTAATATTATATTTCACTTAGTAATAGTTATACATGTGCACATAAAAATATAAATATTCCACTGATTCAGAGAATTCATTTCTGAAAGGGTATTGAAGCAAGCGTGCTCCGTTCCCGGTCAAGTCAACCCATTTGTGGCGCGATCCTGCGACATGACTCTACCACGTAAAATATTATTGAGCCATTTGTCGGATCAACTAATTAATTTACTTCTACCCACTTTATTTATTTTCTTGATTACGGTAAAATTGTTTTTATGCTTTTCTTTTTCTATTTGGTATGTATTTAATGGGGAGGGTTTAGCAGGTGTAACACGGGTCTGTGGGCTAGCTCGGTTGCTAAAGATACCTTCGGATTCAATAAATATTATTATTGTTCTTATTATAGTTGATCGATGCCATTGATCGAGGTCGATCGATGTTGATTGATTGGTGTGGTAGCTTTAGCTGATCGACGGATACTGGTCGACAAAGCGTTGTTCAATAATCGATCGACGTCAAATAAATCTTTTCAAAGCAAATAAATCTTCATTTCATTTCATTTCATTTCAATTGATAATTAATCGATGTGGTTGCGGGTTCATCATCACTATCTTTTAAAATGTATTCAGAAGAGGACGCATTACTGTTTGCCAGTACGCTCTTGCTCGTATTATTATTTTGCAACGCATACGCAAGACTGTAGATGCGACCGTTTTTAAGGTATAACCTTTAAAACGGGTTTTAAGGCTGGAATATAAAAAAGTTTAAGGCTTGAGATACCTTAAATTTATCTAAACGTCATTTTAAATAACGATCGGTTGTGCGGGGCCGGTTCTCGAATAATCAAGCAGCTCCATCGAAGGCGACTTATCTATTCTACCAGCGATCGATTCCATTGATTTATCGGTGTGGAAGAAACTATGTATCAACGTCAACTAATCCATTCTACCATCGATCGACAATCGATGGATTGGTGCTAACACCCTTATATATCAAAAAATCAAGCGGGGAAATAGCTGAGAAATACATATTAACCTCCTAGTATATTATATTATATTCATAAATTATAAATCTAAACATCGACTTGTCTAAATAGTTGCGTAATTTAAAATGAAATTCCGGCATAAACCATCATTTGTATAAAAATACAATACTTGTTTTCGGTTCTGTTTGTGTTGTGGTTATTTCCTTATTGGCACTGAATCCCAACTCTTAATCTACTTCTGATCTATATACTACGCGTTCATTTCGAGTTTGCCGTCGTAGACCGTTACGACGTCACAGCTGACGGTACCGTAGACGAAAAAAGTCATCATGTTTATGTTTTTTAGTATTCATATTTTCAATAAAGTTAAATAATAACGTGTTCGATGAAATAAAATATTTTTTGAATGATGATGATGATGAAATAATAACGTGTTCGATAAAATAAAATATTTTTTATAGTTTTATTTTACATTTTAAATATATCAAATTAAAGATTTTCGAAATCGCTTGTTTCTGTATCACTGTCATCACAAAACGGTTACAAACTAGTAAAAACAGTAACAAACTAGAGAACGTACGGGAGCATAAAAAACGGACGTAAGTACACTTCGACGTTGCTATCGGTACTAAAAGGGCGACGCTTGAGGCGCGGAATGAGGGGGCGCGGCGGGAGGTAACGGCATTCTTGAAGTGAACGACTAGTAAGTGTTACATAGGGTACGGGTATGTTATTAGGCGCATCTGTTAACCATAGCTACCACAGAATACTATAATACATACATAATAAAACGGAGGTGTGGGCGGAGCCCGTGTAGCCTTTAAATGCCACAAGACGTCAATTCAAACGTATAAATGTCAACACGAGATATGTTTTGACGTTACAATCGTTACCAAATTTCGCATACAAATTATTTAGTAAATGCCAAATTGCACGCTATTTACAAATAAATATGTATTAAAATCCGTCTGTCAACACAGCGAATTGGGTTTGTAGTAGTGATTAACTGATAATAGGACGTAATTGCTTGTATGTGTGCTCCCGGCGACGCCGAACCTCGGTACAAAATAAGGTTGATAGCCATTCTATTGCGTATTATAGAATTCTATGGTAGGTACTGTGCTAACACTATTACATAATTTATTGTTTTCGATAGTACTCGTATTTGCAAATGATCGCTTTGGATAAAGTTGTTGTCTTAACTATCTACTAACTACATGGTACTTGTACGTCCACCAAATATTGAACAATATATATAAAGTTTTGGGAAATGAATTATACAGCAAGAATCGAAAACATATGGCAGAATTTCCTGCTCCAAAAATCCTCTCAGAAGAAAATATATTCGCAGCAATTGAACGCAGTGAATTATTATTTCACAGTATACTTTAACTTTACTTAAATATGTAAATACATTGAAATGTTACTACGAATCTGTCTTTGTTACGAATAATATTTTTTAATCACACAAGAAAAACGGGCTCTTCATGACCTCGTTAATAATAATCACGCTATGTATAAATGTCTATTGAATAGTACGCATTATAATTTATAGTGATCGGTTTCGTATTTGTTTTCCTCGTAATTTATAGTAGGTGTTCTACTGGGTATTTAGCCAGCTACAAAAAAGGAGAAGGATCTCAATTCAAGTCGAGTTTACGTTTTTTGTTTTTTCGAACTATGTTCGATACGTTCGTCAATTGTAAATTGTTCCATAGTTAGACAACAAGGAACCCTTATTTACCCTTAGTTTCGCTGATTGATTTTAGGACTACGCCTAGGGAGTAGGATTGTCAGAAAAGACGCGTTAGCACGGGTGCCAACTCTGGAGCATACGTCCTTAGCACGATTGGGGGGATCCCATCAGGCCCACTTGAATTGAATGTCAATATTTTGGCCTATTTTTAATTATAGTGGTCCAACCGTGAACTCACTTAAAATGCTCAATATCAAGAAAACCCCAACTAAGTTCACATATTGTGACGAGCAACTACGGAACCCTACTTCTACAATATGCGTGGCCCGATATGCAATTGGCTAGTTTGAATCATTTGAATAGATAGATATAGGTAATATATTAAAACTATTACACGTGGTAGAGGCACGGTGCAGATATATTATGGTTGCAGCACGAATAGGTCGGCTCGACCGGGGAAGGACCACGCTCTCACAGAACACGAGCGTAAAATAGCAGCTAAATACTGCTATTTCGTATAGTGAGTGTAGAGATCCGGAGACCCTTTTAACTGGAATTTAGACATTCCATCCTTATAACATTTTTAGATAACATTTTCGGTACATAATCGGATCGGACAGGGTTTTCATATTGTATATTATGACAAAAACCATATGAAATATGAGTATGTATTGTTATATACGTAAAGCAACCTCTCCACTTACTTGAAGGTCTCTACTGAGTTGTGCGGCGCGACACTGTTGTGCCGCGAGAGAAGCATCAGCGCGCGTTACCTCTTCAACCAGGTAAAACTTTTTTCGTGCCCGCTCACAAAACTCCTGCTCTATATTTTTCAGATTCTCATGATCCTTTTTTACATCTTCTGCTCGGGCTTCTATTTGTTTTGCCATTACAATACAAGCGTCCTTGTAATTGCTGCGTTCATTTATTAAATTTGTCATCTAAAAAATATATACATCATTATTATTCAAACATAACAATGAAACTTATATGACATAATGCTCATTACGCGCTTTTCAACTGAAAATAAAGGATTTAAAGGTACGGATTTTTTACATTACATTCACGAGAGTATATAGTCTAGTAGATTCTCTAAAGCCGCCAATACATCGGGTGATACGGGTAGTGGGTTTTTTTACGCCACTACTACACGGCGGCATCTGTGTGCCGATTTAACAAATTAAGGAAAACTTCTAGGTGAGTTTGCAGTTGCCGCCAGTAATTATCATCATCATCAGCCTGCGGCAGTCCACTTCTGGATGTAGGCCTCTCCAAAAGCGCGTCACCTAGCCTGATCTTCGGCTACAGGTATCCAGTTGCTGGCAGCCGTCACTCTAGCCAGGGAGCGTCCCACACAACGTTTACCTAAACGCGGCCTCCACTGTATGATACGCCTACTCTAACGGTTATCACTTGGTGCTTACCATTGGGAGGTAATGCCCCTAATCGCCACGCTGGGCAAGCGGGTTGGCGATTGCAGTGCCAAGACACGTCGCACCTGTGACGCTGCAGCCCATCACAGATCTGGATATTTTTGGCCTGAGATAAGAATTGAGATGGTTACTCTGCCATCTATCGGATGTTTATGCTTTTTTTAATTTGTAGTTGTCTCAGGAAGAGGTGCGTTGCAGGATTCTAAAGAGGCGGCTACACGACAGTGAAGCAAGTGTAAATTTAAAATCTGTGTCAAAGCAAGTTAAAAAAAGTTACAGCCTATGTACGTCCCACTCCTGGGCGCAGGCCTCCTCTTCTTTCTGAGAGGGTTTAGGGCAAGGAATAGTCCGCCGCCCCGCCCCAATTTCATTTGTCTTCGAAAAAAAATGTTCTTATTTCTCAGACATGCAGGTTTCCTTACGATGTTTTCCTTCACCGCCGAGCACGTGGTAAATCAGCACTTAAAATTGCAATTAATAATTTCATTGGTGCCGGCGGGGATTATCGGCTTCTAGATGTCTATGAGCCACAATATACACTTACCGTCAGATTTTATATAGAATAAGGTGACAAACGAGCACACTGTCCGTCTGATCGTAAGTGGATATTTACCATCAGGTGTAATCAATATAATCCTGTCTTCCGCGGATAGCAGGTCCCCATTTTGATTAATTGCTGTGACCGAAATTACGAAAATTCAATAATTCAAAAAATCTCCGCTTCTCTGTAGAGAATTAATACTCATAATACAAAACATGGCGGGATTATGCTACTTGACCATGTCATCATGAATTATGCTACTATATTTCACTGTGTTCTATGTGTGGTACTTCCCCGGTCGAGCCGACCTATTCGTGCTCCAGTTATAATGAAGATGCAGCGTAGCTCTACCATGAAAACTAGAAATATAAAATATAATTCAGTAACTGACAGTAGACTATTGGGGCTGGGCGTGAACCGCGAACTCATCTTGCTGATTCTTTTCAGAATAGAGGTTTTCTGAACCAGTGGTAAAATAAAAATATTTTTTTAGTAAGAATTACATGTAATCTATAAAAAGATATTCTATTTTATTTTTCATCGCTAAATTACTATTGTCTGCCTTAACACCATACGACATTAAAGCTATAGGTTCAAATGTAGAATAGAATAGAATAGAATAATTTTTTATTCAATATAGATTACAAGTAATTTTTATTGAAAGTCAATATATTACGTTAACATTGGTTCGAAAAAAACCCTCTGAACTGGGAAGAACCAGCAAGAAACCCAGCGGGACTCTCTTTTAAAAATAAATTTCACAATGTCAAGGGTCAAAAAGTATTTACAAAATTTATTTTAGAAACAGCTTGGAAGCGACCGCCTCATTCCAAGGGGTTATTATCAACCATGCATTCATTTATATTATAATAACCCCTTATATACAGTTTTTGTTTAATTAAATATTTAAACTTGGTAATTGAGAGACCTTGTATATTTTCTGGGACTTTGTTAAAATAGCGTATACATTGCCCCAAGAATGAATTACCGACTCTGTGGAGTCGAGAAACTGATAGCACCAGCTTGTGTTTAAACTAACTAATGTACATTAAGTGATTGATACCTGTTTCGTAAGGTCATCCTGTTGTTCTTCGGCATGCGCGAGACGGCGATGATAGCCCATTTCAAGATCCTTCCACGCAGCCTCTGCGCGTTCTAACAAATCTAAGCGTTCAGCTTCTCTATTTGCCAGTTGCCCAACACGTTTCCGCAGCTCTGAAGTTGCTGAATCCAACTCAGTCAAACGCTCTACACAAGCGGACTCCAAACAACATGCCTAAGGAATTAAATATATTTATCCTATACCTTTAAACGAACAAATCTTGTATATATATATATATATATATATATATATACAAGATTTGTTCGTTTCTGGTTTCAAGGATAACGGTGTTTACACTAACATCGTGTATATATATATATATATAGATCTAGCTAGGATTTATTTTTGAATTATAAATTTTGAATGATAAATTTTGAATTAGAATGAATTTTTATTCGTGTTTTAGGCAATGAAAAACTGCTACAATATCGTTAGAATAAGAAAGTAAATTTTGACAGTTTATTAATGATTACAAATGGCTTAATTGGTATATTGGGCGGTCACAAAATCGTAATACCATGGTTCGAGCCCAGACCGACCGACCGACTTTTTTTAATTTTTTTTTTCAAGTTCCTTTCTTTTTTGAGAAAATGTATTTCTTCGACCCCTTTTTTTAGTATTTTTTAAAAACACGAAAATTTAAATTAAACTAATTGCACATTGCAGTTCAGTTTTTTCTATTATGTCGCTAAGATCAAAAAATATTATTCGTATTTCATTAATATGAAATTTGTATCTAAACATAATTTCCAAAACACATGAATTAAAAAAACCGAGCGAAAAATACCGAGCAAAGCTCGGTCAACCGGTTACTATAATCACTAAATATCATTAAACATTCATATTAATAATTAAAATAATATAATATTACAATAATTCTCGTTATGATGGCTAGTCAATTCTAGTAAAGCATCTTTAAATCACGTATCTGTGTTCGCTTGCACCGTTTGTGCAAAACAAAATTGCACAGGCAATCTTCAATCCCGTTATGTTGGTAAAATTACTGCCCGCAATATTTATATATTTTTGTAACATAAAATACGAGGGTGGATTGAAAAGTACTCGGCCTAACCAAGAAAATAAACACATACTAAATCAGTTACATTTTTATTTTTCTACATAATCACCATCAAGTTCAATACACTTTTGCCACCTCCCCTTCCAAGCATTTAGACCGTTGAAAAAAAATGATTCTTCCTTAGAGTCAAAATATGCGTCTACAGCTGCTTTGACCTCGTCGTTTGTCGAAAATCTTTGACCTCCCAAGTGCTTTTTTAGGTTAGGGAACAGAAAGAAGTCTGATGGTGCCAGATCAGGTGAATACGGCGGATGCGGTAACAGTTCAAAGCCACAGTTGTGAATTTCAGCCATTGACTGTACTGACGTGTGAACACGGGCGTTATCTTGATAAAACAGGACTTTTCTTCTGAGCATTCCTCGACGTTTTTCTTTTATTTCCTCTCGTAAACGACGTAGTAAGGTGCAGTAGTAATCAGAGTTTATAGTCTGACCCCTTTCAAGATAATCAATCATAATCACACCTATCGAGTCCCAGAATACTGAAGCCATCACCTTATTTGCCGACAAAATCGACTTAGCCTTTTTAGGGGGTGGTGAACCAGGTCTTCTCCACTGTTTTGATTGTTGTTTTGTTTCCGGTGTACATTAATGAACCCATGTTTCGTCGATAGTAACAAAACGATTCAAAAAATCATCTGCATCGGCTTCAAATAACTCCAAACAGTCGCGTGAAATAGTCAATCACGTCCTTTTTTGTTCAACTGAAAGCAGTCGCGGAACCCACCTCGCAGACACCTTGTGGAAATCCAACTCGTTGACAATGATGTTTTGAGTTCGTTCATAAGAGATGCCTATAATCTCGGCTATCTCTCTAATTTTTAATCTGCGGTCTCCCATTATTAAATCAAGTACTTTTTTAATATTTTCGTCAGTAGTTGACGTCGAAGGCCTTCCAGAGCGGGGTTCATCTTTCACACTCTCTCTACCACGCTTAAATTCTGCTATCCATTTTTTGACGGATGAATATGACAGAGCACAATTGCCTAATGTACTGACCATGTCATCATGGATGGCTTTTGATGATATCCCCTTCTTATGGAGGTACTTAATGACGGCACGCTGCTCGATTTGCTCCATTCGCGGAAATTATGTCCGATTACTTTGTTAATAAATTTATAAAATCACAACTAATTATCGCACACGTTTCGAACTTCACACAATGAACTAGTCTAAACTGAACTAAATAATGTGAGTAGATTTGATTTTTAGAATTGAATGGATCTGTGTTAGGCCGAGTACTTTTCAATCCACCCTCGTATTTGTGTAATTTGCCTGGCACGCTCGGTGATGACTTATTACCTAACATTCATTATGTATTTTGTTTTTAATGTATTTCTCATTTAAGTAATTTTTTGCAAATTCTTATGAGAATAATAAGCTTAAAATAATTTTCAACTTTTTTTTATATAACGGTGACAAATGAGCACATAGTCCATCAGATGGTAAGTGGAAGCTGCAGTCCTTAGACATGGACATCTATTCTCGATTAAGAATCAAAATGCAGAAATGCATTATCAGACCTGTGGATTTTAATGGAACGTCTCGTTACCAGTAATAAACTCACTAAAGCACAGCTTTATGATGCTATTTTAAAATAGTAAGTACAGATACTCTGAGTCATTCCTCTATCGAATTGACTCATTCTCGCTGCAATAATACGTTACAGCATCTCTCTACCACGTAAAAATTATTATTCATAAAATAAATCGAAATAAATAAATTTTAAAATTATTTATTGTATATAAATAATAAAAGAAATATAATTTTAATACGCAATAATATCTGGTATGTATGACAGTTTCCTGTAAGAGAATTTGACACATCAGGGACAGAAACGTTTCATTCAATGTTTTGTATTCACATAAATGTAATAAAAACTTACTTGTTAATAACAGTTATCAACACGTTCCCTGTCAGCATATAAAATCATGATTACACTCACATGTCCACTTTAGATTTCGGTTATAATAGTTTAATATAGATCCCAGTAATACAGTATAGGTGTTACTTATTTTTCATTTCTTTTGGGTTTTTTTATAGGCCAAAAACCCAATGAGGTCAACCCCTATTTCATGGGCGTGTGAGTATGAAATTATGTTATGTTAATATATATAAATATTTATAGCAAGGGTCGTGAGGTAAGAGCGACCTCATGAACGTGGCATTAGAAGTCTCCAATGAGGTCAAGGTTTACCGCGTGGACAGGGAACGTGTTAAGGAATCAGTAACACTTAACGAACAAACAGTATTTATATTAGATTTTTTAATTATAGTAAATATAAAGTTACAGGCTATATACATCCCACGGTTAGCAACAGAAATATTCGCCGTGCTGCCCCAATGCATGATGGCGAAGAAAATTATGTTGTGTCTTCGAATTTTTTTTTCTTTCTCAGATTTGCAGGTTTCCTCGCGATGCATCAATGCCGCTATTGCCTCCTAGGCAAAACTGCTAAAATTAAAATTGCAATTATTGTTAATTGCAATTTTAATTTTAGCAGTTTTGCCATTTTCATTGCTGTCCGCCGGTATTAAACCCAACCCGTGTTACTACTACATCTCTCAATCTCTATATACACAGTTCACAGCTGCCGCACATTCCTTATGCAACCCGTGTAAGGGCAAACCGTTTCACTATAAGCATTTTCATTTATTACAACTTGGGACGAAACACACACTTGCTGTACACGTCAACATGCGTTTTCCGATCATGATATTATCAGTGTTTAAAACCAATTAAAAATTATGCAGACATTACTAATTAAAATTTCATTCATATGTTTTCTCTAACATACTTGTTACCTATGATAACTGTATAAACTCAAGAAGTATATAGCGAGAATAATATCAATGAATAACTTTGTTGTCCTGACTCAACTCAATCATTAGAAAAAATATTAATAATAATAAGGCTAAAACAATACGCGGATAAAAAGTAATTATGATACTCGTAAAGTGGACAAGTGCGATTTACATCAACATCGTTTAGGTTTACCTGTTCATTCGTTAATTCTATTAAATAGATGAAGCCTCACAACGTGTGGCCTTCGAAGCATGCAACGACTAAGTCTAGATATTCCTGATAAATAAAATACTCAATCGTTCGTTCAAGTTCAATTGAAACAGACATATTTAATTGTTGTTATTTATGTGCTATAATTCTTCATAATATCATAGGATCATAAATTAAGTGAGATATAATAAATAAATTATGCACTAAGCCCACAAACATTATATACATATAAGACAGTTCGGAAATGAAAACGATTGTTTAACACTAACAATTTCTTTTTAAAATCTAAACTAAAACCATCTCCCGTGCGGTGGCAGTGGGTTTAGCAAGAGACAACTATAGGAAATGCCAGAAAAATCATACGGTTTCCGGCAGACGGCGGCTTATCTACCTCTTTACACTAAGCGTAAAATAGGCAGGCAAGTGGCAGAGATTGTAGCGTTAAATGTGAGAAAAGTCTGGTACTGCGACTGTTAATTCGCCTGTCAACTGTCACAATTAAGGCTTAACAATTATGTTTAAGAAAACGTCTTAAACGTTTTTATGCGTAGTAGAGCTTAGCTGCAGCTATAGAATGAATGTGACAGCCCGACGGAGGATGAACCGCGCTCTCATAGGAAACCAGCTTAAAATAGCAGCATAATGCTCCTGTGTTTGATATAATGAGTGTAGAGAACC
Source organism: Parnassius smintheus behrii (assembly GCA_036936625.1). Classification (NCBI taxonomy): domain Eukaryota; kingdom Metazoa; phylum Arthropoda; class Insecta; order Lepidoptera; family Papilionidae; genus Parnassius; species Parnassius smintheus. The sequence continues at coordinate 36,944,231 of JAUPFT010000001.1, read as the reverse complement.
GGGGATCCTTCCTTAAAAATTTCATCCTCAGTATGAAGATGTAATGTTTAAGGATAAAGATGGTGACAACCTATCTGCACTTTTATTCTTAATCGAGAACAAATGTAGATGTCTATGATATACTTCTTATTAAAAGTGTATAGTGGACGCAATTCGCTAAATTGAGCCGAGCATGGATATCAATCTGTAGGAAAGCAAGCTCAAACCGTCCTGGGCGTTAATCCTTTACAAACTAGCCCTCTCCTCCTTGTCTAGATATAGATCAAGGGGCGTTGGGCATGGAAGTGCATTAAGAGCCACTCTAGGCGATGATCGCATCGCTCCAGTTGCCATTAAGCGGGCAGTCCTTTGTAGACAATTTAGTCTGTCCACAGTCGTCTTTTTTTTGGCTTTGTTACACCAGACAGTGGAGGCGTAGGTAAGAATTGGCCTCACTTTACTGCTGTACAGCCATAGAATCATACTGGGACGCAAGTCGGACGCAAGAGGTGAGCAGCCTCTTGTATTTGCAACCTCAATCGATGTTTAAAACAGCGCTATTTTTTGTTTTCTGTTTGAAAGCATCGACTTCACCCACCTGATGTTTGTGGGGTTAATATTTTAGATGTCAGACCTCCAATCAACAGTAATGTAGAGCTACTGTCGAAGGCGCCGTCAATATCTAGAAAGGCATAAAGAGCTATTTCTTTATTCTCCAGTGCTTTTTTAACCCTGTCAATAACAACGATCAGGGCCGTTTCCATAGATTTTCCTCTGCGGTAAGCATGCTTGTTGTAATGTATGGGCCTCGTAGCTAGAGCTACATCACCTATATATCCCTCCTCACTTATATATCCATCGATCCTTATAGATCGATAACCTTTTCTGGTGTCTTAAGAAGAAAGGAAGACAGGAAAAAGACTTGAGAGCAAGTTTCTTTACCAAAGTCCTCTAGACATATAGGTCTAAGGGACTTTGGTAAAGAATAGTCCTTTCTACCAGCCTTAGGTGTAAAAAGAACTTTGACAATTGTCCATCATTCTGGAATATATCCCCACGCAAAACTTGCTCTCAAGATTTTCACCAGATAAGGAAGAAGGATATTGATACCCCTCTGTAGTTGGATAGGAATTATTCCATCCCGTCCCCTTATCTTATATGGCTTAAAGGAGTCAACAGTCCACTGTACCAGGTTTGCCTTAATTATCCTTGCAGCCCCATAACATGTCCTCATTACAAGGCCTTTGTCTGAGAGAACTCAAGGCAAAAGTCTTATGCGACTTTGGGAAATGGATTGACGCTTGTAACTACAATATTTCTGTTTCTATATTCGGTTAGGACAGCACTATAAATATCACACTCTTTATTTTTTTTTGTCTATCAAATAGTTTCCTGGTATTTCCCTGGGCTCTTTAAAGCCAAGTATGTAGGAAAGTTTCGTGTTGAGGTCTTGGTTTTGGCGAAACAACTATCCTCGAAGGCTTCACGGATATCTACGGTTAATGTTTCCGTCGCTAACTCCAGACCTTCAAAACGTTTCTAATCTCTGTAGACATCCCAGGAGGTTACTTTTGGATCCCTAAAAGCCATAGTTTCATAAGTTGGTGATGCTCCAATAACACACTTAATGTGTTTGTGATTTGATATCTTTTCACTACCAACATGCCAGTCAATTATCCGCCTGGATATGGTATTGGTAGCAAAGGTTATGTCTAACACTTCTTGACTTGCACGCGTTACGAAGGTTGATGTACACCCTAAGTTTAGGCTTACCAGGTGGTTGGAGATGAGAAAGTCATAAAGTATTACCTCTATCGTTGATGTTAGTGCTTCCCCAGGCTGTATGGTAAGCATTAGCATCACAACCCACCACAAGTTTGGCATTGTGATTTCGGGCGGACTCCACCCCTATGGTAGGATCTGAGTTCTCTCCGGAAAGATAGACTGAGCAAATGATTACCAGGCATCGTTTCTGTACTCTAAAACAATTAAGAGTTCGATGTTTTTATTGTAAATTATACAAGCCTTGTATATATATGTAAGCCTGCCTTTAATATTAACAAAGCCCTCAGACCGAGGTGAAATCAGCGCCTTGGGTCACTCTCGCTAATGACGTTCCAGTCTCACCCCGAGAGGTGAAGAGGATTCGAGTTGAGGCGGTTCAGACTCCATTACCGCGTCGCAATTTCCCTTAACTTTTAAAGTTATAATTTTAAATTCAAGGACGACCCTGCCGCCTGCCGCCCAGAGATTTTCCGCCGCGCCGATTAGTCGTCCAGCAAAAAGGTTACTAGGAACCCATTCTTCTCGTCCCTACGGTGGAGGATTTTCCACAGCTTGGTACGGAGCCCCTCATTTTCATCAACAGCACAGCCGCCTGCTTTGGAGAGTCGGCTTCGATGCGGGGCAGATAGGTGATGCCATATAAAACATAATACACAATAAAATCGCTGTCAGCCTTATTTTGTACGAGAATCGGTGTCACCGGGAGCACACATAAAAGCAACTACGTCATCATATCATTACTACAAACCCGATTCGCTGTATTAACAGACTAAACAAAAGTCTAAAATGTGTAAATTCGCTCAATATTTTTGACACGTCAATATTTCCTTATTTTTGTTTCTAATATTTACAAAATTTAAATAGTTTCGACTTACTGGCGGTAGGATTCCATTTCCCGCTGTTCTATCGACACGTAATTATTGCACAATTTGCCATTTTTTAAATAATTTGACGCTTGACACGAAAATTGAAAACCATTGCTTGTGTTGACATTTATAGGTGTGAATTGACATGTTAGTAACACCAATTCCAAGAAATTTGCCGAGTTTTGGGTACTCATACAACAAGTACAACTTCTCAACACCCACAATCTGATGGAATGGTAGGACGATTTAATCAGACATTGGAGAGGTACCTAGTAAAAGCTGTGGAAAATCGACAACGAGATTGGAACAAGCATTTACTACCGTTTTTGTTATCATATCGAAGCGCTGTTCGAAAGTACATCGGTGACACTGGTTTTCGCAAACCTTGGAAGAGAATTACGGCTGCCTGCGGACTTGATCACCGGAATACCACCTGATGCCCCACGCAGTATAACTGATTATGTAAATGACTTGCGGAACACAATGAATGACATTTATGAGCACGTCAGACAGTCGGGCCAGCAAACCTCTGAAAAGATGAAAACCCGGTATGACCGCAAAATAAACTACAAAGGGTTCAACGAAAGGTCACTAGTGTGGTTGCACAATCCAGTTCGCAACAAAGGGAAATCTCCAAAACTTCAAGTTTAATGAGAGGAACCGTACCAGATTGCGACAAGGATCAATGAGTCAACTTACCGGATACAGAAAGGTGCAAGAGGTACTCCTAAGATCGTCGAGTAGCAGAACTGGGAGAGCTTTCTAGAAAATTCCATACTAGAACTTTCTACACCTAGTCAGTCGGGATCGGTACATACTCGAACTTTCTAGATGTTTGAGTAGAAGAGGCCACATATAAGAAGTATAGTAGTAAGAAGAGTAATGACTACGATCAACTCAGTATAAAATTGGCGATACAAGCGAATACTTTGAAGCAATATAACTGCGAACTTAAGTGATCAGTGTGATTGGTGCGCTTTAAGTTGTAATTGGTGTTCGGTAATTAAAGTGTCAGTTTTGGTAATTCAATCGGCAGTTTTTATTGTCACGAACCCCAAGCTCGTAACAATATATTTCATTAAATTATATCTGAACTAACCGCGTTTATGTTCTTCTTTATATCACTACTTTGAGTCTTCTGTGGCGTTTTTATTGCAATGCGTGGGTTTGGTGTATGTTCCAGTCGCATTACAATTTTCGTTTCGCCCGGCAGTTTTATAACAGGACCGACCAAAGACCGGATGTCTGAGTTCACAGCATCAACTACATTGGAATAATGAGATTCCTTTCGATTGGTTGGCATTTTTGGGTCACAGGCAACATCGGTGGTACTGACAAGAAGTATATCTTCACTACTGAATGTTTCGCCTTTTTCAACCATGTTTTTACTTAACATTTTAAGTACATATCTGAAATTACAAATTTATTAAAAGCATATTTTCATATTGCAAAATTTAAGACACAAAACTAAGTATTGTTAAACACACATAATAACATAATATAATTAAATAAGCAGATTTTTTCAGTCCACATGATGGTAAGTTGAGGATGTGCCCTATAGATATCTACATCCATCTTAGATTGAGAAATAAAATGCATATATGTTGTCAAACTATGGAATTGGATGGAATGCCTCGTTTTAATTTATAAGGGTTTTCAGTTCCCCGCACTCACCATATGAAACACAGCAGCATTATGAAGCTATTTTATGCTGGTTTTCGATAAAAACGTGGTCCTTCCCTGGTCGAGCAGACCCATTTGTGCAACAACCATTATATGGTTTCAGAATACTATCCATCTTCCATGTACGTTATAGGGTATAAAAATGTCCTCCAGACAGAAATTTGAATACGGTTCCAAGTCTTAACAGTAATTGGCTATCTACGAAGGATAGGATTATAATGTATAAATGTGTGAGCAAGCACAAGAGTACTATTATAACCACAACACCATAGTACGAAGCCACGCCGACACGACCAGAGAAAAATCAGGAGCAGGACCAACGGTTTTCCGAGGCATGAAGATGAAACAACACCAATTTTTCAATTCCGGATTGATACTGAAAATTTCTTAACAGAAAACCGGGTGACTTATTTTGATCCACCGGGGGTTTCAAACCAGGGATCAATAGCCAACAGTCACGGTCACAACCGCTATAACAGCTGCGTAATGCTACTGTCTACCAACGAGGCAGTCAAATACATATAAAAACAATTTGCTATATATTATAGTTATCTCTGTAATGAGCCACAATGTCTTGATTATTCACCGAACTGCTATGAACTAGTCCTCTTCTATCCTTAACCGTAACATAATTTCTATGGTAAAAAAGTTATCGAAAACGCATAATAATTCACTATAAATAGACGCGTCTCATCCTCGGGCTAGTTACTAATGGCATTTAAGTTAATTGGAACTACAAATGAGCCCGCATCAATTTCACAAGCTTCAACTGATATTATAATTACAAAATAATGATTTAGCGGTATTTAAGGACGTAATGTATGTCATTTGTAAAGATTTTATAAAATGAAAAAAGACGTACTCATAAAGGCCGTTTGTGTCTTCATGAACTAATTGCTTCCAGGCAAGAATAGCGCAGGCTAGATGTCGTTCCTTAGCGCCATGTGAAATCATTGTATCAATATTCCAAGACCCACTTTCCAGGCGCTCTTGCATTGCCTTTATCTCCAACTGGTAAAAACATGTGATTGATGTAGCTGGCTATCGACATGACAAGTCTTAGCGAATATTCATAGACAATCTCAAGCCTGAATTCATATTTGATATGTCAAAATTGAGTCTAGTCCGTACTATTACTACGTTAAAATTTTTGACAAAGTGAATTTTAAGTTCAAACTCGAGATGATCTGGAAAACGGCATTTGTAACAACCTATATATTATGTCCCGTATCTGGGCACAATCTTTCTATTATTGCGCTGCTTAAATATCGAGACCAAAAACTCGATCGTCTTTGGTGCTAGATATCCGTGTGAAGACATTTTCTGTTGTACAAATAAACGTTATGTTTTTATTTTAACCATTTCCAACCTGCGTAATTTAATTTATACGACAATCTTATATGTTATATCGACAATCCATCTGCCAAGCGTAGCGATTAGGGTTTATTCTCCGTTGAACATAAATTCCTATCCCTCCCTATCTTAAGTATTATAAATTATAATTCATATTAAGCCTTTGGCATTAAATTTAAAACGTGACCGACGGCAGTTTAATAGATAGCCGAGAGAGCAGAGAATAGATTAGCCGGAACAAGCAGAGGGACAGATTTTTTTTTTAAATTGTGTTTTTGTTATAAGTACTGTACTATAATTAACTTTCATAAGCATTTAGTAAAAAGTTATTACTTTTTAGAAAGGGGTATGAAAGTGAACGCAAGTAAGACGAAGGTTATGGTTTTTGAAAGAGAAGAAAGTAAAACGATTTGTGAAATAAGAATAGAAGGGTAGTTGATCGAGCAAGTAGATGAGTTTGTATATTTGGGCTGCGTATTTAGCAGGGATGGGAGATATGATAAGGATATAGAACGACGAGTGAACGCGGGAAATAGAGTAAATGAGGCCCTGCACTCTATTGTGAAGAGTCAAAATGTGTCAAAAAAGGCACGTATGGCATTTCACAATGCTGTGTTGGTCCCTACTTTAACGTATGGTAGTGAAAGTTGGGTGTGGCAGAAGAGGCACGAGAGTAGAATCAACGCAGTAGAAATGCGGTCGTTAAGGAGTATGTTAGGGCTGAATCTGAACGATAGGGTAAGAAATTGTGTAATAAGAGAAGAGTGTGGTTTGCAAGATGATGTTGTGACCATGATTAAGAAAGGAATGCTTCGATGGTTTGGTCATGTGTGAAAGAATGAATGAGGAAAGAGTGACAAGAAAATTTATGTTGCAGAAGTGAATGGCAGAGTCGGAAAGGGACGTTCTAGGCGAAAATTTACCGACCAAATTGGCGATTTATTGAAAACGGGCCAAATTAGGAGTACCCTTAACCGACGAGCAAGTATGCGTAGGTGTATGGATGTGAAGGAGGCGAGAGAGGTGTGTCAGGATCGTGCCAAATGGAAGTCTGTAGTCTCTGCCTACCCCTCTGGGTGACAGGCATGAGTGTTTTATGTTATTACTTTGACATTACAAACAAACATGTCAATTTTCGCATCTAGCAGCTCCTGTGTAGAAACGGACTCCCCTTTTTTTAGAGCCGTGGTAGCACAGATGGTTAACGCTCGCTGTAAATATAACAGAACGCGAATAACCCGGGTTCGACCCCCGCCGGCACCTATGAAATTGTTAATTGCAATTTTAAGTGCTGATTTACCACGTGTTCGGCGGTGAAGGTAAACATCGTGAGGAAACCTGCATGTCTGAGGAATAAAAAAAAATAGTTTCGAAGACATGTGAAGTTCGCCAACACGCATTAGGGCAGCGCGGCGGACACTACCTTGCCCTAAACCCTCTGAGAAATGAGGGAAGGCCTGTGCCTAGCAGTGGGACGTATATAGGCTATAACTTTATCTCAATTTTATTTATTTTTATAGATATACATAATAATTTTTTTTTATTAGAAATATAGTATAATTTTTATACGTCGCAGAGACATGCTTCAGGTATATTGCAGTTGTAGTACGAATGTATCGGTTTGATCTCCCGATCGACCAAGGACAGTGCTCTCACAAGAATACCAGCGTAAAATAGCAACTTAATGCTACTGTGTTTTGTGTGGTAAGTGTAAAGAACCGGAGGTATATTTTAAAAACCAAAGTTTTAATGAGTTTGTGAGTATCAAAATATATGACATCTTTTATTGCGTTAACTTAAGAGCGTGATTTTTTTTAAATTCCATGAGACTTGCAAATGCGTTGGCGGCCATTACTAGTTTGTAATATATCATTGATATGAAGAAGAAATAGAGCAGTTCCTATCACGCAGCCTCGTGTAATACCAACATTCACAAGCATGAATGCTGGGTATGCATCGTCGATTACGATCTCAACTCCCTTATTATAAGTCTCGACTGCCTCCACACAGTTTCAGATAAACTAGAAGATCACCGGCTAAGCGACTCCGACGGAAACCGTATAAGCGTTCACTAATCAGCTGGTGCTCCTCAAGCTACCTCATGAGCCGGCAATTATAAATGAATAAAATTAAAATACAATACATTAAATAAATGGAGACGTTACCTCTAGGTCGATATTTGGAGTTTTAGTCAATAACTTTGTAATATTCCAAGCAATTAGCGACTTCATTGATTTATTTTTCTCATCAGCAAATCCAATTTCACAATTTTCTCTGCCGGCGACATTTTTGCGTAACTTCACAGATGTATGAAAGATTTGGGTCTTAGTTAAAGATATATATGAAAATTAAATAAAAGTTGATGATTCTAACTAAAAAATATGCTTATACCTACAACAATAAGCTGTCACTTTAATTATTTATAATATCCTATATATTACTATTTTTATATATATTTCTATTAACATAAATATTTTAGTCTTATATAAATTAAGTAATAAATTCAAGTTTATGACTTAAGAACCAATAATCCAGCACAGATGAAGCAGATGAAGGTTCAACACAAAACATATGGTGACATTAAGCCAAGCTTACTTTAATATATCACTGAAAGCATGTAGTTTAATGCAGTAGATAGATTGTTATGGAGTCAATTCTCCACACAAACGAACGAACGAAATGAACGAACAGACAAGTAACACAAAAAATTTATAAGAATTATAAATAATTCCTGCTTACCTTCGTATGTACATTTTCGTTGTTCATATTATTATAATTTTAAGTGTACAGTCAAATTATTTTTACTCTTTTAGATAATTTATTGTTTTTAATACTTTTATGTATCTTTAAATCATATTTTTAGTCACCATAGATTTTTCAAACATGTTTAAATCTGCTACTTGAATTTTTTTGACACTAAAGAAATGAGTCAAGTGTCAAATTCTTCTTTCTTAATATTTCTCTGGTGTATAGTGTATTATCTATGTTTTAGTATGTTGATCAATAAGTTTAAGACCAAATATTTATGGAAATTCGTTCTATTTTTTACTATTAGATTAAAGGCCGGTAAATGCCAGACCTTCCTTATTTTATAAAAGCTGAAAGTTCAAAGTCGCTCAACGCATGCTACTAGCATAGGTAGGAACGAAGGGCTATTATGAAGTTTGGATCATCGTGGCCTTGGCAGGTAACAGGTAGCATATACGTATAATATAGCAACTCAAATTTGTAAAAGTATAAAGCGTAAGTATAGTATCAATTTATTAAAGTTTAAGGATGTCTGGCAAGAGGTTGCTACGATACTGTCTGGCATCGGGTAACGTGATTTCTAATATTATTCATAAGAAATTGTAAGAAAATTACGCTTTTGAGCAGAAATGTGTAGCAATTTTCAGCTTTTATAAAATAAGAAAGGTCTAGCCATTACGGACTCTTTCTTTATAGCCAAGGCCAGAGAAACCTAAATAAATAATTATACCCCATTTATTTTTTCTAAACTTCACATTTTGCGGGATATCGATTCATATTCAAAATGGAGAAACTCGAACTTCGTGCTGTTATTAAATATTTCTGCCTTATTTTTTGCCTCAAAAAGTGTTCTTGAGGAACTGCAGTCTACTTTGCCAGACAATGTTCTATCTTATCGTAGAGTCGTATGACGACACTCACTCGGAAGGCCAACAAAAATAGTTTAGATGGTTAAAAAAATAAAGAAATTGTTGAAGTAGATCAACGAGTTACCAATCGTTCTTTAGCTGAGAATCTAAAACTTTCTTTAAGGATAATTCAGTTTATATTAACTCACACTTAAAAATTCAAAAACTTGACCGCGTGCTGTGTTCCTCGAATATTAACGGAAGCCCAAAAGAAAGCAATAGTAGACATTTCAAAACTAAAATTAGCAATAATTGAAGAAGATCCAGATTCTTTTCGCGCTCGTTTCTTAACCGTAGATGAAATGTGGGTACATCATTTTGACCTGAAGACGAAAAATAAAAGCAAGGTGTAAAAAAGACGACGAAAGTGTCAAAGAGATTCAAGGTGTCTGCGTCCGCTGGAAAAATAACGGCCTTTGTCTTCTGGGAAGCGGAAGGTATAATGATCAACTATTTTAATAAGGGACAGACAATAACCGGAAACTATTACGTATCATTAATCAAAAAACTACACAAAGAACTAAAGAATAAACGTAGAATAAAATTGCGTGCGGGAGTGCTTTTTCAACATAATATTTCGCCTGCCCATCGATCTGATTTTACAGGCGCTGGCATCCCAACTGCTGAGTTTCAATTGATATAGCACCTACCATATTTTCCGGACCTAGCTCTGAATGATTTTCACTTTTCTATTCACCTGAAAAAGTACTTGAGTGGTATACAATTCAACATCGACGGTGAGGTTTTGTATGCTGTAGAGGTATTTTTTGAGTCCCCGAATCGAGCCTTTCTTTTAAGAGAATTAACCAACTTTTATTATTCAAGGTGTATACGTTAAAAAGTCGAATATGTTGAAAAAAAAAAACAATTTATATATACTTATCCTAGAGTTTTATTGCGTTACCATATCTGAAACATTACGAGTTTACCTGGACAATGTCATCTTGAAGAATAGTGTGGATTAGGCCTTCTGAGGTTGCCACGATAAAAAAGGCGCCACTTACTCTACCTCATGGTGCAAATGAGTATTTTTGGCCAAAACGCATGAAGTAGACTTTGCGGCACTCATATGCTAAAACTATTGATTTTACAAAAAAATTATCAAATAAATGACTGGAAATTTTCTCCAGTTTAAATTATTATTTACGTGGGTGGTCTGAACAGTTTCTGACCTAATAAAAATACAAGATGTTTTTCTTAAAATTTATTTTTATTTTTCCTCATAGTCTTGTTGTAACTCTACGCACTTAGACTGTATCGGTGTGATGGTATCACTCCAACAGAAAGTACTGCAATGTAGTGATGTACGGATGATTCGGGTTTGTCTGCTG